>RRZL01000078.1:58394-89032 GCA_006782975.1 Chlorella sp. Dachan | reverse complement strand
GCGCAGCCTGCGCCAGGTGGCAAGGGCAGCTGCGGCTGCGGCTCCCGACCCATCGGCCAGACGCGGCCCCCGCAAGTGCTGCCAGATCTACGCTTGGGGCCCTGCGCCCCAGCACCGCACCGGCAGTCGCGGCGGCAGGTGGGCACGTCGGCGGCGGCAGAGCGAAGGCGGGCGCAGAGGCTCAGCGCTTCCGCCGCCGCCGCCGCCGCCACGATGGCGGCCTGTGGCAGCTGCTGCTGGCTCGTGGGCGTGCGTCGCCCCTCCATCTCGTGCTGCTCTGTTCAGGCGGCGCCCCTCAGCTGCGCGGGGGCGGGGCCATGCAAGGCGGGATGATCTGGTGTGCCTGTGTGGGCGGGCGTCGGACAGCGGCGGCGGGTGGGTGTGACAGAGGGGGCAGGCGGTCGGCGCGGCGCCATCAGAACTGCGGCGATAATCCGAGATCGCTCAGGCAGCCTTGGGCAGCAGGGGAGGCCGGTGCGTGGGGCACGGCAGGCGCAAGTGCTTGTAAACAGCCCAGGCGTGTCGGGGTGGCCTGTGTTCAAAGCGTGTTCACCTACCGGATGTGAATGCTGCTCTCCAAAGGCGCCCAGGCCGGTGGGACTGCTCGACGTCGGAAAGTGTGCGGGCTGGGGCTTTGGAGGGGGTTGCGCCGGTCCACAAAGCTGTGAACAGTTCTTGATGGGTGGCAGGGGCCATCAGGGAGGGGTTTGGCTCCCGTCCAGCAGAAGGGCAGAAATGCGGGGCCCGACCGGGGAGGTGGTGCCCCGGGAAGCCCCAGGCCATATCGGGCAGCACTGCTGCACAACGTGAGCAGGCACAGAGCGCCCAAACCCGACCCCCACGCGGCGCCCGACTTGCGCGCCTCCTTAGGCCCCAGCAGCGCCCTGGCAGCGCGGCAGCAGTGACCAACAATCGAATTGCGGCCAGAGCAGGCGAAGGGCGGCCCCCCGCAGCCCAGTGACGGAGGGCACAAAGCGCGCCGTCCCATATGGCGTCCCTAGACCTGGCCCTGCCGCCAGCGGACCTTGTCCAGCTGTTGGGCAGCGGCCCAGCCGCGGGCGCGGCGCCAGGCAGCAGCGGCGTGCCCCTCCCACCGCCGAGCGNCGCTCGCCCACGGCCTGGCTGCGCCGCGTGCTGCGCGGCGCTCAAGCCGTGGCCGGCGAGCGCTCGGCGGCCAGCGTGCACGGTGAGGCGGACGACGACGGAACGGATGACGGCAGCAGCGAGAGCGAGGAATGCGCCTCGTTTGGCTCCCTGCCCGAGCACCTGCTGGAGAAGGTGTTTTCGCACCTGCGCGGCGCCAACCGCAAGCACCACTTTGCCATGTGAGAGCCGCTGGTGCGGCCATGTGGCGGTTGCTCGGTGTGCATGCGGAGTGCAGCTCAAGCTCTGTGCGCGTGGTTCGCTTGCCTGGCGCCTCGCCTGCCCACGGCCGCTGCACCTCTACATGTCCTGCGGCTCGTTCGGCCAACCCACCTACCCAACCACTCTTCCTGCCGCCTCCAGCTGCGGCGTGAACCGGCAGTGGCGGCGGCTGGGCCAGGCCATGTTCTTCTCGCGGCCCTGGGAGGTGGCGCACCTCATTTGCCACCCCACGCAGCTCTTCTGCCTCGTGCGTGCCGCCCTGGGGGGCTGTGGCTGGCATGCTGGCGAGCTGCAGAAGCCGTGTGCAGGACCAGCTGCCTTGAGCGCCCCTGCCGCAGCCTTGCCCTGTGCCCAACGTGTTAGCCTTAGTGGGTGTGCGCTGCCGGATCGCAACGCTGACAACCACCCCCTGCCCGCCGCCCACGGTGCCTGCAGAGCCCCCGCAACGTGACTGGCTCGCGCTCCGGCCTGCTCAAATGCTTCGTGCGGCGGGTGAGCCTCAGCCTGCTTCCTCACTCCATGTGCCTCCGGTTTCCACCTGTGCTGTGCATCGGGAGCGCCTAACTGCCCCTGGCGGCCGCCTTGTTGCGCCACCCCGCCGGCTGCCGCCCGCCGCCACTCTGCCTCATCTGCCCGGCTGCCGCCCGGCTTCCGCCCCTCGCCGCTGCATGCAAGTGCACATGCCGCTGCTTGCACCTGCCCCTATAACTCGCCGACACCGCAGTGCGGCCAGTGTGCTGCTGTGCCTACGGCCGCTCCGCTGCCGCCCGTCTTCCCCCTGCCCAGGAGCACGGCCCCGGCGGCAAGCGCTTCACCTTCTGCATCGGCAAGGACGCGTCGCAGCCGCAGCGCTCCCGCTTCCTGATGGCAGCCAAGCAGGTGTGCTGCGCTGCGCTGCCCGGAGTGGTTGCAGGGCTGTGGTTGCTGCCTGGGGCGATGGTGGCTGCGCTTTGGGTGTGCTTGCTGCGCGGTGCTGTGCTTGCTGCGCGGTGCTGTGCTTGCTGCGCGGGGCGGTGGTGTGCTGCGCTGGCGGCATTGCGGTGGCACTGCGGTGTCGTGCCGCTGCCTCGTGCGGTGGCTGGTGGTATGGGCAGGCTTCGTGCCTGCCTGCTGGCTGCAGCCCAGCTGCATCAATGGCGCCGCCTTTGATCTCTGGCTGTGCAGGGCGGGCGCGACGAGGTGCATCTGTTCCTCAACAGCCGCTGCCGCGGCCAGCCATGCGCGCGCCTGCGCTGCAACATGTTTGCCACCCAGGTGAGCCGCTGCGGCCCCCCTTGAGCTGCCTGCCGGGCCGCCGCTAGTGCCGCTGCATTGCTGCGCTGGGGGCGCTGCTTGTGATGATCGCCGGCCCGGCCAGCAAAGTGGCCGAGATGCCTCGACCGCTGCCGCCCGGCGGCTGCACCATCCCCTCCCTGCCTCACGCCTGCTGCACCCCGCCTTCCCTTGCTCCATCTCTGCAGTACAAGCTGGCCCTGGCAGATGACTTGCAGCTGGAGCCGACCGCCAGCCGGTCCACATGGGACAGCCCCCCGGTTGCCACGGGCGCCGGCTTCATCCACCAGCCGCCCGTGCCGCCGCGCATCATGAGCCGGCTGCAGAGCTGGCCGGCAGAGGCGGCGGCCGAGGCGGTGGCGGCGGCACGGGGAGCCGTCAGCGGCGGCCCGCCCAGCCCCCTAGAAGTGGGCTGCCTAGCGGAACTGCAGTACCAAGCGCGCGTCAAGGGCTTCATGCAGCCCCGCAAGTGAGTGGCAGGCAGGGGAGGGGTGCAGAGGGGTGGTTGGCTGTGGCTGGTGGGCTCCATCTGCTGCGCTGTTGTGCAGGGGGATGCTTCTGAGTGGCCTCACTGGCCTGCTGCTCCAGCCAACATGGTCGGCTCATCTTCCCACCTCTCATTCTGCCTCACCCCCTGGCGCTGCCATCGCTTACTCTGCTTCGCCCTGCCATTTCCCTCTACATAGGATGCGCGTGTCGCTGCCCAACCCGCTGCTCCTGTTTTACGACCACGCCCTGCCGCACCTGTCGCGGCGTGCCTCCACCTCCGAGCCGCCCCCCTCGCCGCCCACCGGACTGGCGGCCAGCAGCAGCCAGGGCGCAGGCGCAGCCTCCTCATCCGCAGCAGCAGCGGCNGTGGCAGGCGCAGCGGCAGCAGCCGACCCACCGGCGCCTTCGGGTGGCCCTGCCCCTGCCGGCCTGCAGCCGTCTGGAAGCGGGCGGCTGGGCCGCCTGCTGCTGCGCATGCACCTGCGGCGGCAGCCGCCGCGGCCCAAGCTGCTGCGCCAGCAGCAGACCGTGCCCATAGATCAGGTGAGCGCTTGGGAACGCAGGCACTGGTTTGGTGCCGCTGCAGCTGGCCGTCGCGTGAGTGTAGGTGTGCAACAGCCGGGCAGGCGCCTGGCCAGGCAGTGCGCGCACAGGGCCCTGCGCTTCATACCATGCCCTGCAGCCCTGCCGGTGGTGGCTGCAGAACCTTCCGTCACTCACCCATGCGCTCCCCGCCTCCCTGTTTTCCCTCCGCAGCTGCTGCAGCCGGTTGTGCTGCAGAACAAGGCGCCGCACTGGAACGAGGGCCTGCGCTGCTGGTGCCTCAACTTCCGCGGCCGCGTCAAGCTGGCCAGCGTCAAAAACTTCCAGGTGCGGGTGTGCTAAAATCAAAAGGAGGCACGTGCAGTGTTGACTGAGAGACTGGCGAGCATTGGCGTCCAGCCTCCTGCGGGCGTGGCCGGCGTCTGCAGCTGGGCTCCCCACGTCTGCCTGGAAGTGCTCTTCACTGGCTCATGCTGTTGACGTGCCTCCTCCTCCTGTGTGCAGCTGGTGCGGGCGGGCGACCCTGCCGAGCGCGTGGTCCTGCAGTTTGGCAAGGCCGAGCAGGACGCCTTCATCCTCGACTTCAACCCCATGGGTGAGCCGGGCTGTCTTATGGTGGCTCTGCATGTTGCGGCTCTCTGTGGTTTGCTTGCAAGGACATTCTCGCGACGAGGCACAGGGGAGGGAGATGCTGGCCGCTGGGTCGCTGCATCGCTTGGGCGCCTGCCGCCGCCCGCGTGCTCCCCCGCCCGCCCCTCCCCGCCTGGCGCCGGCTCCCGATCCGACCCGCCCTCTCCTCCGCCCTGCCCCGCCTCGCTCCCCCGCTGCAGTGCTGACTGCCTCCCAGGCCTTTGGCATCGTGCTGTCCACATTCGACTCCAAGCTCTTCCTGTGAGACCCACTGGTCAACTGAGGCCCACTGGTCAACTGAGGCCCACTGGTCAACTGAGGCCCACCGGTCAACTGAGGCCCACCGGTCAACGGCTCCTCCTCAACGCCTCTCCGCTCGACCCCCTCCCGGCCTCTGAGCCGATGCAAGCACCTCTATTGCTCTGAGAGCGAGAGTCTGGGTCGCTGCGGCAATTTGCCGCCGCTCTGCGCCCTTACGGCCAGGCACCAGCCGGCGCCTTCCGCCGCCGTTCCACCCTACCTTGTCACATCCTGTACGGCCCTGGCTGCGTGTGCAGCCGGCCGCCCTGTCTGTTGCTGCTCCTCCGCCTCCTGCTGTTGCTGCTGCTGCCGCCCAGCTCTCCTGTTGGCGCTTGTGCCTGCATCCTCCGCATGTACATAATACGCTTCCCCCCCCTCGCTACGCTGTTCCTCCTGCTGAATACACACCCAAGCCCCCCCTCTAGTCCACTCCAGTCTGCTTCCTTGAGTCGTTTCCTGTGCCCGCGGTTTACATGCCACACAACCGCCTGCTGCCCTCTGTACGAAATCTGCTCCTCACACCGGACCCATGTCCGAGCTCCTCCTGCTGTTGTTGTTTGTCGCTCACGCTCCCGTGCCGAGTGGTGTTCCTGCAGCTTTGCTCACCGGCTGCGGCCCCCCGCTGCATCATCACCCATGCCTCGCCAAATCACCTGTGCGGACACCATCAATTCATTCTGCAACTCCGTTTTTCCCTGCCTAATGTACGTGTAACACTACCCAGCCGATGTGGGGGGCGGCTGTGGAAGGGTGGTGGGTGAAGCTGAGCAGGCACGCCGCGCTTTGTGAAGGAGCGGGCGGCGTTCGCGGCGGCGGCAGACCTGCGGCACTCCCACCCTTGCTCTGCGCCCAGCCCGCTCACCATGCCCGCCTCCCCCGCCTTGGACGAGGTGCTGGCGGCCAACAAGTCGTACCTGGGCAGCGGGCAGCACACGCCAGATATGAAGCTGGGCGTGGCCCGCAAGCTGGTCGTTCTGACCTGCATGGACAGCAGGTGAGCTCAGCTGGGCGAGCTGCCAGGCAAGGGTGGCCAGGCGTCGGCGTCGGCGACGGCGACGAAGCCCGCTCAGCGCCGCCGCCTGCAGCTGCCGCCGATCCTCGATCTGAAACTTTCCTACCTGCGTGTACGCTTGCTTGCAGGCTGCTGCCCGAGCACTTCCTGGTGAGCCGCCGGACGCTTGACTCATCCGGCCTTTGTGACTGTACCTCTTACAATGCTCTCTGCTACTCACTGCCGCATCGAATCCAGCAGGCTGCTGCCACCGCCTGCCGCAGGGCTTGAAGCAAGGCGAGGCGGAGGTGATCCGCAACGGCGGCGGCCGCGTCACAGAAGACGTTATCAGGTGCAGTTGACTGCAGCGCCCAGGGGCTGCTGTTTCCCTGCTGGCATGTCGTTGCAGGTGCCGCAGTGCAGTGCTGCAGCTGGCTCTCACGGCCGCCTCCGTGCCCCCGGAGGGGCCCACCTGGTTTGCCTTACCCAACTGCCCCCTTCAATCCACACCCAAGGCGCACGCGTGCTTCCCTTCTTTCCACCTGGCCTGCCCGCCCCCGCTCTGCCCTGCCACCCGCAGGTCGCTCATCGTGTGCCAGGACGTGCTGCACTGTAACACCATCCTGGTCATCCACCACACCGACTGTGCGTGGAGCGGCAGAGCAGCACAGCGCCAAGCATGCATGCTGCGGTGGCAGCGGCAACTGTCTCCCTGCGCGTAACCTGCTGTTGCTGCCGCCGCCGCTGTTGCTGCTGCACATGCGCGCTCGCCTGTCTCGAGTGACTGCCCTGTTCAGAATGCCGCCCCACAGCTGCCCATGCCCATGCCCTGTAGGCGGCGCGCACGCTGCGCTGTACCACCCCAGCGCCGTGGTGGAGCACACCAAGGCCAAGATCGGCGAAGCGCTGGGCACCGACCTGGGCGGTGAGCCGTTGCACTTGGCTTCACAGAACGAAAAGGGAAGCAAAATGGCGCCCTTGGGCGTGGATGAAGCAAGCGGGCGATGCAGGGTGGCGCAGGGCCAGGCCCCTTCCCACTACCAGGGTGCATTGCCTCGTGCAGCCTGCTGCTGCGGGGCGCAATTTGCGTTGGAGCACGCCAAAGCCATGCTGGATGAAGTGTTGGGCACCGACTTGGGCGGCAAGGTGCTGCGAAGCTGGCTGGGCTGCAGGATGCGCGGCCGCCAGACACATGGCACACTGCTGACCATCGGTGCCCGCTGCTGCTGTCCATCCTGCCCACCACAATTGGATTTCGCCCACCATACTTTGATTTTGCAGGCATCAACATGCAGCCCATCTACGACCTGGACCAGTCGGTGCGGGACGATGTGGCCAAGCTGCGGGCCGAGAAGCGCGTGAAGCCGGACACGGGTGAGCTGCGGTGCACCGTGGCACATTCAGTGCGGCAGCCATATCAACAAACCTGGTGCTTGCAAGTGCGTGAGCGGCTGTGGGATGCCGCAGTTGTCTAATGGCCAGGGCGGGCTGCCCAGCTGCCCCAGCGGTGGAAACTTTCGGACGTCTTAAGACGTCCGATTGGTGCAATTGCACCAATCAAGCAGCGGCATATGATGGCCCTGCAGTCCTTAACTACTTCACCCTACCGCCCTCTGCACTGCTGCAGTCATCTACGGCCTGGTGTTCCAGACCGAGAGCGGCGAGCTGCGGGAGATGTGCCGGGACGAGGGCGCCGCCGCCGAGCCGGCAGCACCGTGACTCAGCCTCGGAGACTGGTTGTGGGCGATGTAGTGCCGCCGCACCAGGGCGGAAGCAGTGGCGCTCGGGCGAGAGTGCTGGGGTGCCCAGCGGGCAAGGCAGTCAAACGATGTTCACATGATGATGGGCACAGATCACGTAAATCAAAGGAGTGTACATGTTTTGGAGCATCAGAAGTTGTGAGAGCGTTGCTGTGGCAGTCATCAACCGCTGGGTTGAGGCCAGCGGCATGCACACACAAACGCAAACACAAGCAAACCCTGAAAACCCTAAAACCCAAACACAAGAAAACACGGAGCTGCCGCTGCTGCTGGGCACCTGCAGGTGCTGCAGTCTGTTGCTGGACAGGGATTGCTTCTTCTCTAATCACCGTCGTGGACGGCTGCAAACACTCAGCTCGGATTGGAGGCCGGTGACGCGGTAACCTCACATTCAAGGGCTGCGCCAACAGGCATGCTGCCGCCGCGACATTTGCTGCCGCCGCACTCAAGGCAGCGCGCTGCTGTAGCGGCCCAGGCCACTGTTGAGAGCCAGCACAGCGGAGTAGGGTGAGATGTTGTTGGCTACGTTGGCAGGCGGGCATGCCGCACGCCGAATGACCTGCGGCAGGGGAGGCAAGCAAGAGAGAGGCATCGGTTTAGCAGGCCATGCAGTGCTTGCCTTGAACCGTGTGCGACTTGCAGGGAGCTCAGCCAGTCGGGCAGCCAAAGGCGCCGCTGCTGTGAACGCTGGTCACCAGCGGCTGCGGAGGGTGACAGCCTGTGCTGAGCACACGCGATCGTACAATACGGTGCAAACAAAAAAACGTACAATACGGTGCAAACGCGTGTGCTGCCTGCTGCTCACCCGAGTGCCCGCCCGCACTTCGAAGGCGGCTTCGCAGGAAAGGCGGTACTGTATTGTGTGGGATGGTGTAAACCAAATTGCACTCAGACAGGCATAGCCTGCTGCCGCGCGGCATGCAGGCCGTAACGTGTGCATGCTGCTTGGGCAATAGCGGTGGTTGCTGCCCACGCTCCACTGCTCCTGCTTCCCTGCTGCCCTGCTGCCCTGCCGCTACACGCCACCGTGTGACACCGCACTCCTGCACTCACGTTCATGCTGGCAAGGGTGGACAGTTTCATCATCTCCACGTGGTGCGTGCCCCTCGTCAGCGTGACCAGCATGAAGCCCTTGTCCTCCGTGTTGGCCCACACCTGCCGGGGCGATGGGGAAAGGAGTAAAGGGCAGTGGGAGGGGTGCCACCAGTGGTCACCACGCACGGTGCGCATTCCGTGCTGCTGGCCACACATCAGTCATCCTGCTGCTGTCCGGGGCGGCACATGCATGTCCGCAACAGCGCAGCTGCGCACGGTGTCGGGGTTGTTGGCAAGGAACCCGGCGGCCACCATTGCGGGCGGAATGGCGGGAGCCAGGTCCTCGGCGCCTGCGGGGAGTGAGCGGCACTTGGCGCAGGCTGCGCTCGAATGATGACTGTGTATCAAGCTTGAAACACGGTCGCCATGCTTAAGCAAGTTGCCCCAGCCGACCCACACCAAGCAACGGCACAAATGCCACCAGGTCAGAACATGCACGCAGCGCTCACCAGGGGACGTGACGGACCAGACGTCAAACTCGGTGGCAATGCGGGTGCCGTTGATGGAGTGCGCTCCCACCCACGCATTGTGGCTGCAGGCGGGCGGTGGCACTGGCGTCAGCAGAGGGCGGACCTCGCCAGCTGGATCGTGCAAGGGCAGCTGTTTCATTTGATCCCCTTCAGACCAGGGCAGCTTGCGAATGCAGCTGTCCCTACCTGTCACCGCCGTAGACGACAGCGTTCAGCCGAGCGGAGCTGCCAATTCTGTTGGGCGGCGCCCTCCCTCCGGGGCGAGGGCCTGTGGCTTGGGGGCTCCCCAGAGCCGCTTGGGCATCCGCGGCTCCGCCAACAATGGCTGCCAGGAAGCGAGACTTCTCCACCTGGTGGCCCATCCAGGCTGGAGGAAGGGCGGCAGCAGGGAGGGGTTGGGTTGAGGCAGCCAGGCGGCAGCTGCGCAGCTTGCACTCCGGCTGGACTGCGCTGAGCACAGACAACAAGCATTGTGGCGTGCATTTCGATGCCGTGCTGCCTCACAGTCGAAGTTGATGTTGATCTTATAGCGACCCAGGGCCACCACGATGCGAGTGAACTGCTTGATGGCGTCGCTGCAGCAGCGGGGTCGTTTGCAGGTGGGAGGGCTGCATCGAGCGGTGGCAGCTCGCTCAGAAGGCCAGCAGGCACCAGCTGGTGGCGTCCCACGCTGCGCCCAGGCCCGCATGCGTTGCTGGGCCTGCGCTGTGTTGCAGAGGCAGCACCTTACGGGGAAGAAGGCGCCACGCAGGAAGGACCACCGTGGAGTCTGCACGCATATATGCGGAGTCTGCATCTGGGTTCAGCGCAGCTATAGCGCCCCCGCGCATGCCTAGTGGCCACATCAAGCAGTGCGGACGGCCTGATTGACAAGCACGCATAGCTGGAGGTCAGCGGCCTGGCTGGCAGACGCCTCTCGCCTTGGTGTAAACAGTGGCGGTGGCGGGTCCGGCGCCGGTCAGGTTGGCCAGCACAGCCGACCAGAGCTGCTTCTGTTGAGGGGCCGCATTGGCCGCCGCAGCCTCCAAATCGGGCACCCACTGGTCCAGCATGACGGGGCACTGGCCTGCAGCAGGACGGAATTGCTACTAGCTAGCAACCAATGCGGTACTACCTGTTAGTAACGCACAGGTGGTGCACACTGAGAAGTCCCAGCCAGTGCACTGCTGAGGAAGCACGGTGCATGTGGATGGCAAGGAACAGGGGCTGTAGCATGCCGATGAGGTGCAGCCCTGAATAGTGTGCAGGCACGCACCATACAGCTGCCACGTGGTGTCGTGCGTCAGGGAATTCTTGGTTTGCTCGCGGATCCACTGCGCAGGAGGGGAGGAGGGAGCACGGTCAACCCACCCTCATGGGGCCTGTGCGAGCACTGCGGTAGACTTGCTGGCCGGCTTCATGACACAAACTCATGTTCACTGATCCACCTCACACCCAAGGAGCATGCACAGGACCCACAGTCAGCTGCTGGTTGCCGAGGATGCTGCGAGAGCTCTGACTGCGAATGGCATCGCCTTTTGCCTGCAAGGAAGCAATGCACCGACACCCAGCGAGCATGCAGCCTCAGCGTGGAGCAGCGCCCAGCACCCAGCATTCTGCAGGCACGGTTGCAAGCTGCAGACAGCCGCGGCGGCTGAACACGCAAGCTTCCGGCTGCTGCGCACCGCAAACGCCCTAGCCTGGGCCTCCATGTCTGCAGTCCACTGGGAAGGCGGCATGTCGGCAAAGCCCATGGCGAAGGCGGCTGCTCGCGGGTCAGGCAGCCCCGAGACAGGGTTGGTGCGGGCCTGCAAAGTGGGCGGCAGCACGCTTGGGGTGGGCTGAAATGCAAGGTGGGCGGCAGCACACTCGGCGTGCACTGAGAGCCAAGGCCCCTGCTGCACGTGCAGTGCTGCCGCTGGCCCGCTGCCGCGGTTCGAGCAAGGACCGACTCGGAGCTGTGCAGCCCAGCAAGCGGCTGCACTGTCGCTACCCACTGAGATACGAGTCTCCAGCATGAACAGCGTGGCCAGGTTGCCTGCATTTGATAGTGGCCGGTGAGAGTGGCCATGCCGAGGCATCTTGAGCGCTCCGGTGGCGGCAGCGGCGGCGGCGGCATCAAACAGCGGCAGTGGCGGTGGTAGCTCTGGCGGGTCGTGGGCATGCAATTGTTTGGACATGCACCCCTGCCATATTCAGCGCCCCTGCACTGCTCACCAAACTGGAACACTCGGTTGAAGGCTGCCAGGTTGGCAGGGTTGGGCGGGCGGGTGGGAAGCCACTCATGGTACGCTTGCAGTGCAGCGGCTTTACGGTCCGCCCAGCTTCCCTCTGCACAGCTTCAAGGTCTGGCAGGGCGGCAGTCAATGCAAGGCAGCCTGAGGGCGGCCATGCCACCAATGAGGGGAGGCAGCACATCTGACGGGCCAACAGTTTGTTTCTGCCAGGTGGCGCACCGCCAGGGTTGTGTCCCTCCGCACCGCCCACCCATGCATCATTAGCGAACTCTGCAGGGCCGCAGAGCCGTGGTCAGTAGGATTGCACATAGGAAGCGCAGCCAGCCAGGCGGCGAATGAATGGGTGATGATCGGGAGGGCAGCGAAAACGGGGTATGCGACGCTGCAGCATGCGGGGGTCTGCCACCACCTGCAATGCACGCTCACCGCCATCGTCCCACATTGCAATCATGGCTGCAGATGCCGACAGCGCCTGCAAGCCAGGGTCCTGCCTGCGACCAGTGGCGGCAGGCAGAAGGCACGCCATGTCAGCTCAGCGCGGTGAAAGGGCTTGCAAGCTCGTGGGGGCAGGGCGGGGCAGCCGCCACCTGGCCTGCTTATCCTGTCTGGATCGAACACTACGATGACAGGTTCCCAAAGCAGGGTTTGTCTTCTGCACTTAGCCAACCAACTGCTGCACAGTGCACTGCGGTGGGTGGCTGCTCAGCTGCGCGCCTGTAAAACGCGTAGCGCGCTCGGTAGGCGTTGAGCGTGACGGTCTCGGTGGGCGGCTGCAGGCCCAGTGGCGGCGGCTGGAAGCGCACGGCTTCGGTGGGGGAGGGGTAGCTGTCGGCGCCGTGCTCGTAGAGAAACTGCCAAGGGGTGGGGGAATTTGGGGTGGAGGCAGGCGGCAGGTGGGTGGCCGCACAAATGCGAGGGCCCTTCTCGCTTGCAATGCGTGCCAGGCCAGTCATGGAGTGCGTGTGCCTCCTGGCTGGTCGCAGCCCTGGCCCACACATGCGACCATGTAGCCGGCTCAGGCCGGCCGCAAAGAAAGAAAGAGGGCAACAAAAAGAAATGATAAAAGACCGGCCGCACCTCCCCTAGATGGATGAAGAAGTCGAGGTCGAGCTGTGAGGCTGCGTCATATGCATTGAAGTAGCCCCAGCCCCTGGGCAGATTCAACGAGAGCTGGATGTGAGAGGGTGTGGCATCACAGGCATGTTAGCCGGCAGACATGCCAGCAGCGCTGGAGCCGCAACATGCTGCTGGCACGCCCCGCAGCACTGAACGGCCGTGATGACGCCACGCCACATGTCGCCACCCTTTGCCAACCAATGCAGTCAGGTGCGGGCTGTCCTGCTGTGCAGTGTCGCCCCCCCTACCCTACCAGTTGGCGCATGAAAAAATTGCATAGCGCAGGCGGCTCATGGGCTGGCCCGCAGGCAGCGGCAGGCGGAACTGCCCCACTGGAGACCTGCGCACAGGGCAGGTGCGTTCTGGCGCCAGATCAGCATCGAGGAGGATGCCATGCACCCGCAGCGGCGGCGGCGTGCAGCGGCGGCGGCGTGCAGCGGCAGGAGCGGTCGGGAGCTCTGAGCTGCCAAATCTGCCGACATGCGCGCCTCCTGCTGCCACTCACTTGACGGGTCCGACAGAAAACATATAGAAGTACTTCCCGCCTGGCTGCATCCCGCCCGCGTTCACCTGCAAGCGGTGCAGGCGCGGCAGGCGGTCGAGCTGAGGCGCATCGCAGGTCTGCTGGCGCGCCTCTGCCTGGCAGCCAGGTGGCGACGGCAGCACAGCTGTCGGGGGCTGCACGGCATGCTCAGCAGACCTGTACAGCCCTTTGTTTCCTCAAGAGTCCCACCTTGACTGTGAAGTCGCTGGCTGCGCTGGCGGCCACTGTGCCTGTGGCCTGCACAGCGCGGAAGTCGCGCCGGGTGGACACTGCCCACGTGACGGGCAGGATGATATTGGCGGTCCCCGCCACGCGCGGCGTCACCCTACACGCAAGCGGATGCATTGAAGCGTTCAGGCATGCTCTGTTGGGCGACATGCTTTGTTATGGCCAGCTTGCAAAGTGTGAGGGCAGGAGGGCAGGGGGCACGGCTGGCGCCGCTCCGCAGCTGCCCGCCGGCGCATGTGGCAGCGGTGGCACCGCAGCGGCGGCACTGGGCAGTGCTGCACCCAACGCGCAGCCGTGCCGTTTGGGACCTACCGGGTCCAGATGATGATGCTGGTGGGCAGAGGGTCGCCCGAGGCCACTGGCGTGAGCAGGACGGCATGTGGCGGCCAGTGCTTCGGCAGCGGCGGCACCGCGGCGGCGGCGGCGGCGGCTGCGGTCGGCGGCATGCACACGCGATCAGGGGGTGAATTTGGGGTTGTGGCACGCAGCCGCGCGCACCTCCATGCATGAACGAGACGGGGATGGTCTGCGCGCGCGCAACCAGGAGTGCCGCCATCAGAACGGCCAGCCGGATGGGCTTCATGGCGTGCTGAACGGGATGTTGGAAACACGCAGAGTATCGAGAGGCGTCAGCATCAGTGCCCTGCTGTATGGAGGCACCGCCGCCGGGCTGGCGGCACCGCGCGTCGCCGCCCACTCAAACCTGACCCTTGGTGCCGCCGGTTAAGATCATCATGGCGACACCGAGTGGCAGCAGCGGCAGGGTGTACTGGCTGACCTCGAGACCACGCAGTGCGGTTCAGATGCAGCCAAGCCCATCTGGGCCCACGCCTGTCTGGGCAGGGCCGCAGCATGTGTACCGGCTGCGACACTCCAGCAGGCACTGCGGTCCCTTAACAAATCGCTCAGCAATCAGCGTTTGAAACAGGCATCCTACTCGACTGTGGACAAGGGGGCGACTAAAGGGTGGGGAGGGCCCCTTATGGAACGAGGAGGTATGTGGTGGGGAAACAAGGGGATCGGAGGCGCCACAGAGGGAAAGCTAAAATGATCAGTGTGGTAGTACAGTGCCGGGCGGCGGGCGGCGGCAGGCATCAAATGAGCCGGCAAAACCGCCGCCCGCAGCCCAGCCAATCAGTGCGCCGGCGGCGGCGGGGCGCCCGTGCCCAGCTCGGGCGCATTTGCCGGCCGCCACGACGTGCTAGCGAAAAAATTTGGGCGCCGGCGGCGGGGCCGGGGCGGGAAGAAGGGAGGGGGAGAGGCAACGAGGGGGAGCGAGAAAAATCAATGATCTAGCGGGCCTGACTCATAAGCTACCGACGACGAAAACCGGAGGGGAGGGGGGGCAACCGCCGGCGAGCGGCGCGGGGTGCATTTGTTGGCGAGTAGAGGGGGTACGATCAAAGACGTGCGTCATCAAAGCGTCTGACAGGGGGACGGCGGGTGGGGTTCTGCCTAGGTATCCTATAATGCTAGTGCGGAGAGAGAGGCGAAAGAATACGGGGGGCGGGCGGTGCGGGGAGAGAGCTGCGGCAGGGCGGGGTGGCTGGGCAGCCGGGGGGTGCGCTGGCAGGCGGGGGGTGCGGGCAGGCATTGGAGGAAGACGGTGCGAGGCTCTCAGAAGAGCCTGGGCACTTCAGTCGAGCCTGGGAACTTCAATCGTCCTCCTCAAACCTTCCACAGCGCCAGCTCGCCGTTTTTGTCTCCAGACACCAGCAGCTCACGGCCGCCCGCCGCTAGTGTGCGCACGCTGTGGTTGTGGCACAGCAGCGGGCCGGCCGCCGGCAGCAGCAGCTGCGGGTCCCAGCGCCGCACCAGCTGCGGCAGAGGGAGGGGCAGGGTTGGAAATGGGGCTGCGTTGGTGGTGGGGGCAGTGGGTAAGCAGGACGCGGGCGCGCCGGTTGGAAACAGTGAACCGCTCCACATCAGCACAGACGCCCCAACAACAGCAGCAGCAGCAGCAGCAGCAGCGGCAGCAGCCCTGAGCGCACCTTGTCGGAGCCGCCCGAGTAGAGCAGGCCGTCAGGCCCTACGGCCAGGCAGTGCACGCGCTCGCCGCCATGGGCGTTTGACCTGCAGGCAGGTAGACAGCACGATTGACAGCTGAAGCGCACACATTTTTTTCCAGCGTGTGATGCACCTCCGCCAGCCAACGCCAGCAGCAGCAGCAGAGGCAGCACACCAGCCACACAGCAAGCCGTGGATACAGTCCACCCAAACCATGGCGGCAGCCCAGCCCACCTGTCCACCACAATGTCCAGGCTCTCGGCATCCCATGCCTTGAGCGCGCCATCGTACGACACTGCAGGGGGAGGAGACGTGGGGCAAGGGGAGGCAGGGTGAGGAGAGGAGGCAGGGTCAGATACAGGGTTAGCGCGCAGCAGCACGCTGAGCTGAGCTGCACGAGGTGACAGAGGCGGGTAGCGCAGCGCGGCGGCCCCGACGCACAGCAGCGCAGGCAGCAGCGCCACCACACAGGCGCACGGCAGCCAGGCCCAGCCAGCCGCCACCCACAACCTGCAACACGTCTCAATGATCACACACGGCAGCCAGGCCCAGCCAACCACCGTCCACAGCCTGCAGCACTGCTGAATGAGCACGCACCCGAGTAAAGCAGGGGGCCGCGCAACGCGATGGCCGTCACGCGCTCGCCGTGCGCCTTTTTGCGGCACGCCACCTCTGCCAGCTCGCCCTTCTTGCCGATGGACCAGGCGCTGCGTGGAGGCGGGGGGGGAGGGCATGCCGATGTCAGCAGGCAAGTCAATGGCCCGAAGGTGGGCCAAGATGATTGCTGGGACACTTGGCCTGTGGCCCTCAGTTGCGGCGCCACACCTGCCTCAGCCCAGCCACCGCCCCGCCCCTCACCGTATGCTGCCGTCGGCGTTGGCGGCATACACGCGCCCCTTGGAGGCCACCAGTGCCAGGATGTCGCCCTTATCAAGGGTGACAGTGGACACGCAGCGCGGCACAGCACGCGACATGTCCCACTGCGGCAGGAAGGGGTAGGGTGGGGAGGCATTTCTGGCGGTGAGCCGCGGGCTGGAGGCGGCAGCGGCATGAGCGCAGCGGCAGCATGGTAGCGGCGTGGCAGCAGCAGCAGCAGCCACGGCGGCAGCAGCGAGGCAGCAGCAGCAGCAGCGACAGCAGCGCTCTCCAGCCTTCTGCTAGCTCAGCATCCTCCTGCTGCAAAGCTGTGCAAGATCACCACAAGTCCCCCAGCCGTGCACCTGGCGCAGCGTGTTGCAGGCGCAGGAGAAGAGCCAGCGGCCGCCGGCCATGGCCAGGGAGCGCACCCAGCCGCAGTGGTCGTCCAGCAGCACCTGATGGGGGAGGGGAATGGCGGCAGCAGGTTGAGGAAAGCGACAGCAGCGGTCGTCCAGCAGCACCTGAGGAGCCACAACCGGCAGTGGCAGCGTGGGATCGCACGGGCGGCACAGCGCACAGCGCAGACGGGGCAATGCTGCAGATTGCAACATCGAGTTCAGCCGTGCTGAGCGCAGGGCGTCACCTGCCCAAAAGTGCAGCACAGCATGTCAGCAGGCAGCAGCTGTGCAACGCTCTGAAGCCAGCCACTCTCACATTGGAGTCGAGCTCCGCGGCGGGCGGCACCCAGGCCGCCACCTGCTTGGCGTGGTTGCCCACAAACACCTGCGGCGGGCGCGTTGGAGTGCGGGTGAGCAGCGGCAGCAGCTGGGTGAAGCGGGCATGCAGCTGCCGAGGTGCATGTCAGTGTAGGCTGAGGCGCACCCTCTGCTGCTGCAGGCACCAATTCGTGCAGAATGTCATGCAACAATACTGCCAGCAGGTTGCGGCTGGTCGGCCCCGGCACCAACAGCCAGCGCCGCACCTGGTTGGGCAGGCCGTCCTGCTCCCGGCTGTCGAGCGCGAGGGAGAAGATGGGGCCGCCGGGCGGCGTCAGCCGCGCCTGCTCCACCCACTGCCCATCCTCGCCCTGCAGAGCAAACGCGGCAACAACCATGTGTTCAGGCCGCGCCTCGAAAGCGGCAGGCAGTATCTGGCGGTCGAGCAGCGGCGCCGCCGCTTTCGAAAATGGTAGTTGCCCGCGGCGGGCAGCCGGCGCACCTCGCTGCCCCACAGCGCCAGGGTCTTGTCCAGGCTGCTGGTCAGCACCTGCTTGCGGTCCTCTGCAGGGCGGGAGGGCGGGGAGGGCGGGGGTGGGCGCGCGCAGGTGGGCGCTACCGCTCCGCCGCCGCCGTCGCCCCCAAAACCCTGGCAGCAGCCGGCGCGTTCGGCCCGCCAGGCCGCCCACAATTTGTCCCACGACCCCTGGCTGTGGCCCACTCACCCCCGTCGGCCAAAACGAGTGAGGAAGCAGTGCTCGCGCCGTGGGCCTGGATTTTGGCCAGCAGGATGGCTTCTTTGCGGTCCTGGGCGCGGTGCACAAACTCTGCCACGGCCTGGACCCTCAGGGAGAACCGGCGGCCGACCCGGCCGCCGCGGCGACCCAGGCCTTCGGACGGCGCTGCGCGGCTGCAGGTGGCATGGTTGAAGCGTGCCGCAGCTACAGTAGCCATGGGCGACGGAATGGGTGGAGGAGTGGGCTGTTTGCTGTCCGTTTCGGCCGAGCGTGGCCTGCTGGGAGCTGGCTGCCGCTCCTGAAGGCCAGCAGCGAAGCTGCGGCGGTTGGAGAGTGCCGGGCGGGTGGCAAGCGCGCTTTGAATGAAGATGGCGGCAGCGCTGGGCGCTGTGCCTTGCCGGCGGGCACAGCCTGGGCTGCGGTCCTGACGGCAAGCCCTTGCCAGCCTCTGGTGCCCTCTGTCGGCCTGCCCGTCTGGTGCCTGCAGGCAGGTTGGCATGACCGGGGCACCCTCGCGCCTTGAAGCGCCCGCCTGGCCGGCAGCGCAACGCCGCCGCTCTGCCGCCAACCGGCACGCGCAAGGGCAAGCTGCACGCTTCCAATGCACCTTGCTGTCAATGGACCCGTGATCCACTGTTATCACCACCCCCAACATGCGGGCGCTTGTTCTTGACCAGCTCGCAGTGGTTCCCCAATCAGGCTTGGGCGGGCAAGCCTACGGGGCAGCCACAGCAGAGCAGTGCAGGACAGGAATGCATCAATCAACCACAAGTGAACAGCCTTACCATGCGCTTCACCTGCAGATCAAAGTGAAAATTGGAAGCAGCTGGCTCTCGAAATGATCACCTACACCCGACGCACGGCCCACGTGCCGAGCCAGCCCAGCGCCGGCAGCGCGGCGGCGGCGACTCTTGCCTGGCACAGCACAGCAGCTTGTAGCCACCGCGATCCCGCCCGTTCGGTGCGACCCTGATTCTGCGGCCGGCCCGCGCAGCCGCACGTGAGGCAGCACGAGCAAGCCGTGGCTGCCCACTGCAGGCCTCCAACCCTGCTTGGTCTCCGGATTGGATGAAACCGTCCAACGGGTCAGAGGCCGCTGCCGCCGGGCCACAAAAGCCGCCGCCGCCGCCGCCGCCGCCGCCGCCGCCGCTTGAACCGGCCACCTGCACTCGGCTGCACTACTTGAGCCAGCACGTTCCTTCCGTCCAGCTGCCGACCAACCACCGTCCTGCCCGCCTGCCTCTCCATGCAGCACACGCCATCCAGCTGCCTCGCGGGCCCCCGCCCCGCTGCTGGGCGCCATCATCCACTTCATCCTGCTTGTGGTGCCGCAGCTGAGCCTGCACGCACACCTGGGCTCCGCGTGGCTGAACGCCGCCATTGGGGGTGGTAAGGAGCTTTATTGGGGGTGGTAAGGAGCTTTATTGGGGGTCGCGAAAAGCTTCCAGTCCGTGTCTGGTTGCAGTTTCCATGCCATGGCGTAACTACTGCGCACAGCTGCCAGCGCTAGCTCCGACAATTCCCTGCGCGCCGCAACCGCACGCAGGCGCCCTGCTGCTGCTGTACAAGCTGGCCACCTTCCGGCGCTGGAACGACGAGCTCAAGTATGCGCCGCGGTGAGGCCTTCTCTTGTTACATACCCTGTTTAGTGGGCCCTATCCGACCAGGGGAGGGGGAGCTTCAGGGGCTCAAAGTCTGCTTGTGTCTGCTAGCCCCAGCGCTCAAGGCGCTGGGGCAGGAAGGCACACAGGCTGCGGACGAACATGTGTGATGTTAGTTGATGGCTTAACCTTGCTTGCCTGCCGATGTTCTCCCTTCCAGGTTTGCCCGTGCCGTGGTCTTCATCCTGGCGGTTGTGACTGTCGAGAACTTCGCAACCTGGGCCACCTCTGCCTCGGACAAGCGCAAGTGCGTGGCATGCACACTGCCTGCCCAGTTGCACTGCCACCGCTGCATGCGACAGGTGCTGCAATTAGGGTCGATGATCTAGCCCTCCATGGTTCTCGCAGGTACTTTTACACGCCGCTGCAGGACAATGCCGAGATTGCGCTGCTCTGGCTGTTCCAGGTGGGTGGCTGGGCAGGTGTGCACGAGATGTGTCGCCTGCTGCACAGCAACGCCGGTGGCACCATGCTTCGCTCTTCAGCAACCAGCTGTCCTCACCTCATCACGATGGCTGGCTGGTGCCCCCTGGGCTTGATACCCAGCCGGCCCCCTCAACCCATGCCTAGGAAGTACTCTCTCTTTCTGTCTTCATCCGCAAGCTGGTGTCGCCTCATGCATCCATGCAGCGCTACCCGGCTGCCCGGCGCACGCTGATTGATGGCTGGGGAGTGGACACACACTTCATGCTGCACGCCTTTGTGGCGCTGGCTGTCTCGTAAGTGGGAAGCCGGCAATATACCTATATGTGCAAAGGATGGTGTGTGGCTGGGCACAGAGCCATGTGGCGAGGGAGGCGGTTTGTCAGCCATTGCCGGTGGCCATTGCTGCGCAGCCGTCGGGTGCCACCGTTCCGAGGGCTGCCCCGCCCTCCGCTCCCGTGCAGCGTGCTGTGGGACCTCTCGCCTCACTCTGGTTTTGGCATGGGAGCTCGCTTCATGGACACCATTGCCTGGACGCATGCGATTCGGTGAGGGAGGGCAGATTTTAAAAACCCGAAAATGGAAATGGAATGCAGGGCAGCAGGGCAGCAGGGCAGAGGATGGCACCGCAGTGGCGTGGGCGCAGGGCGCTCGTGCAGACCGCATGCGGGGCAGCAATGCATACCGCGCCCCGCCCGCCCCCTGCCTCGCCATGCCGGCGCCACATCGCATGCCATCCCTCCTCCTGCCGCAGAACGGTGGCATTTATGATCACGGTGCTGCCCAACCCCCGGACGCAGTGCTACAGCCGCAGCTTCCCGAGGGTCCCCGACGGTGCGTGACTGCTGGGTTAAGGGCGAAATAGGTCCCCCTAACAGAGCCGGCAGGGGCTGCTTGTTCTGCACCGCAGTGATGAGCTCGCGGTCGTGGTTCTGCACACCTAGCTGGTTGTAGCGACTGTTTGCTGTTCCCTTACTGTTGGCTGTTCCTTTCAACCGTGTATCAGACTGGGTGGAGTTTGTGCGCATCGGCTTCAGTGCCAAGCGCGGCAGCGGCTGCAACGACCTCGTGGTGGGTGGGTGGGCAGTGGTGGGCGCGGCAGGCTGTTCGGGCCGTCGTTTTGCCGTCTGTGTGCCGCTCGATGCTGCGTTGCCGTGCTTCCATGCTCCAGCAGCTGCATGGCATGAGCGCGGCCGCCCCTCCAACCTCCCCCTCTGACCTGGCGTGCAGATCTCGGGGCACGGCGTGGTGTACGCAGCAGTGGCCCTGGCGCTGCACACCTTCTTCCCCACCCCGCTGTGGCGGTGGGGCCCGCGCACGCTGGGCTGGATCGCGCTCGTCAAGCTGTGCATCCAGGTCAGTTGTAGGAGGCCCGGAGCGGGCCGGTATAATGTGCCGCCCAGCTGCAGGTGACGTGCCTGGCGGCCTGCCTCACCTGGCGCGGCTGCCCTCACTGTGCAGCCCTGCCATCTTCCCTCCTTCTTCTCTCCCGCAGGAAACGCTGGACAAGACTCACTACTCCGTGGACATGTTCCTGGCAGTAGTGCTGACCTACCTGGTCTGGAAGTGGCGCGAGCCGGTGTACCCAGCAGACGAGACGTGGCAACCGCGGCCGGCGGGCGCGCCCGCCGACCCGGTGCCCGGCCGCCTGGTGGCGCTCGTGGTCGTGACCCTCGTGATTGTGTTTGTGGGCGTGGCTGGCACGTGATTGTGTTTGTGGGCGTGGCCCTCGTGATTGTGTTTGTGGGCGTGGCTGGCACGTGAGGCCTGCCGAGTGTTGGAATGCCTGCGGGCCCCCACTGTAGGCGGCGGGTGGCGGCACACGCGCCGCGGCCATGAGAGGCAGGTCACGCTCATGGCCTGTTGCTGCCGTTGACATGAGATATATTACAGGCTTTATGCCGATATGTAGCTAACTGGTGGATGTGGTTTAAGGCAGCATGTGGGCAAGGTTCAAGGCAGCGCTGGCGGGGCGCCAGCGCCCTGCCCGGCCCGCTGCGCTGGCCCAGTCGAATGGCCGTGCGGGCATGTTGGTCGAAACTGCGCGGTCCGGGCCCTTCTTCGCAACCAATTGAGTCAGGATGGACGGCACGGGGAGGCGCGGGGCCCTGCTTTGCGCGTTGCTGGCGCTCGCCGGTGAGCAGGCTGCGCGCCGGCCCGCTGCGGCGGGTTCACACTGTCAGGATCTGAGTTTGAGGCTGCCCTATGCGCGCTGCAAGCCGCGCACACCCCACTTTGCCCGCGTCCCTCCCAGGCCTGCTTGCCGGCGCCCAGGAGGTGCCACCGGACCTGTGCTTCAACCAGCTGCAGGTGAGCGGCATGGCACGCCGGCCCGCGCCACGTGCAGACCCTCCCGCTTCCGCCGCCAGCTGCCGCCGCCAGGGTAGCCACCCACCCCCCTGCACACCCTCACACCAGCTGCCACCACCCGCTGTGCTGCTGCACAGGTCCTGGGTACGCACAACAGCTACCACCAGGCGCCGGCCCAAGCGCTGCTCGACCACTTTGGAGGCGCTGCCTCGCCGCTGATGGCGTGGCAGTACTCGCACCCGCCGCTCACAACCCAGCTGGATGGCGGCGTCCGCTCCTTTGAGCTGGATGCCTACTGGGACCCGCAGGGCGGGCTGTACGGCCAGGTGCGGACCTGGGGGTCACTTGACGGCGACTTGCGTGTGCAGAGAGCGGCAGCCAGCCGCCGGGTGCGCACTGCTGGGCAGTGGAAGGTGGACGGGCGGTTTGTTGCTGGCAGCTGCATCCCTGCACGCCTGCAGAGATCCAACTACAAGCCCTCGTTCAAACACACACGCTTGCAGGCGGCGGGCATGCGGATTGCGGGGCAGAACGGCTGGCTGACCGACGCCAAGTACAAGCAGCCGGGGTTTAAGGTGGGCAGTGGCTGGTACCGGCAGCTTTGCAGTTTGGGTGGTTGGCCAGCCTGGCTGGTGGCTGCTGGTCTGTGCCCAGCGCGCCTCCCTGTGCAGCCTCCCGCCTGCTGTCCCCGTTGCGCCTCCCCCGGTCTGCAAGCACGCACTGAGCTGCCACCGCTCCCCACTGCCGCAGGTCCTGCACGTGCCCGACTTCGACACCAACACCCACTGCATCCTGCTGGCCGATTGCCTCGCCGAGCTCAAGCGCTGGTCGGGTGCGGCGCCGGCTGCTAGGCATGCCTACACACGTTTGCACGCTGGTAGCTGCCTGGGGTTGTCGTGGGAGCAGGGCTGAGGCTGCGAAACGCGCCCGACGGCTCGCAACTGGCGTGCACGCCTCGCCTCGCATTGGGCAGGTGTGCACACATCGTCTCGCATTCCCTGCGCATGCACGTCAGCCCAGACAGCCTCCCGCCCTCGCTCGCGCAGACACCAACCCGCGCCACCTGCCGCTGCGTGTGTACATCGAAGTGAAGGAGGCGGGGCAGCTGGAGGTGCGCCGCTGCGCTGCTGCCTGCCTGCCTGCCTGCCCAGCTGGCCATGCCCCAGCTGCCGGCTGCCTGCTGGCCGAACCCGGAGCCTGCCCATCAGACCGTGCGCAGGCGGGCCCAGTCTCGAATTTTTAGGTCAATCTGCAGCCCCACATGCAACCGGCACATTAGTCTTAACCTGGTCTGCACTAAACGGTCCAACTCCCCGACGCATCACAGGAGGCGCTGGGCCCGGTGCTGGTTGGCATCCTCGGCTCCATGCTGGCCAACAGCACTGCAGAGGGGCCCAGCAGGTGAAGACTTGGGCGGTATTGGCACCTGCATTCGCCAGTGAGGCCAATATGCTGCACAGCTACTGCTGGCGCCTTAGATCCGTGCAACACTGCACCGCCCTCTGCGCGGCCGCTGCTTGCCCCCATCTCACCTTCACGCACCCGCCTCGTCGCCCCGCCCCTCCGCCGCAGCTTTGTGCAGCAGCCGGCCAACACGGCGCAGACGTTCCGGGACCTGAATGCTGAGCTGGCGACCGTGTTTGGGGCTGACAGCAGCCAGCTGCTGACACCAGACGGCCTGCGAAAGGAGCTGGGGGCGGCCGACGGGGCGGACCTCGCCCGGCTGCTGCTGCAGTCGCCGCCCGGCAGCGGACCCTGGTGCGTGCGGGTGTGTCCATTGGCCTTTGATTGCACCCGACTGTGCTCGCCTGCCTGGTCTGCCCGCCAGACAAGTGTATGGCGCAGTGCGCTGTGCTGTGCCGAGGGCTGCCGCTGCATAACCCGGCAAACTGCATGTTCTGCTGCTGCTGCTGCTGCTGCGCATCCGCGGCTGCCCAACAACCTAATCAGCTGACCTTCCCTCCTGCCGCCGCAGCCCATGGCCCCCCTTGGAGCGCCTGCGCGGCAAAGTGATGGTGGCGCTGATTGTGGGGCGCGGCACCAGCACCGAGGCCAAGGCGTTCTACGAAGCCTACCCCGACCTGAGTGAGCTGCTTGGTGCTGATGCGTTGCTGCTGAGGCGCTGCTGTTAAGTGCTGTGTGCTGATGCGCTGCTGTTCAAGTGTGTTGGAGAGCAGCTGGGAGCCGTGCGCTGGTGTTGCCTGCCAACCCCGACCTGAACGAGCCGTTTGGTGCCGATTGCGCTGCTGTTCAAGTGCTGTTTGCTGATGCGGCCTGCTCAAGCGCTGTGTGCTGATGAGGCGCTGTTCAAGTGCTGTTTGAGACACACACTGCACACCCGCTCCACCACCCGCTGACCCGCTCCGCCACACAACCTCGCAGCGGGCTCGCTGGCGTGGGCAGAGCAGGCTGACACTTCATCCCCCATTCATGCGCTGCTCACGGTTCCGTTACCTCAACTGCTGACATGCAGAGGGCTCGCTGGCGTGGGTGGAGCAGGGCGGGCGCACGCCCTTGCCGCACGCCGTGTTCCGCGCAGCCGCCATCGGCCGCATGGGCGGCAACTCGCTGTCGCTGGATCTTCCGGAAAACGCGACGGGCCTGGTGCGAACTGGCTGGCTGCTTCTAGCTTTGGCAGGCTGGCTGCGGTGTACGCCGGCACAACGCGTGTGGCGGTGCAATGCCTCTGAACGATACCCTGCTGGAGGCGCCCGCACTTGCGCACCGCTTGCATGCACACCGCATGGCGCCCGCTGCTCCCCTCCGCCCTTCATCCTGCTACCCACCCCCGACATCATGCCACCCATCCTGCCAGGTGGAGGCCCTGGCCAGCGGGGTACGCAACGCCACCCTGGCTGGCTACCTAGTGCGCGCCCGGGCGGATGCAGACACAATCGAGGCTCGGGCGGGGTTCACGGGTCGGCGGGACGCAGTCATTGCCGCAGGACCCCAGGTGGGCAACGCCCAGGTGTCAGGGGGCAGGCTGTACAGGCTGCACAGGCCGTCAAGGTTACGGTGGCCAGCTTGCCGGCTGCTCATGTCCAGGCATGGTGCTCCGCAGCATATGGTGCTGGCGCACGCATGCGGCACGCACACCCCCCAACGCCTGCCGCCCTTCAAGTGCCCCTTCAAGTGTTCCTAAAAGGTCCCGCTGACATCTGCCCTCTACTTGACTCCCCCACCCTCGTCCTCACAGGTGGTCGCCTCCGACTTTGTGTTCCACGTCAGCCTGCAAGTGCGGGCCGCGGTCGACTCCAGCAGCGGGGCAGCCGCCGCTTTTCCAGCCGGTTCGAGCTACCGAGTGTCGCTGCCGGGCGGCCTTGCGGGGCGGTGTCTCCGGGAGGTCGCCGATAGCAGCGGCGCCAGCACCAGCGTCAGCAGTGCAGGTGGCACGAACGTCAGTTTGATGGCGGTGCAGACTGGGGAGCAGCAGGGGGATGCCATCTTCTGCGGCTCGCTGCAGGATGCAGCGGTGGCAGCGCAGGCACCGGTGCCTGCGGCTCCAGCGGGCACAGGCAGCAGCGGCAGCGGCAGTGCTAGTGACGCAGCATCGCAGCAGGAGGTGCCGCCGGCCGCACAGGCCAATGAGGTCAGGAGCGGCGCGATGAACTCAGGGCAGCCTGGCCTGGCTGCTGTGCTCTTGGCCGCCGGCCTGGCTGCCACTGTTGCCGCCGCAGCTGTGTAGTGTAGGCAGCCCCTACCCGTCATGCACACTTTCATGCATACCCCCACGATCTGTCAAGATTCTTTCCTACTTTTCCCAGCTGCCCACTAGCCAGTCGCAGCGCAGCGCATGTAGCTTGCTCAGCCACAGAACTAGCCTGTCCGCTGCCCCTCCTCCCTCTGCATCCAAATTCATCACTGAAAATGCATACCGCCCATCACATGTAACCGCCGCATCGGAATGGACAGAAGGTCATCAGTCAACAGGCAATCATGAGCAGCACAAACACAGCAAGACGCAAGGCGGCGGCACAGCTATGGCTGCTGCCCGGGTGCTGTCTGTGCAGCTGTGGGGTCCACACTGCGGGTCGCACTGCCCGCGCGCCCAGCTAGCTTGCAGTACCATGTCGTCATCCCCTGCTGGTACGCCCAGTGTAAGTATTGCACTGCTTTCCATGGCCCCTTGCTGGCGCATCCAGCAGCGCACGCCTCTGCACTCAGCGCACTCAGTGCTGGTTAGCCCAGCTGGCGGGTCCAGTCGTACGGCTCAAACTGCTTGCGGAACTCGTCGGCCCACTGCTGCTGGATCTGGGGGCTCTCCTGCCGCGCCCGGCGATGCATGTCCTCCTGCGGCAGCCCCAGCAGGCCTGCAGCGTGGGAGGGGGAGGCGTTTGATTTGAAAGGCAGCAGCAAGGGATGGCGTGACCTCTGCCCCCCGCGGTGCATTGCCTTCTGCGGCAGCCTCAGCAGGCCTGCGCATCAGCGGTGCAGGGCCAGGGGGCAGGCATGTGCATGGCAGGCCTTGTCCACCGCGCAGGCTTGTGGACGGCAGCTCAGGGCGTGCCCTTTTGCCCACTCCATGCAAGGGAAGGAGTATGCAGGGACCATGCAGGGACGTCAGAGCAGCATGCAATCCATCAATCAAGTTGGAGCGTTCCACACCCTTGTCAAACCTGCCGGCTGGCAACCAACACTCGCTGCAGACGCCAGCAGCCCACCGATCAGGACGGAGCGCGCCAGGCCCTTGTCAAAGTTGGTCTCGTCGTCAATGACGTGCACAAAGCCTGCCACAGTTGGGGTGGGGTTTGGGGTTTCAGGGTTCAGGGCTGGGCGCAGGCGGGGTCCGGAATAGCCCAGCAATGGCAGCGGCAGTTGCCGGACCCAGCTGCCCTTCTGGCCCAAACCCTCGAGTCTCCAGCGGACTTGAGCTGTCAGCTTGAGGCACTCCAAGAGCAGCGTGCCACACTCCTGCCCAGAGCAGCATGCCACACTCCTGCCCGCCAGGCGACTCACCGTCAGCGATGCCAAACTCCACGTGCAGGTACGGGAAGTTGGGGGGGATGGAGCCGCGCAGACCCTGCAGCCGAGCAACAGGTGGATGGCAGGGGCGCGCAGTGTCAGCAGGAGTTGCGAGGAGTCTGGGGGGATGGAGCCGCGCAGACCCTGCCGCCAGGCGAGGGTGGGTGACGGGAGCGTGCGTGACAGGAGCGCGCAGGTACGCGCAGGTACAGAACACCAGGCAGCAGGCAAGCATTCGCCATCCGCGCTGATCAGCCCAAGGAGTGCAAGGGGCTGTGGCATGTCTGCCTGCGGCAGCGCAGCACACCGCTGCATCTGCGGCTCTATCTGCGGCTCTGCCCCACGTGCCTTTGCCTTGGTGTCGATGTAGCGCTTGGTGCGGTGCTGCGCCCACTCGCTACCTGCTCAAAACGACTCCCCATAGATAATTGCACACTGTCCCACGTGCCTTTGCCTTGGTGTCGATGTAGCGCTTGGCGTGGTGCTGCGCCCACTCGCTGGTGGCGTCATCGATCGCCTTCTTGAAGAACATGGGCGCCTTGCCCGCAGCTGCACAGCGAGTGGAAACACACAGCGGTGGGCTGGTGCCCAGCTTTCAAACCAGACTAAACTAGGCTAGGTCCACGGGCACAGCAGTCGGTGGGCCAGGTGATACTTGCGGCAGCAGCCGCAGCAGGTGCACTCTGCGGCAGTCGGCTTGCCTCCAGTTCACGCAACACCGCCCGCATGCGCAGATGGATTTACTCACCTTTGGGTGGCACAGGCACGCACTCCACCGCCGCGTGGCTGCGCGCGCTGCCCAGCTGGGTTGCGGTCTCGAAGAAGATGACCTCCTGGCCCTGCTCGATGGGTTGTGGACGACACATGTGTTTTGTGAACAGGACTGGGAGAGGCAGCTGATGGGCGTGGCGATGGAGAAGAAATCGACCTCCTCCTGGCCCTGCGCATGGGAGGCGCCCCAGAGGAAACCACACCGTCGGCATGGCAGCCACAAAACGAGCGCAGCGCATGAGCATCAACATGTGGCCAGCGCCTGCCACCGCCGCCGCCCCGCCACGTTATCCCCCACCCTTAGCCTATCAACCCACTGTGCTGAATCAACACCCGGGTGCGGCACAGCCCAGCAGCTGCCTTTCTGAACAGCACACAGGTGCACACGCCCCTCTTGCGCACCCACCTGCTTCATGAACATCTGGATGAGGCACTTTTTGAAGTTGCGCAGCTCCGTCCACACCTGCACGCGTGGGCGAGGCAGGGGGAGGTTGGGCAGGCAGCCGCTCAGCTGAGCGGGCTGCAGCAGGCCAGGTGCTGCGGCAGGCAGCCAGCAGCATGCACAATCTACGCAAACCGCCTCGCCTCAACTGCACAGCTGGCCGCCGAGGCTATCAGCTGCTCTCGTGCTCAAATGCTTGTCCACCTGGCGCGTGGAGGCCACCCAGCAAACGGCCCAACAAAAACCAGGCCACTAGGCAGCATCAGGCTGTGGCACAAACTTGCAACCGGGCTCACCTGCTCGTCCACCTGGCGAGTGGAGGCCACGTGGTCTGCCGGCACAATCACGCAGTGACCCGGCACCAAGCGGCCGCGCGCCGGCAGGGCCTGCCAGGGGCGGCGGGGGGGCGGTTGGTTGAGTGCAGGCGGGTGCCCCAAGCACCTGTTGCCAATGCACCTGCAAGGCAGCTAAGCATGGCGCAGGCCAGCTGGGCTGCCAGTAGCGTGTCGGCCAGCCCCATGGCAGCAGAAAGCCCGCAGGTGCATCACCACTTCACTGCACCATGCCCCAGCGACTCACCAGGCAGGTGGTCCTGGCCCATGGCCAGGGTGAGGTGTTCATGGGAGGTGATCAGCCACCCACAGCCCCACATCCCACCGTGGCACACACCCAACCACTCACCAGGTAAGAGGACTGGCCGATAGCCAGGGTGAGCTGGCGCGGGCGGGAGGCTGACGCAAAGCACAGACGGCACGCCTCCTGCAGCAGTGGCAGCGGGAGGGCGCAGCGCATTGGAAACGACATCATGGTTGAGCTCCAGCTTGGTCCAGCCTGCCAGCAGCGTGGCAGGCGTGTGGCGCTGGTAGTCCCGGATCTGCCGCTGCTTCGCCCGCGCCGCCCGTGTATCGCCACTGACAGCCAACAAACCCACCACCCTTGTGCACCAGAGGCTCACCAGCGCAGAGGTGTGGCGCTGGTAGTCCCGGATCTGCCGCTGCTTCTCCCGCGCCGCCTCCTTCTCGCGCCCGCCCTTCTTGCCCACCACGCCCCGCCGCTCCAGGTGCTCCAGCCCGGCATCATGGTCATACTCGGCATCTGTTGGGGGCCCATGTGATTGGGAGGCGCAGGCAGGCGAGATCAGGGGCAGCTGGGGAGGCAGGCAGACCACAGCCGCACACCACAACGGTTTGAACGCCAGTCTGATGCCACGGTGCCCCTGGCGCTTTCCTGACGCCCAGCTAAACCAGACACACCTGCACCAGGATCGGCATGCGTGCACCGCTGGATGCGCATCACGCCACCAACCCAACCCACCCTCTGCCACACTGTCCACACCACTCTGCACAAAACCCATGTTGTACCGCTCTGACCTGCGTCAAAGTCGGCCTGCTTGTACCGCTGGCTGCGCATGATGCCGGCGGCCAGGCGCCGGTCCACATCACCCTCATCCCCGTGCTTGGTCCGCTTGATCAGGGTCTGCCGGGACGCGAGGCGCGGCGGTTGGAGCTTGTGAACACACTTTGGAGCTGGTGAACAAACAAGTGTCAGTGTTTGGAGCTTGTGAACGTGCCAGTGCCGGTGCGCGGTCGGCGGGCAGCGAGCACGCTAGGCTGCACCGCCAGCCAGTGCAGCATGAGATGCATTGCCCGTGGCGGTGGCAATGCACCAAACAAACAATGCTGCCACGCCCGGCGAACACATCAACATGCCTGCAGGCCAGTGGCTGTCTGCAAAGCGCTGATCTCTACAGCCCAGCTTTCCAACCCGCCTCATGACAACAAACAGGCACCATCTGCGCGCCTGCAGGTCGGTGTCGTGGTCGTCGGCAAAGTAGCGCCCCCTGTCCCCAAAAAACCTCGTGCAGTCAACTCCATAAAATACACCACTAATAACAGGTCTAACTCTAAACAGTTAACTCGCCTGCAGGTCGGTGTCGTGGTCATCCGCAAAGTAGCGCGACCGCTCGCCATCCTCGTACCGCTGCGTCCGCTTCAGCTTGCGGTCTGCACGTTGGGGTGGAGCAAAGACGTATGGACACGTGGGCAACGCAGCTGGAAAGGAGCCTCAAAGAACACCAGGCATCCTGATGCGTCCGCTTCTGCTTGCAATCTGCCAGGGAGCATGTGGTGGGCGAGGGGTGGCCAAGTTGGCAGAAGGGCAGGCGGGCTTGTAGCGCCAGCTGGACAGGCAGCGACAACTGCAACCCAATGCAGCTGGGGGAGGCACGCGCAAGCACAGCAGTTAGCAGGCAGCACACCTAGCAGCAGCAGGGGCGCACCTCCGGCACCCGGCAGGCCGGCGCCTGCCTCCTCCCGACCAAACGCGCCAGGGACGGCGCGGCCACGGCTGTCGATTTGCGGCAGCACCACCGTCTCTTGCTTGGGCCGCCCCTCATCCTGCTGGTCCTGCTGCTGCGCCTGCGCCTGCGACTGGTCTGTGGGGCAGGGAGGAGGAAGGGGAGATGGCAGTTGAGTGCCCGCACGCCACTGCTGTGCTGTCCACGCGACTGCAGGGCGGTGCCAGGCAGAGAGCATGGCGGAAGGCAGCTGCCCTCTGCTCGCTGCAGCAAACACGCCGCTCCTCAGCAACGCCACCCACCCCACGCCTCACCTTCTGCAGCTGCAGCTGCTGGTGCTGGAGGCGCCTTGCCGGTGAGCCGCGCCCGCAGCAGCGCTGCCGCTGACAGGTTGCCCCCGCCTGCCGGCCCCGGCCGCTGCTCAGCTGCGCTGCCG
>RRZL01000078.1:39863-53639 GCA_006782975.1 Chlorella sp. Dachan | reverse complement strand
ACTGTGAAGCGCGCCCACGCACCTGTGATCATCATGGTCACCGTCAGCTTCTTGAAGAGCGGGGAGCGCATGAGGATGCGCACAGCGCGCAGCGTGCTGCCCAGCGCGGGGTGCATGGCGCTGCTGCCGCCGCCGCCCGCGTGGTGGGCGTGCTGCTGCTCGCGGTGGCGCCGCTGGGCCTGCGGGCGGGGTGCGGCGGGCAGCAGGTGTGGGTTTGAGGATTACCGCTGCGACCAGCTAGTTCGAACAAGAAGCTCCACATGCCCACTCGCCTCACTGGGCTTACCGATGCCTTAGCCTCCGGGGTCAGGGACTCTGGCAGCAGCAGCAGGGTGTAGAGGGCGCAGCCGGCCACCGTGCCCAGCGCGCACAGCGCGGCGGTCAGCGGGGGCATCATGGCGCCCACTGGCGGGCCAATGAATATGGCCACGCTGCGGGGGAGGACGCGGCGGAGTGATTAGGCTTAGCCCAGGAAGTCTGTTTGGTGCAGGCCAGCAACTGCAGCAACGCTGGCGTGGGGACATCAGCACACGCAGCAGCGTCCCTGCTCCTGAACCAACCACCCTGGCTGCCCAAGCCCACCCAGCAACCCTGAACCCGAATCCACAGCCATACCTGAAGCACGCCATGATGAGGCCGAAGCTGGCGGCGCGGTTTCGGGGCGACAGGCTGTCAGCGATGAAGGAGAGGGCCACTGTGACGGAGCTCACCGCTGACAGGAAGACCTGTTGGCGTTGTGGAGGGAGCATGGCACGGGTTAGGGTTAGGTTACTGGCTTGCAAGGGATGGAGCCGGAGGAGTGTGGGGTGAGGCAGCTCAACGAGTGTGTGGTGAGGTAGCCCACCGCCAACAAAAGAATCTGGCAAGAGGGGCGGAGAGCAGCGTGGTGGACGATGCGAGCCGCTTGGACACCGAGGCGCTCGCCACTGGCACGCCTTCCATCCTGGGGTGCAGCACACCCTAAGGTGGAGCACACGAAAGGCAGCATGCTACTCACTTGGACCACATAGTACCACAGCAGCGGCAGGCCAGAGGTGAGGTGCAGCAGCACGATGGTGAGGGGGATGCAGGCACACGCCTGCACGGCAGGTGAGGCAGCAGCGCTGCGATTGGCGGCCGCCTAGGTGCGGGGCAGTGCACAGCCAGGTTGGGGCCGCCGCGCCCCCCATACCGCCCGGGCAGCCGGTTCACGGCAACAGTTCACACTGAGCGCTCGCTGTTCAGCTGCCCGCATGTGAAGGGTTTGAATCACTGCAAGCCGATGGGCTGTGCGGCACCAACCTGTGCCACCAGAAAGAATGGCTTGCGGCCGTGCAGGTCGCTCCAATGCCCCAGCAGCGGCGTCTGGCGGGCGGCACGAGGGGGACAGGCGGGTGTGTTGGCACCAGGGTGCAGGTAGTCGTCAGGTGCGTGAGCACACACACACACAAGGTGCTGCCGACTCAGACTGCTTGCGCCTGCTGCTGCCCGAGTGGAACGCACGCCGCCGCCACGAGGTGTGCGACCCAGCCATGCCATGCCCAATGTACCGCCAGCCCAGCGGCGCACCAGGACGATGGAGACAAATGAGTTTGAGAAGAAGGAGGTCCAGCTGCTCCACATCACCACATCCGCGTGTGCATCCTGGGGAAGGGCCAGCGAGCAGGAGAGGTGTGGTGGGGCTGTGGTGGGGCCCTCCATCCCTGCGGCGGTCGGCAACGATGGGCAGCTGCTGCCCCGAGCAAGGACGCAGCGCCACTGCACAATGTAGCCTGCCACTGTTGACATGCGGTGTGACGCTAGAGCCGCAGCAGCCAGCCAGCGTTGAACCGCTCGAGCCACAGGCGCAGGGTGCGGCACTTGGCGGCCCCGAGCGGGACCACACCCGGCAGACAGCTGCCCCGCACTGGCGTACCCGGCAGGAGGCAGCATCCGGTGCATCCTTGGCCATGCCTTCGCAATGCAAAGCATGGCCTGCCCGCCGCCCCGCAAAGTAATCGGTCATGATGCCTGCAAAATCGGGCCGGGGAGCTCAAAGAGGTGTTCGCACGAGGGAAACAAGTGAGCCTGCGGCAAGGCCCACTCCAGTCCTGCCAACCGCAAATAAGTCATCACCCCTGGCTCACCCGGCACATGTGGGATGAGCAACGTCACGCCTGCAGAGAAGTCGAGCGCGGCAGGAGGGCATCAGGACTTTGCCAGGATCGGCATCAGGCGGCGGCAGGCGGTGGCGGCGGGTCGGGCCAGCGGGCGAGCCGCCCGGGCGAGCCGCGCAATCGCACCAGCCATGTAGGCGAGAAGTAAAGGGAAGAGGCGCCAGGCCCTGCTGTGCCACAGCTCGGAAAACAGCGGGCGCTCCTCGCCAGAGGGCCGCGCCTGAGGCCCCGTCATGCTGCAGCAAACCCGCACATGCACTTCAATGCAATCCGTGCGGCGTACTGGGCCTGCTGGCGGTGGTAGCCCTGAACGGCGCCGCCACCTGGAGCGGCGCATTGTCAGCGGGCCTGGGCGATGCCCCGTGGTGAGCCTGAGGGGCCAGTGCTACAGACTGGTGTGCTGAGCAAGTGCATATCTATGTAGTGGTGGTCATACAGGGATCAAATAGTGGCGCAGGGGGTCCGTCTGGCAGCCCTGCTCAGCCGCTGCTGCCGCGGCCACCGCTGCCGGCCCTCACGCCGTCAGCACCGGCGGCATGGCAGCGATGAGCAGGGCCCCCACCAGCATCAGGCTGCGTGACAGCATGCCCAGCACGCGGCCGGGCGTCCGCCGCTTGCACACGCCGCCACTGACGGTGGCAGCCGGCGGCGGGGCGGCCGAGGCCGAGGCACGGCAGTCTGCCGTCAGATGCAGCACAGTGCGGTGCATGGTTTGGGAGCTGACCACCAGAGTCTTGCCCCGTGCTGGCGCCTTCCTGCAGGGGCGAGGAGGAAGGGGAGAGTCGGATGCATGGGGTGCGGCACACGATCGTGCTGCTCGAGGCAGCGCGTGGCGGGGGCGGCGCCTGCCGGCCTCCCGCCAGCCCTGGGTGCCTTGCCTGAGCGCCGAGCTGGGCACGATGCCCATGGGCAGGGGCTTGGGAGCTGGCTTCCAGCCCACTGGCGGCGGCTTCACGACCAGGTGAGGCTTGTTGCGCTTGGGCGCGACCAGGACGGCGGCCACGCCCAGCGGGGAGGCGGCGCCCGAGGCGGTGGCGGCGGCAGCCGACAGGGGGGCCCAGCCCGGGTCTCGCTGCTTGATGGGTGCCGTGGCGTTGTCTGCGGCGGACGAGGCGAGCGGCGCCGCCACGGGCCCCGAACAGGACGCCAGGAGGCGGCGGGGCACAAAGAGCATGGCCTGGCGGATCGACATGGTGCTTCTAGGCGGTGTGACAGCCAGCCGGATGTCCAACAGGGCTGAATTTGCGATTAGAGGCCCAGGAGGCCGCCCGAGGCAAGAACTCCGAGCTGGCATTTCAGGCATCGCAGGTACTCACCCGAGAGGGTTTCCGAGCCTCAGGCAGTGCAGACCCTTGTTCCACAGTCCCACCGAAACTGGCTCTCAAAGCGCCCAGCCCTCACGGCGGCCCAGCAAAGCGCACCACCTTGTCGCTCTGCCCCTGCGGCCCGGCAGCCTCTCCAGCCTACCCCAACCGCTATCGATCAACACAATGCAGCGCAGCAGGCAACTGCTGGCGCTGGGCGCCCGCCTGCGTCAGGCGGCGGCGGCGGCCAGCGGCAGCAACGGCGCCGCTCGCGCCTGGCAGCCCGCCCACCAGCAGCTGCTGTCGTTGAACACCCTGTCCAGCAGCCCGGCTGCTCGAGCTGCCCCCGAGCATGCAGCGGCACTAGCGGCGGCTGCACGGCGGCAGGTGGCGGCGGTGGGCCGCCGCAGTTTCGCCGCTGATGCCGTGGCGCGGTCGCGCCCCGCCCCGCGTGGCGCCTCCACCGCAGGCAAGCACCTTTGGGGCCGCATGGATGCACTAGTCGAGATGCCGCTTGTCGGTCAGGAAGGTCATGTGTGGATTCTGCGCAGCCGTGGTCCGATCACCAGCTCCGTATCCTCATCCGCTAGCTGTCGCCTCGTGATGCCGCGACGACAGCTGGCCCGCACGCTGTTTACGTGCACTTGCTCACACCGCCTCACTCCGCCTCAACCGCAGGCAGCGGGCGCAGCCTGTGGTCGGGCATGTTCCTGCTGGTGCCCGGCGGCCTGGCGGCCTTCCTGGGCAAGTGGCAGTGGGAACGGCGGGAGTGGAAGCGAGAGCTGCTGGAGCGGCGTGAGGCCATGATGCAGGTGGGTCTGGTCTGGTCTAATTTAACGGCTTAGAGCCAGCCCACAGGGGACCAGTGTTGAGATGAGGCAGGTTGGTGTCCTGCCTGTGCGCCATGCTATGCCTCCGAGGCCATGGTTTGTGCAACTTCTCTTCCCTGCAGGGCGAGCCTCTGGACCTGTTTGCGACGGAGGAGGCTCCAGAGGAGTACCAGCGCGTGTTGGTGGAGGGCGTCTTTGACCACGCGGCCTCGCAGGTGAGCCGGCATGTGTAGGCGTGCTCTGTTCCTTGTCCCTTCCTGATCCCTATTGGCGTGGTGACACGTGGCGTACCTTGAAACGGTCCCGCTGACTGCGGCGCCTCGCGTGGGGAGGTTGGTGTGAGGTGCTGGCACGCCTGCAGCGGTTGTTGAAGCAGTCGCCCGGTGGAGTGAGCTACCCGCTGACTGCCGACTGCCCCGCTGTCTCTGTCCTGGTGCAGTACGTGGGGCCCCGCACCCGCCAGGTGGCAGGCACCAACAAGCAGGCGAGTTTGGGGCAGCCACTGGGCCCCTTTGCTGGTCCTCGCACAGTGCTTTTGCTGCTGCCCGGCCAGCCGTCGTACTGCCCCTCAGGTTGCCAGGCCACCTGCACCACGCTGCCCCGACTCGGCGGTGCGTGCACCTCCACAGCAACTGGTCTCATGCCTTCAACCGTGCCATTCCCCTCCCGCAGGGCTACCTGCTGATGACGCCGCTGCGCCAGGTGGGCGGCCCCCGCTGCGTTGTCGTCAACCGCGGCTGGGTGCCCACCGAGTGGCGGGAGGATGCGCGCATGCGGGCCGAGGGGCAGCCCACCGGCAAGGTGCGAGGGATGCTGTTTGAGGGATGTGGTTTGAGGGGTTGGAACGGTTGCACTGAAAGGAGCGTGCCGCACTGCGGACCGAGGGGAAGCCTGCCGGCACGGTGTGCCAAAACTGTGTGGAACCCACACACAGGTGCACTGGTGCCGGTTGCCTGCATCGCCCCGCAGTTTGGCATGCCTGCAGTCCTGCAGGTGCAGGTGGAAGGTCTGCTGCAGCACAGAGACCGCATGCATCCGATGTCACTGCCTGCCGCGATGTCCCTTCCTGCCTCTTTGCAGGTGCGTGTGGAGGGCCTGCTGCGGCACGGCGAGGACCCCGGCGACTTTGTGCCGCCCAACGAACCCGAGCAGGGTGCGTGCCGCGCCTTGGGTTGTGTTATTTGTGCGGGCTGCAACCTCTGGCTTTGCCACCTCTGCCGCCGGCTGGCCCTCTGCATTCCGCCACCAGCGCCGGCACCCCTGGTTTGCGGGCGATTATTTAGGGTGGGCTGGAGTATGTGCAACGCATTGTCCTCCTTGGCGTGCCCCTACTGGCAAACGGCACTAGTTTGGCATGACACCCCCCTCGCCGTGCATCACATGCCTCACCATGCCAATGAAGGGACCCGGTTCTGCGTCATCAAGTCGGCTTTGCCTTTTGCAACGCTCAACGCGCGTTCAACCGACTCCCTGCCCTCGTCCAACTGCGGCTGGCCTGCAGGCAATTGGTTCTATGTCAACACCAGCGAGCTGGCGGTGGCTACGGGGCTGCCGGCCGAGGCGCCGCTTGTGGAGGTTGTGACAGGTATGGAAAACGCATTGGTTGCACAAGGAGACGACGGGCTTGCTGAGCTGGCTGATGGATTGCCTGCTTCGCCTCGCCTCGCCTCGCCTCGCCTCGCCTCGCCTGCCGACGTGCATTCAAGCCCCGCCCAGCTACCCTCGTGCTGCATGCCGCCCGGCCGCTGCCGCCGCCTGCTCTCACAGCCCCTTGTGCGGCGGCCATCGCTCCTCGCTGCAGAGGCGCCCGGCACGTACATCGGCCGCGGCCCGCCCACCGCCACCGAGATTTTGGGGGGCCGCCGCCGTGGTCCGGATGTGAGTTACTGACGAACTGTCGTGATTGGTTTGAAGGGGACTATAGCAGCTGCGTGTCTCGGTTGCGTCATGACCTTGACGTTGGCCTCCTGTCTAAAGCCGATCAGTGAGCAGGCGGTGGGTGCAGTGCAGCTTGCAGGCTGCACGCACCCAAGCTTGCCTTGCGCACTGCTACCCCGCCGCCATGCTGGCACCCTGCAACCTCCCTGCCACCATGTTTTGCTCGCAGATCCAGGAGAGCTACCCGCTGCCCAAGTCCATGAATGACCTGCTGCAGTTCAGGTGCGGGTGCGGGCTGGATGGAAGAGCGGGGCCGGAAGGGGGAGTGGCTGCTGTTCTCAGCTTGCTGTTGGGGTTGCCATTGCCGCGCTGGCGGCTTCGCCTCGGAAGCGGGGCTGTCACTCTCCAGCCCCGCCCCACCCTGGTTGCCGCAGCGTGATGCCCCAGGACCACTTCAACTATGCTGCCACGTGGTGGACGCTCAGCGCCGCCACCCTGGCGCTGGGGGTCAAGGCCATCCGCCAGGGCGTCAAGGCCGCGCGGTAGCGGCTGGGTTTGTAGTTAGCAGCGCGAGAATTGCGCCATGCCATGATTGACTTTGATAGCCACTGTGCAACTAGCAGAGAGCAATGGAGATGAGCCAGCAGCATGGCGCATTGCTGAACAGCGGCGTGCACGGCCGCCTCATGCGCTGATCACAGCTGGGACCGCCGCATCGGGGCCGATCTGATAGTTGCGCACCGTTGGCACACAACTGCAAGCTGCGTAAAGCGTGCAGAGCAAGGTTTCAAGTCGTAAACTTTGCTCGGCGCCCGGCAGCCATGGGCAAGCCTTTCCTGAGCCGGCACTTCCTTGGGGAGGACCCCACGTGCATTGCGGCCGTGCCGTTTGCAGCAGCAGGCGCAGCCGAGGCGGGCGTGGCCACGACGCACAACCTGCTGGCCCTGGGCACCTGGAGCGCGGATGCGCAGGTGGGGGACAGCACGATGCGCGTGCCGCACGATCGCCGCCCGTCCAGCACTGCCGCCACCGGCCGCCGCCCGCCGCCGGCCGCCGCTCACTGCTGCGATGTGCCATTGCCCGCCCGCAGGAGTCGCGGCTGACCATCGTTGACCTGGCAGTGGGGTACACGGGCGATGAGATCGCCTCGCACCCCGCCATGAAGCGGCTGGCTTCGTTCACGCACAGTGGCCGCGTGGCGGCCGTCGAGGTGCGCCGGCGGTTGTGAGCTCTGCCACTGCGCAAGCTCGGAGACCTGCCTGACTCGCAATACGTGCATCATTGGATAGCAACCATCTATCCACACGCCATTCCCATTCCCCCCTCGCAGGTGGCTGACCTGGGCGGCGGCGCGCTGCTGCTGCTTGCGGCGTCGGGCGACGGCAGCGTGGCGCGCCTGCGCATGACGGTGCCCACCCAGCCTGGCTCGCAGCCCGAGGAGATTCAGGTAGGGCTGAGTCAGATTGGCCAGACTGCCTGTGGTTGTACTGCAGGCTTGAGGGTGGACGTGGCCTGTGGGAATCGTTGGGGCCCCTGCCGCTGCTGCGTAGCGGGCTTGCAGTGCCTGCCTGCCAGAACCGCGCCTGAGTGGGCTGCCATGTTCATCCTCTGCCATGCAGCTGCGGGAAGAAGACTTTGACGGGGCGCTGCTGCTGCCCTGGCTGGACGCGCACACGGTGCCCGTGGCGGCGCTGGCGGCCAGCACAGGTACGTGCCGACTCAGGTGCGGCACCCGCTGCCCCACCTGCACCGCTGCCCCTACCGCATAGCTGTCTGGCCAGTGCACAGACCTGGCCTGGCTTGCACCGACGCACGTCTGCAACCCTGCACTCGCCTGCCTGCAGATCGGCGCGAGCTGCTCACTGCGGCAGCAGATGGCAGCCTGGCCCTCACGCCTCTGACAGCCGATGACAGCAGCAGCAGCAGCCGGCTGTACGAGAGCGGCGGCGCAGTCACCTTCAGCGCTGCGCAGTGGAACGGCCCGCACACCGCCGTGACCGGCAGCCTGCAAGGTGGGCAGCCACTGGGGTGGTGCGTGCTGGCTGCAGGCTGGCGGCGACAAATTCTGCCACTCCAAGCTACCAGGCATGGCTGTGTGCATGCAATCTAAACATGAGCCCATGCCTGCACTCCCGCAGGCCTGCTGCACGCGTGGGACGCGCGGCAGGGCGGCCGCCCCGCATTGCAGCTGCAGCAGCCGGCACCCACAGGGGCCGCCGCCGGTGTCGCGGCCCTGCCGGCAGCAGCCATCACCTGCTTGGATGTGCACCCAGCGCAGCACTTTGCCTGTGCCACCGGTGCAGCAGACGGCAGCGTAGCAGTGTGGGACCTGCGCGTCGCCACCTCAGCTAGCCAGCAGCCGAGCGCGGGAGCGGCAGCCCAGCCCGCGGTCGCCTGCTGCTCTGTCACGGGCGGTACCGGCGCCGGCGTGTGCGACTTGCGCTTCGAAGGCAGCGGCAGCATCGGCAGCGGCAGCCAGCGGCTGGTCTACTGCACCAGCGGCGGCGCGCTGGGCCTGCTGCGTGACGTAGCAGCGGGCGCTGGCCGGTTGCTGTTCCAGGAGCCAACTGCCGCTGTGCGGTCCTGCTGCCTGGGCGCGACCGGGACCTGTTCCCAGCTGTTTGCCACCACCGACCAGGAGGGGCTGGTCTACATTGCAAATGCGTTTTAAACTGGCAGAGACGTGACAAGCACTGTAACCCTGCAACATGCAGCCAAGCACACAAAAGGCATTCGACCCGCAACAAGGCCAGTTGTGCAGAGCAGCATTTGTGCTGTGATACGATGATCAGTTCGAGGTGTCAGTTTGCAATGCCAAGGCGCCTAGCTGATGGCGGCTGCCGCCTCAGGCCACGGTCCACTGTTGCACCACCCCTGTGTCGCTCCACGCCAGCCGGCACGTGCTGCTGCGCCCGCTGGCGCGCAGGTAGGCCGCCACGGCCGCTGCATCATGCTGGTTGTACAGGTTGGAGCGGCGGGCCGCCAGCGCCTGCAGGCAAGGGCAGGGAGGCGAATGTGTGTTGCTAGGTCGCAGTGGCGAAGGGTCAGCAGCACACTGGTGTGGTGGAGCGGCAGCACAGGCAGGTTCACGTGTTGCCGGCCGCACAAGCTTGGGAGTCATGCTAGAGAACATGCACCTGAAGACATGTCCGGCATGCGTCGCCAATGCAACCTGTCCTGCTGCCTCCAACAAGCACGCCCTCCCGATCACGCACACCTGCAGGCTCCACAGGTTGGCCGGGCCCTCCAGTTTCACGGTGAAGCCGCTGCCGGCACTCGCAGCACTGGCACCCGCCACAGGGCTCAGCGTGGGTCGCCCGCTGCCGCCGCTGCCGCCTGGAATGATGCTGGCCTTCAGGGCGTAGCCGTTGGCCACATAGATGTCCAGGATCTGCTGCACGCCGGCCAGGAGCTCCTCCATGCTGGCGCCTGCAGGGAGTTGACGAGGTTTTCAAAAGGTTGGCAGGCAGCGCAGCTTGAGCGCATCCACGGTTGCTCATGGAGACGAGCATGCAAGGGCTGGCGTCTGCAATAGGGCACCATCGGTGCAGTGCGGCAGAGGTGTCCGGCCCAGCTGCTGGCATCCAAGTCCCCGGCACTTGCCTGCTGCAGCGGGCGGCGGCCCGCCGTACTGCACCCCCCTGAAGCCCTCCACCAGGCCGCGGTACAGCCGCTCGCCCTCGCGCTCAAAGAACAGGCCTGCGGGGAGATAGCATTCAGGCACGAGTCGCTGGCAATGCACACTTGCACAGCACAACTTCTCTCCCCTGCAGGCGGCACTCCAGGCTCCAACCGATCCTTGCAGTAGGCCCCCTGCCCTGACCCTACACCGCAAAACCCTCCGCCGCCTGGCAGGATGGCACCACAACGCACCTGGCAGCAAGGCGTTGTCGGCCAGCGAGGCGTCGCGCCGCACCGTGCCCATCATCTCCGTCACCTCGCTGTACTCCTCAAATTCCTGGGTGTGAAAACGAACGATTGGGGGCTGGGTTGGAGCACTGCACGGACAGTCACTTGCGAGGAGATCTGGTGTATTCCTCAAACTCCTGTGTGTGAAACGATGTGTGAGCCGATTGGGAGCTGGTTTTTGGAGCACTGGGTGGACAGGCACGTTGCGGCGAGATGTGCTGTGCTCATGACACTCCTGTGCCAGCAAGGTGCGGGTTGGCAGCGGCCGGCAGGTGCTGAGCCGCAGTTGGCGTGGGCGCATTGTGGGCATCTGAGCGGTGGTAACGCCCGGGCCACAGCACAAAATCAGACAGCCAGCTGCAGGAGGATAGTAGTGCATACAAGCAGTGTGCGGAGACGGCATCCCGGGCGCGCCCATGGTGGGAGGCACACCCCAGGGTATTGTTCCCGCCAGCTCGCTCTGCCCACGGGTGAACGGGTCACCCAGCCACTGGCGGGGGCTGGGGCCCTACCTGATTGTGGGCTTATTTAATGCAGCGTGCTGCCAACGGCTGGGGCGATTCAAAGGACGTGCGGCCACGTGCCGAGTGCAGGCACCCGTGCAGCAGGTACGCACCTGCCGGCCCTGTCGCATCGCAGTGCCTGCTGTGGCCGTCTGGCAGAATGTGATAAAATCCAGGTACAGCGAGTCCGACACGTTGCCTGCAGAGCGGAGGTCAGCAAAGAAGGTGGCACGTCAATGGAGAGGCGCAGGCGAGCACAACATACATGCGTGGTGCACTGGCTGGCCAGCGCTAGGGCCCTCGGGCGCAGGCAAGCTCAACATACATGCGTGGTGCACTGGCTGGCCAGCGCTAGGGCCCTCGGGCGCAGGCAAGCTCAACATACATGCATGGTGCACTGGCTGGCCAGCCTTTGGTACGTGGGGTGCAGGCGAGCTCAACATACATGCACATGCGCAGTGCACTGGCTGGCCAGCACTTGGTGTTAAATAGGAGCAGGCGAATTCAACATACATGCGTGGTGCACTGGCCAGTCTTTGGGCCCAGCCGCTCACCCTGGGTGATGCGCAGCGGCGAGTGCAGCAGCGTGTACGGCTGCCACTCCGCCTGGCGAAGCTTCCAAAACTTTTTCTGAAACTCGTCCTGCAGGGGGAGTTACAGCAGGTGCCCCGTCAGCATTCATGGCAAGGCAGGGAACAGGGCTTGTCACCTGTGTGGCACCGCCAGCGCCCGAGCTCGGCAGCCCGGCCACTTGCCCTCCTGATGGCACAACAAGGCACGCCCATCCCTGCTTGTCCTCACCATGGGTATGCAGTCCAGGTCATCCACCGCTTCATACCCGCTCCTCAGCTGCAGCACCGCAAAGTTGAGCTCCAGCTGGCGACGAGGGAAGGCCACCGGCCCTGGCGGCAGTGGCAGCAGCTGCGGATCCGCCAGCTCCAGCCGGCTGTGCGGCCCCGCTGGCGAGTAGCGCAGCGGTGCGAGCGGTGGTAGTGGTGAGGCTGCTGCTGAGGATGCTGCTTCCGCAGCTGCTGCAGGGGCCGGCTGCTGCCACGGCTGCAAGGCGGCCGCCGCCGAGCACGCCGACAGGAGCGCAACCTGGCGCAGCAGAGCCGCCCTGCCGAGGCCTGCTCCATCATTGCCCTGCTGCTGTGCTGCCGCGCACGTGTGCGGGTGACGGTGACGGCGTGTGGGGATCCATCCAGCCTGCAGCATGCGGAGGCAGCACACACCCCGACCTTGCAGCGGCGGTAGGGCAGCGGTGGCGGCAGGGCCCAGCAGCCGTCGCAAGTCCCACAGTGCGGTCATACAGATCGGGCCTTACGCTAGTATGTGTTGAAGGGGCAACGCGCACGGACTGGAGGCCGGGTCGGCCCGCGGCGACGCGGCTCTCCATCCTGACCGACTTTCTGACACCGCACGCCGCCAATGCAGCTTTAGAACACCGCGAGTAGCAGATCTACATGCGCAGAGGCGGCATGTGCGTATGTGTGGGGTGAGCGGCGGCAGCGCGGCGCCGCACAGCGCGCGGCTGCGGCTCCCCACTCCCGTCCACCCACAGTTTGTGAGCATAACAAAAAACTTCGGGGTTCCTACAACGTGTAATCTATAAGTGAAATGCAAACAAAAAGCAGTGCTGCACGCTAGCCTATGCTGGCTCGTTGGTGCGGCTGCTGCTGGCGGACCTCAAGTCACTAGACCGCGGCGCAGAGCTGCTGAGTACCTGGGCTGCTCAGTACCGAGGCTGCTGCCAGCCCTGGGGCGGCGGGTACGCCTGGGGCGGCGGCGGGTAGCCCTGGGGAGCGCCATACTGCAGCGGCAAGGGCGGGTGCAGGGGGGCGGCATTGGCCAGCAGGCAGGGCCGCCAATTCAGGATGCACATCAGCCAAGGATGCAGGGTGCAAGACAGCCATGGCGCAACGGAACGGCCCCTGCACACCCGCCTCAAGCAGCGCTGGGCAAACCTGCGGGGGCGGCGCGCCGTAGGCCATGCCGGCATGCGGTGGCGGCGCGGCATAGGCGCCATACTGCGGCGGAGGAGCAGGGGACGGCAGCTCAGTCGGCATGGGCGTCCGCTGCGTGTCTATCACCTGCCATTCTCCCACTGCCTGCAACTGCCAGCAGCCAGGCAGCAAGCTGGTGGCCTGTCCACCACACCCGTCGGCGCCCCAGCCCTGGCCCACTGGCCACACTTAACAGAGCCCAGCCAGCCAGGCGCTCACCGGCGGGGGCTGCTGCGGCGGGTAGCCGCCGCCGTGCATGGCCTGGGGCGCGGGGGCCGCGTAGGGGGAGACCACAATGTTGGGGTTCCTGCGGGCGGGAGGGCAGGGGTTCCAGGTTTGGGCTGAGTTCTGGGGAGGCTTGAGTGCAAGAGTGGCAGCGCAGAGGCAGCACACGGTGGGAGCAGCGGCCATCGTTGCACCACAATGAATGTCGCCGGGACGCTGCGAGACGAAACCTTGCCCAACCTCCCCCGTTGCACCCTCCCCACCTGTCACGCTCATCCAGCTGCACCTTGGCCTGCGTCTGCATGCAGGCGCACACCCTGTGCAATGGCGCAGGCGGCAGCGGGGCAGGGTTGGCACGCAGGCAGATGATACGTGCAGGCTACACAGCAGGCGTATGCAACTTGTGCACAAGGCCAGCCCCCAGCTGCAAGCGCCGCAGGTGCAAGCATGCCCAGTCAACACCGCATAACCAACCACCACACAGCCATCCACAGACTCACGAGCACCACAGGATGTCGGCAATCATGTCGGTCAGCTGCGCCAGGTCCTGCAGCACGTCGTTGCCGCTGATGCAGGCGGCCAGCTGCGGGGAGGAGGGCAGGGCAGCGCAGGGCAGGGAGGGGCGATGGAGCCGGGGCTCGAGACAGCGAGAACGCGTGCATGTGCCCGACGTTTGGCGCGCTTTGAGACTGTGCAGTCGGCTAAACAGGAGGATGCAGCAAGGCCGCAGCCAACAGGCCAGCCCAGCGCGCCAGCTCACCCAGCAGATGCAGGCCAGGTACTGCGACGCAATCATGGTGCCTGCAGGCAGGGGACCAGCCGGGCACGGCACATGGGTGCATGCGAAGCAACTCGCCCAGCAGCCTAGAGGGCACACAGGCGGGGCCACTGCTGGCGAAGCTGCACCAGCCGCCTGAATTGGCAACCTCGCTCACCGATGATGCAGTTGTCGCACTTGCTGCGGCAGGCCGGCAGGAGGGCACGGGGTG
>RRZL01000078.1:29212-39593 GCA_006782975.1 Chlorella sp. Dachan | reverse complement strand
CAGCATGGTCGGTACATGACTAAAGCTGCGATAGAAGCACGGCAGGCGGCTGCAGCAGGGTCACAAGCGAGCAGAAGCACCTGCCACTCCACCCACCTCCAGGCACAGGCAGAGCTGGGGCGAGGACTGCTCGCCGCAGCGGCCAGCGCACGGCCAGTCGCCGTTGCAGCTGCAGGGCAGGAGGGCGCATGGGCGGAGGGGGGCGATGCGGTGCGGTGGCGGGGAGCGGCTCACCACAAGCACACACGCTGCAGCGCTTGGCCACATCCAGCAGCTGCACCAGCTTTGCAAGATGATCGCCTGAGCAGGCGTGCAGTGTGCAACTCAACCAAGCCCGCACCAGATGTAGCGGGACATGTCGCCGCGCAGCTGGCGCTTGCGCAGGTGGTATGATACGCAGCAGCTGCAGAAGGCGGCCACGCAGCAGACTGCGGCAGGCAGGTGGGGTGGTGGGTGGGTGGATGGGTAAGTTGGGGGCATCCGGTGTGGTGCGAGATGCTCTGTGCTCCGGACAGGTTGCGGAGCTGCACAACAGCGGCTGCCAATCACAGCCAGACCACAACACAACTCACAGCCAGGGTCGGAGCACGTGGCGCCCATCAGGTCCGTCTTCCAGTGCCGGTTGTACTGCTGCCCGCGCAGCTCCATCTGCAGCGGGTGGTGGCAGGCGGCTCGGTGGGGGGTGTGGGCGGGCTGCTGGTCGCGGCACGTGGCACACGGGCGCGGAGCCAGCAGGACGGGCGGCCACCGCTTGCAGCGCGCACCTTGGCATACTTGGCCTCCGAAAAGCCCATGGTGCAGGCTGCTTATGCGGTGCTGGCACTCGAGCCCGGGGGAGGAGGGGCACCGGCCTGCGCCAAGCGGCGGGAGGGGAGGCAGCGGTAGCGGCGGTGGGAAGGGCGCTGGGGCGGGGAGGGGGCGGGGAGCTGCTCGATGTGACCGTCGGGACGTTGCCGAGCGATAGCAGGGCCCCAGGGCAGCGGGAAGAGCCGCAGGCAAAAGGCGAACGGCTCCTCTTGGTCGCTCGTGCTGGCTACGATCGCATTGTGACTGGGTCGCGTACAGCCACAGCATCCAGAGCCGGAGCCAGAGACAGGAGCCACACCGGGAAGAAGCGGCAGGGCACCCCAGAGCCCTCGCGCACCTTGCCGGCGATTGAGGGACTACTGCGAGCCCCGATTGCAGCGTTTGGAGTACCGCTCAGCGTTGTAAAGCCTCCCCCAGGAAAATGAAAGTACAATGCGCGGCGGGGGAGCGCCGATCTCGCTTGCAAGCGCCCCTGGGGCTGTCCGGCGATCTGTAATTGCACCTCAGATAGCCGTCGCATTGCCAGGGCGACCCTGCGCTCCCGAAAACCTTCCGTCTCGTCTTCTGGCCCACCACGCACCTTGCTATCGCTAGAGTCGCAATCCACACCGATCCAGCATCCTGCATCAACCCACAGATCACTTCCCCCCCAACTGACCACCTGCCGCCGCCGCCGCCGCCGCCCTCGCCGCCGCCGCCGCGATGTTCAGACGGCGCGGGCCGTCGGCGGCTGAGGACGACCCCCTGATCATCTCGCCCTTTGGCTCGCCGGGGCCGGTGTACAGCAAGCCGCGCAAGGGCGAGGCGTTGTCAATGCGCACGTTAGGCGCCGCTGCCGCCGCGCTCCTGCTGTGCTGGGCGCTGTGGACGGGGCGGCTGGAGCTGCACCTCTCGCCCGCCTCGGCGCGGGCAGCGCTCGTCAGCGGCAGCGGCGGCGGCAGCAGCAAACCGGGCAGCATAGCAGGGCGGCAGGATGCAGCAACAGCAGCAGCAGCAGCAGCAGCAGGCACGCAGCAGCCCTTCCCGGAGCAGCAGCAGCACCAGCAGCAGCAGCACCAGCTAGAGCCGCCGCGGCACAAGCGGCAGCTGCCTGACGGCTCGTGGGCCCCCACCCTGCTGGTGTACGTCTTCTCCAACACCGACCCAGAGTACATCAACAACCTGCGCTTCTTCGTCAAGTGTGTGGCCAATTGGGCTGTGGGAGTGGGGAGTCGCGTGGCAGCACTTCAATCGCCGCTGATGTGACTCCCTGGACAGCTGCAGGGCCAGCTGTGGGGTGTCAGGAATGGCAGTGGGAGGCGCAGTTGTTGCACGCAATGCGCTGACTGCGCTGAGGATGGAGCGGCGAACAGCTGGCCGGTCTGCATGCCTCACCCACCAACCCGCTGCCGCGTGTATTGCACTGCCCTGCAGGTTTGGCATGGCGGCGGATGACGGCGTGACCTACATGATTGTGGTGCAGGAGACGCCGGGCGAGGCAGTGAGCACGGCAGGCCTGCTGCGCTGTGCTGTGACGTGCCCTGTCGCTCGCAGGGCGCATCTGCTCTGTTCCAGGGGCATTGTGGACCGGCAGCATCACTGCACCCCCACCCCACGCCCCTCCTGCTTCACAGCCGCCAGAGCTGCCGCCGCTGCCGCCAAATGCGCGGTACGTGCGCCACGCCAACGAGTGCTACGACTGGGGCACCATCGGCTGGGTCTTCTCCACCGGGTGAGCAGCCGACACTGGTTGCGGGCTGGTTTCTGCTGGGTGGGCGAGCTAAGGCGCAGCGTGCTTGTGCAGCTGCGCATGCATCTGGCAGCCAAGCATCACAGGTCGACAAGCGGCTCCAACTTACACTTGTCCGGGGGTTGCTGTGGCTGTTGCTTCCGCTGCAGGGTGGCCAACCCCGAGGACTACCAGTTCTTCATCTTCATGAACTCCTCGGTCCGGGGACCCTTCATCCCGCCCTATGCCCGGGTGCGCTACGGGGCGGTGGGGGCGTGGGGTGCTGCTGCTGCCGCTGCTGCTGCCGCTGCCGCTGCCGCTGCTGCTGCTGCTGCTGCTGTGCATGGGGCAGGCGATGGCACATGCTGGTTTCAGCCTGGCTGTTTCAACCTTGCTGGGGCGGGCAGCTGGTTGCAGCGCAGCACCTCCACTGGTGGCGCACCACACCGCCTTCTTTGTGCAGGGCGGCACGCGGTGGCAAGACCTGTTCTTTGACAAGCTGACCGACCACGTGAAGCTGGTGGGACCCACCATCAGGTGCGCCTGGGGGCTGTTTCTGCTGCTCTCAAAATCGCTGCCCAGGCTGTCCAGGTTGCAGGCATGCCTGGCAGGGCGTTGCTGTTCAGGCAAGGCTGCAATGTCGGTGTGGATTTTGGCATCGTGCTGCTAAGCGTGTGAACGACAGACCGCCGCCTTCCCCTGCTCTGCAGCTGCGAGGGGTCGCCCTGGCAGGGCAACGCCGCCGGCGAGTGGCGCATCAACCCGCACGTGCAGTCGTATGTGCTCGCCACCGACAAGGTGGGTTGGGCGCCAGTGCTTGACGGCACGTAAGTAACAGCGGCATGAAGCCTGTCGCTCAGCTGCCAACTTGCACATCCCGCCTGCCACCGCCGCAGGTGGGGCTGGATGTGTGGCTGCGGGACGGCAACGTGTTCAAGTGCTGGAACAGCATGTGGGACGTCATCTGGCATGGCGAGCTGGGCTCCTCCCTGGCGCTACTGAATGCAGGTGTGGTGGCGGTAGGGATGCTGCCCGCTGCAGTTGAGCTCAGTGATTGCAGGCAGGCGCTGCATGCAGGCATGCTGGCGTTGCGGCAAGAGCATGTGCTGCAGCCGCGTACAGCCGTCGGCAGGTTGGGGCGCGCTTCCCGCCAGCCATGCGCCCGACCCCTTGCTCCCCTGCGCTGCCGTGCCCCGCCCCCGCCAGGCTTCAACCTGGACAGCTTCATGATGCGGTATCAGGGCGTGGACTGGCTGGACCAGGCCAACTGGGACTGCAACAAGCGGTGCGTGGGGATTGTTACTGCAGGGGGCCGTGTGATTCTTGGATTGGCGCCAAGCAGCTGTGAAGCAGCGGCCGCATAGGTGCTGCAGGACTGCTGCATGCAGGCCTTGCTGCCGAGGTTGGCAGGCGGCTGCCTCTCTCTGCTGTGCTGCAGGGCCAACCCGTACGGCGAGCACTACCTAGACGGCATCAGCCTCAACCCCTTTGAAGTGCTGTTTGTCAAGGCAAGGGCGGTGTGGCTGCGGCAGCTTGGTGCGGGGTATGGATGCGGCAACCGATTTGGCACTTTGCTACTGCGCTGTTCTGGCATGACTAGCCCAGCACTTCCCTCCCGCCCGCGCGCCTTGCTGCAGGTGAAAGAGCGCGTGCTGCAGAACGACTGGTCGTTTGCGGTGCAGGCTGTCAAGTACGCACACTGGATGGAGGCGCAGGCAAGGCTGTGCAGCTGTGGGCCAGCGGGGCTCATGGCTGCCAGATGCGGCAGTTGTGGATGCAGAGACGCCAGCTGGAAAGGCGCAGGGAGTGCATGCCACCTTGCAGCTCAGCAGCGGCTGCAACGCACCGACAGCACCCTGCCCATCTCCACTCGCGGCTGTGCAGGCATCCGGCAAGCCGGACGTGGCCTCCAATGCCTACCGAGACAACAACAAGCCGTTCCGCACGCCGCGCCTGGCCTACCTGCAGGTAGGGCTCGTGGCGCAGTGTGCATGAGTGCTTCTTTGCTTGGAGAGAGATGTGATGGGCGAGGCTCTGCTACCCTGTTTGTGCATGCAACATTCAGAGCTTCCTGTCCCTCCCCTCTGTCAGGCTCGGGGCCCCGAGTGCTTTGACTGGCAGTACTATCTGCAGCAGAACCAGGATCTCAGGCAAGTTGCCACGGTGGCCGCGCGCCGATGGTGCATGCTCGCAGTGCTGCTTGCATGGGAGGCTGATGCCGGGGTGCACCACCCGGGTGGGCGTCCGTGGCGCCAGCGCCCCATGCAGCGCTGCTGGGTTGCCCCTTGCATTGCTGTGCACCTACGGCCCTCGCCGCCACCGTCGCATCTGCCACCCCGCAGGCACTACACCACCAAGGCGGAGCTGTGGAGCCATTTTTTGCGGGGCGGCGCATACGAGGGGCGCGCCTTCCGCTTCACGTGCCCCTTTGAGCCGCAGCCGCCGCCAAAGTGATGCGCATGAGCGAACCCTGACACCGAATTATTCCTGCTCACCCAATAATCCGTGGTACCTGACTGCAATTCATGTCATTCCCACTGCAAAGCCAGACAAGGTGTGCGCAAGGGTGCGCCAGCGGGAGCGCGGTCGGCGCCCTACCGGGCGGGCGAGTGGCAGGCGGCGCAGCGGCCCTCTGAGCACCTGAAGCGCTTCTGTATGGTCTGCTGAGTGTTATGGTGGGCGCGGAGCGAGCATTGTGCGCTTGATTGGAGCACACATCCGCTACGCCCAAGTGTCCACAACTTGTGGTGAGCCGCCCGCCCGCCTGTTTTCGCCCAACCTTGCCTGTCAACCCTTCCAGATAGCGATGCTACACCCCTGCGGAGGTGGAGAGGGCTCTACACTGCTGTCGCTCCCAGAGTTGTGTCTGGAGAACGTCCTGCGCCAGCTCGATGGCCGCAGCCTAGCCGCCATGGAGGCCGTGCACAGCTCCTTCAGCCAGCAGCTGCTGGAGCGCACCGCTCGCGACGCTTACGCCCACCGCTGCTCCAGCGCGCGCTCAGACTCCTCGCGCTTCAGGTGAGGGATTGTTGGGGGTGCTGCGGACCTGTCTGAGCGGCGGCAGCATCGTCCCAAAGTCGGCGCAGACCATCCCGACAATCGCCTGCACGGCTGCCGGGCCGCGCCCCCCCGCCCGCATTGGCATGCCGATCGAAACGTCCGGGCGCAGCGCACCGGGGGTGCCCTGCCGCAGGCGGCTGCCGCCGCTCGGGCGCCGGCGCCTGCACGCGCGGCCCTGGTGCCTCGGCCCGCCTCACCTCACCCCTGCCCGCTCCGCACCCTCCCCCGCGCTGCCTTGCCTGCAGGTACCGCAGCTGGCGCGAGCGGCTGCACATTGAGGAGGCCACGGGCGTGGGCTTTGATCGCGCCTGGAGCGAGGCGGCGGGCTTTGCCTTCCAGTTCCGCCAGCCGCCTGCCGGCGGTGAGCCCTGGGCGGTCATGGGTGCTGCTGGCGGGCTCACAGCATTCCAGGCTGATTTCAGACAGCGCCGCACTCCCTCATGGCCCCCAAACCCTTCCTGGCCCAGCAGACGCCGCGCCCGCCGCCCTGCACGCGGTGCGGCTGAACGGCATGGGGCCCAAGCTCCTGCTGTCCGACCGCTCCACGGCCGACCAGCCCACGATCCGCTGGCGCCTGCGCGTCAACGGCAACACAGCGGTGGAGTTTGGCGTCATCCCCGCCGCACTGGAGGTGCGACGCGGGCAAGGAGGATTGTGTGGTCGGCACAGCGCGCCGGGAGACGGCGGGGCTGGGTGTCCAGCCCTTTGCAAGCGCAAGCCAATCGAGCACTCACATTCGCCTGCCATCCTGCCCCCACATGCAGCCCACCCACACCTCGCTGCACAAGTGCCAGGCCACGCCCAGCTGCGCCGACCACCGAGCCATGGGCTTCTGCTCGCAGGTCAGCTGTTGGCCTGTGGGTCCTGGGTGCTGGCAAGGGCGCTGGGTGCTTGCCGGCATGGCTGCTACCGATAGTTCTGCTGGGCACCAGCCGCGTCCGGCGGTCTACTGCGCCGTGCCACCCGCGCAAACCCCGTCCCCTGTCCCCCCACCCGCCCGAAGATCACCGCGGGGTCGCTGCTGCCGCTCAAGGCGCCCGTCATGCGCGGCACGGTGCTGGATGTGATGGCGTGCCGCGGCCGCCTCGAGGTGCGCCTGCTGCCTCCTCTTTCCGTCGCCTGCACCTTGCGTCCGGTGCGACTGGCGCTATCTGCCTGTTGCTGGCTGGGCTCGATCCCTCCCAACCGCATGTGGCCTCCCACTCCGCAGGTGGTGCTGAGCTACCCGCCCGACGCCAGGGAGATCAGCTGGCAGAACGGGCAGCCGGTGCAGCGCCCGTATCGCGGCCCCGCGCAGCTGCGCTTCGAGCAGGTGGGCCTGAGGTCATGGCTGGTGTGGTGTAAGCAAGTCCTGCTGGTCTGGAGCGGCGAGCTGCAGCTGTCTTGGACCCCCGCACAGCATGCAGCCTGGCCAGCCAGCTGGCGCTGAGCAGCTGTGCTGGCTGCCCTCACTGCTCACCCTCCTGCGGCGCTGTCCCCCACCCTCCCCACCCTGTCAGGACTTCTCACCCGACTACGACGTGCGGCTGGCGGTCACCTCCTGGGCCAAGGCGCACTTTGAGGTGCTGCACACCACGCCTTACCCGCTGGACCCAGGTGGGCGGCTCACACGGTCGCCAGTACGCTGCGCTGATTGGCTCGGCGCGCACGCTTGCTTGCGCACGGCGTGCTGGGAGATGGTTGCTGCGCTAGCTGCCTGCATTTCAGGATCCGCTACCCGTACACCTGGCATGTGCATGACCATACGTCCCCATGCCCCCCTGCAGAGTGGGCGTCAGCCGCCATGTCCGCAGAAGCGGCCCTGGCGGCAGCAGCCGCTCCCGCAGCGGCGCCTGGGCTGCAGCCGGAAGCGCTGGCAGCCGCCGGCTTTGCTGCGGCGGAGGACCAGGGTGTGCTGCTGCTGGGCGGCATGCTGCAAGCCTTCCCGCTGGCGGCGCCGCCGCTGGCGCCGGAGGCTGGCTTTGAGGCGGCAGCGGGTGCAGGCCTGGACCTGGCCGCTGCGGCAGTTGGGCTCGAGGATGACGACGAACTTGAGCTGCCGCCCGCAGAGGAAGCGGCTGGGATTGCGGCCCTCCTGGCCGACCTGCCCATCCCAGCAGCCGCCCCACAGCCAGATGTGCCGGCGCCACTGGGCGGCACAGGTACCAGCATGCTGGCGCCTCTCCTGGCAGTACACAGCCCTGCCGCAGCAGCAGGAGCAGCGCCCAGCCTGGCAGCAGAAGCCGTGCAGCCTGGGCCACCTGCGGCCGCGGCGGCTGCTGGCCCCGCTGCGGGGCTGTGCCCCTCCCCCTCCGCTGAGCTTGCGCTGGACGGCCACGAGTGCTAAAAAGCGCTCCCTGCTAGACTGTCCAACACATGATACACCCAGGCTCATTTTGATTCTTTCCAGCCCCGCATGGCTGCGCAAGCCTGCACCGCTGGCCGTCCTGCTGCCGGCGCCCCGGGGCTGCCCCTGCGCCACCGGCCACCCTGCCCGAAATTCACTTGTTTTGATAGCCACTGCTGTGTTTGTTAGTCCCACGCCTGCTTGATTGCCATCTCTCCCTGCCTTTATCCCCCTCAATTCTAGTGCTCTTTTATCGTTTGCCAAAGCCCCCCGCCCCCTCCATCCTGCTATTACCCCTGCTCTTCATGCCTGCCTGCCTGCCGCCCCCAGTCGAGACGCTCTCATGCCGTGGCGGGCAGCGCAGCTCTCCCCACCCACCTCTCTCTCGCCTCCTATCTCATTGATATGCCTGCTATCCCTGCTGTGCGCCGCACGCCTCCCACGAATGCCTGCTTGAAGCAATCAGCCCCCACTTTTGACGCACGCCCCGCACTCGGGTCGCCACCCGCCTGCTGTCGCCCTGTACTGACCCTGTACCCTGCCACCAAACGACTTTCTGCCTTTGCTCAGACCTTTTGCTGTTACAGCTGCCATGCCCTTTGCAGCGCTCGTTTGCCCACCCTAGCCGACTGCGTCGGCCCCCCCACACATCGCACGCTCGTGTTGCCATGGCCCTTGCCCTGCCGCGGGAGCTGCAGGCCGGCCCCCCAAGCTTGGAAAGAATACGTCAAATAGGGAGGGGACAAGGGCTGCGAAAGGCTGTGCAGTGGAAACAATGCAATGGCTGCCTAGCGGTGCTTGCATCAGCCGCCGGCGCAGAGACACCGACGCCAGCTCAGCAGGGTCATCTTCCCCAGGGCACAGTGCAGCGAGCGCACGTGCGATCGCAACCCACTTGGACTCGCATCTGCCGCCTGTGAGGTCGCAGCGGGGCGCAGCAAGGAAACCGGCGTGGCCTGGGGCCCGACCATGGCGTCCGTGGGCCTGGGCGGCCTCCCATCCGCCTCGGCCGCCCGTGCACGTCGTTTGGGCGGCAGCGCAGGTGGGTCAAGCGGCCCTAGGTGCCGGGTGTGCGTCAGCTCCAGCCCCACCGCCGCTACCGCGCCACCCGCACCCCAATTGCGGTTTCCATGACCGATCCACACTGTCATGACGCAGGCGATGGGGCCCGCACGGTCCTGGGCAGCCGGGCGCCGCGCCGCCGCCAGGTGCGCCGCAGTGCCGCTGCCTCCGGGCCGTGCCCTCTCCTTTGCTTGCATGCAGACAACATTGTGCTTGCATACATGAGGGTGCAGCGAAGCAGCAGCGCATTAGCCGGGTGTGCTTTGTGCAGGCCACTGCTGCATGCGACGTCACCGCCCTCAAAGGACCCCACATCTCCCGTGCAGGCGGTGCGCGCGTCCGCTACCGACGACGAGGCGCAGCGTCTGGCACAGGAGAACGAACGCTTGCGCCAGGTGCGTGGGAAGATGCAGCCAGGAGCAGCATGAGCATGGGGTTTGCAGGAGACCACCTGGCTCATCTGTCGGTCACCTGGCCCCGCATAAAGTGCCTCCCACCTCCCAATCATGCACCCAACCCCCAAACCCTACCCCGCAGAACCTGAGCAAGATGCTGGCGGCGCTGCCGCCGGAGCAGCGTGCGGCGCTGGAGCAGCAGCACGCGGCGCTGCGCGAGGAGGCCCGCTCTGCAGGACTGGACATCCCCGCCCTCGGGGCGGCGCAGCCGGCCGCACAGCGTGCTGCCGAGCCTGCCGCAGGTGCGGAGCCAGCGCCTGCGGAGGCTGAGGCTGAGGCCGAGGTGGCTCTGGCGGCAGCGCCGCCGCCGCCTGAGCCGGTCTCGCCCTGGGTGTCACTTGCTGACAAGCTGGGCGTGAAGGCTCGGGTGGAGGAGGGCGACAGCGGCGAGTGTGTGTTCCGCTTTGGCGCCGCCGACAGCGAGACTGGTGGGTGGCGCCTGGCGGCCGCCCCCTGCACCACAGCGCTGTGTGCTGCTGTTATTGCTGCCGCGGCGGCGGTGCACGTGGCAAGGGGCTGCGCCCGTGACCAGCCCGTGCCCGCACGCCCCTCAACCCGTCTGCCTGACCTGCCTGTTTGCAGCCAACGATCCCGTAGGAAATGGCGGCAGCAGCAGCTCCATGTCTTCGTACGCTGGCAGCAGGAGCTCCGGAGCTCGAGCCCCGGCACCTGCGGTAGCGGCGCAGCGCAGCACCGTGGCGGCTTCCGCGGTGCAGCAGCAGAGCAATGGCGCTAGCGCGACCGGCAGCAGCAGCACGGCGTCGCCAGCAGCCGCAACCGCGCCGCTGGGCAGCAGCAAGGTTGAGGCGGCAGCTCCGCCCGCGCATGCCAAGCCTGCCACTGCGGCCGCGCCGTCCGCAGGCGGCAACGTGGCAGCAGCAGCGCCTGCTGTGAGTGCAGCAGCCGCCAGCACCGCCAAGGCGGCACCTCCCGCTCCTGCCGCGCCACCCAAGGTGGCGGCTT
>RRZL01000078.1:7343-29176 GCA_006782975.1 Chlorella sp. Dachan | reverse complement strand
GCCTGCTGCGCCTGCTGCTCGCACGCCGCCGCCGCCGCCGCCCCCGCCTCCCAAGCCAGCGGTTGACCCCTGGCCGGCCAAGCGTGCGGCTGCAGAGAAGGAGGTCAAGGAGCACGTGCCCGGGGGTGAGTGGAAGGGCTGGGGCGAGCCGTGTGTTGTGTGAGGACCCGCCTTGTTGCATGCGAGTGGAGCTGTTTGCCTCTTTGTGCCTGCACGCTGGCCCTGCTGCAATGCTACTGCGTGTGCCTGCCCCGCAACTCTGTGCTGCCGCCCCTCTGCCACGTGGTGCAGCCGTTGCCAAGGGGCGCGAGAGCTGGCTGTACTTCACGGTGCCTGAAACGCCAATTGCGGGCGCCCCGGTGGTCGTCTACTTCAACCGCTCACAGAGCGGGCCGCTCCAGTGCGTGCAGTGGGGTGATCTGGGTGGGTGAGCTCCGCTTTGCGAGTGGCAAGAGGGTAGCCGCACCGTGCGCCTGGTACTGCACGCAGCTTACACCCGCAGCCGTGCACATAACCGGCAGCGCGCCTGCCTCCCACCCCATCAGCACCCTCGCACCGCACCGCGCCTCCCCGCAGGCACGCCAACCGGCTGCAGCTGCACCCCAAGTACAACTGCTGGGAGATGGCGGCGCCGGAGGGCGACCGTGTGGACATGAACCACGAGGGGGGCATCAACCGCGCCGCGGGTGAGGCAGGGTTGTGACGCGACGCGGTGGTGGGCTAGACGTGCCAGCCTGGCATGAACCACGGAGGGCGCATCAACTGCGCCGAGGGCGAGTGCGGTGGCGGTCTGGCCGGCACAGGCGCATGTTCTGCTTAGCTGCCAGCAGAGATGGCTTGCAGCACAGCAGTTTGCCGCTCTGTGGTGCACAGCCTGCCCTGATGCGACTGCGCTGCTGAGGCTGCCGCAGTGCGGTGCCTGACAGAGCCACCCAACCCGCCACTCAGCCACGTGTCTGCCAAACTGCCATGCTTTGCCTGCTCCCCCCACCGCAGGCGTCGACTACTACCGCACGCAGCTGACCATCCCCAAGGACGCGTACGAGCTCAACTTTGTCTTCTCCAACGGCGACGGGCTGTACGACAACAACGACAACCAGGTGGGGTAGGGTGGGTGGGGTGTGCACTGCTCGCGCTGTCCGTGTTGTGGGCAGGCTGCGCCGGCTTGTGCGGCGGCAATGGGAGCATGGCGGGCCGCTGCTAAGGAAGCTGCAGTCACAGCCGTGTGCGGCAAGCTGCACTCCCGCTGCCTGCTGGCAACCTTCTGTCGGCTGACATGCTTTCACCCATTGCCGCCGTACGCGTGCAGAACTACGTGATGCCCGTGGCGGGCCCCATGACCCGCGACCTGTGGCTTGACACCGCTCCGGAGCGCGCGGTAAGGCGCAGGGCTGCGCAGCTTTGCTTCGCAGTTGGCGTCAGGCCTGTCGGCAGGGCAGCCGGCTGCTGCACGTGCTGGCTGCATTTTCTGCATTCCTGCCCTGCACACCTGCCACCGCATCCCTGCCTGCACACAACTCACATCTACAGCCTGCTTGCCACCGTGCCTGTCTGCCTCTGCCCACCTGCCTCTGCTCCTCTCATACCCCCGCCCGCTGCCCGCAGGAGGCCGCCTGGCGCGCCAAGAAGGCGGAGGAGGCGCGCCTGAAGGAGGAGGCTGCCAAGGCCGCCATTGCGGCCAAGGAGGAGGCGGACCGGCGCAAGGCGGCAGACGGCGTGGCGGAGATCAAGGCGCAGTACGAGAACTGGCGCACCGGCGCCACCACCGCCCTCAAGGGCCGCTGGAAGATGGTGCCCGCGGTGAGGGGCGGGGGTGCGGCTGGCTGTGGGTGGGGGCGCGGCTGGCTGCTTGGGCGGCTTGGGGCGTGGGCATGAACGCTTTGTGGGCAGCTACAGGGCTGCTGAGTGGCAAGCGGCAAGCGGCCGCGCATCTCCAGTTTCGCCCACCGCCCTCGAGTTCACCCGCCGTCCTCCACCTCAACCGCCCGCCCCCCATGCCACCCATTCCACCTGCTCCGCAGGAGGCGCAGGCGGGAGCCAGTGTGATCCTGCAGTACAACCGGCTGGGCGGTCCCATCAAGGGCTTTGACATCCCGCTGGAGCAGTCGCTCACACTGCGCGTCGGTGCGCGGGGGTGTGGGCTGGGCCGGCTTGTGTTTTACACAGCAGCCAGCGTGCCCTGCCGGGTGGGGCACTATTGGGGCAAGCGCTCACGCTGCGCATCGGTGTGTGTACTGGCATTGTTTCGTGGGCAGGTCAGCGTAGCCTGTAGGGCTGTGTGGGCCGTGCTGCACACTGCACGGGCTGGCGTGCATCAGTTGTGGTGTCTCCGCAACCCAACCTGGCGGTGCAACAGCTCCAACTCCGCCCTGTGCCACCACTTGCTCAGGCCACAACAACTGGAAGGGCGCGCGGGACATCCAGCTCAAGCGCGTTCCGTCCGTCAAGGAAGACGAGGGTGCGTTGGTGTGAGGGATGCATCCTTCCGCTCGGCAGGATGCCGCCGCCGCCGCTGCTGCTGCTGCTGCATGCTGCTGCCACCGTAGGCCCAACACCCCGGGCCCGCTGCTGCCGTCCCTCTAGAGTGATGCCACCCCGGCCTGTGCTGCTGCCAATGCGCTTGTTCTAACTGCCCCCAAGCCACCCCACCTGCGCCCCTCCCTGCAGAGTGGTGGGAGGCGCTGGTGCCCATCCCCAACGATGCCGCGGTGCTCAACTTTGTGGTGTCCTACTTTGAGCACTTTGACAACAACGACCGCAAGGACTTCAAGGTGAGCTGCCGGAGGTATTTTTGCCTTTGTTTGCTGTAGGTCGTACAACCCTCTCACGCGTGTTGCACTCACCGGAGCAGCGACGAGAATGTGTGCACAGCCCTAGTGCAGGGCTGGCACGCCTGCCGTGACCTCGCAGCAGGCCGTGCTTGTACCCCCTCGTGCCCGCCCCAGCCAGCGCCTCGCATGGCGTTCACGACCTGCCTTGCCTCCTTGCGCCACCTGCAGGCGCTGGTTGAGCTGCCCGGCAAGTTCAAGACGGTGGAGGCCTGGGCCGACAGCCTGTACGACGAGGTGCGCAGGGTTGTGTCCTACGGGGCAACGCGGCAGCCTGTGCACTCATGCCCTGCGGTGCCGCTTGCACAGGCTTGCAGCGGAGCAGCTGCAGCGGTAGCAATCTCTCAGGTGCCCCAGCTCGTCACACCTGGTCGTTAACCTCACCATAAAAACGCTATTCACGCTTTGCCATTCAACCCTTGCCCCCAAGCAGCTGCTGGAGGGCATCATTGAGAAGCGGCAGGCGGAGGAGGCGGCGGCGGCGGAGCTGGAGCGGCAGCGGCGCGAGAAGCGCCAGGCGGCACGGGTGAGCCCCACTTCAATTCCGGTGGGCCAGCATCGCCGCTTTCTGGTGCTGCACCGCTTTCTCCCCAGCTTACGCCCGCCTCATCTGCCTAGCCTGCCCTCCCCTCTGTCCCCCCACCCTCTCAGGACAAGGCGGAGGCTGTGCGGCGCAAGCAGATGAAGCACGTGCTGTTCACCATACCCGAGGTGGTGGAGGTGAGCGGGGAGGGATGGCTGACATGACCTCTGGGTGGGAAGGGGAGGGCTTTTCACATAGGGTGGGACCTGCAGGGCGTGCATGTTTGCTCCCTGCCGCGGGCTGCCATGCGGGCATGCCTTTCACGCCGCCGCCCTGCTGCACACATTCTCAACCACAGGCGGGCGAGGACGTGACCGTGTACTACAACCCCAACAACTCGGTGCTGCCGGGCCGCGAAAAGATCTTCATCAAGTGCGGCAGGGGGCTGCGCTGTACTCGCGCTGCAGTGCTGCCGCCTGCAGATGTGCCTTTGGGGGTTGCCGCTGGCGTGGATCGCCGGCGTGCATAGTCTGCACCACGCCGTGCAGCTTGTGACAGACGGCTGCGCAGCGGCTCACAGCTTGCGCCACGCTGCCTCCCGCCTGCAGGGGCGGATGGAACCGCTGGCGGCACCCCCGCGGCTTTGGCCCGCTGGAGATGACGCCGCCCAAGGAGGGGGACCACTTCCAGGCGAGTGCAGGGGAGTGCAGGCAGCGGCCATTACATAACATTGTCTGACATTGCATGGCATGGGCTGTTTGCAGCTGTATTCATGGTCATCCTGTTTAGCAGTTGTGTGCCCATGCGGGTGGCCGACTTGCACCTGCATGCCAGTGATGCAGCCTCGTTGGCGTCGGCGTAGCCACAGCAGGCTTCACACACCGCCAAACTGCGCCGCCCTGCCTGCCCCTTCCCCTGCTCAGACCACCATCAAGGTGCCCAAGGATGCCTACTCCATGGACTTTGTGTTCACGTAAGAACCGGGATGTGCCAGTTTGGGTACCTTTTGCCAACTGGCGCTGCTGCTGCATATCTGCTGGCATGCGTGTACCCGTGATGGCAGCACACGGCTGCAGCTGACAAGCCTGTCGGCCGCTCAAAGTATGCAATGCCCACTCATTGACTCCCCTCATGCTGCAGCGACGCGCTGGAGAATGGGCAGTACGACTCAAACGGCGGCCTGGACTACCACCTGCCCATCGAGGGCTCAGGTGAGGCTGGCTGGTTGTGCTGTCTTGGCCTGGCAACATGTAGCGATGCAGGTGCACCAGCCTGGTTGCTGACACGCAGCAACCGTGCATGGGGCTGCCAGCCGCTGCCGCTGCCCCACCTGCAGCATGCGCTCTTCTCGGTTGCTTGCCACTCCAGCAATGCGTGTTGCCAACTCGCTGCCTCCGTGCAGTGGTGGAGGAGCCGCCGCTGCACGTGGTGCACGTCGCAGTGGAGATGGCGCCCATCTGCAAGGTGGGGCCGCGCCGCAGCTCCCGGTTTGTCACGTGGCAACAACCAGTGGATGCTGTTCCGCAGCACGGATGCACAGACGCGAGGCTTCCTGACGGCAGCACCTCCGCCTGCTGCAAAGCCACACTTGTAACCGACCGCCTTCTCCCTGCCCCCGCCTGTACAGGTCGGCGGCCTGGGAGATGTGGTGACTGCACTGGGCCGCGCGGTGCAGGATGTGGGGCACCAGGTGGAGGTCATTCTGCCCAGGTGACAAGGGGCGGGGGACGGGAGGGTTTGAAGGGGAGCCGGGAGGGTTGCAGGGTTGAGTTGTAGGCGGCACGCAGCTCCCACTGCTGCCCTGCGCTCGTGCCTGTTCCGCCAACCCGGCCGCACCCCCCGTGCGCACACTCCAGTGCCCGCACCTCTGAAACCCAACCGCAATCACCCTGCGCAGGTACAACTTCTTCTCACAGTCGCCGCTGCTGGGCGGCGCCCAGGTGGGTCGCAGCGCCGCAGCCGGGCAAGCCCCCGACACCTGTTCCCCCGTCAAACCTGGGCTCTTGGGCGCTTCAGTGCGCAGCACGCGTGGTTCGCTGCCACCTGCCTGGCACGCTGCTGCTGTCGCTCACCCACCCACCCTCCGCCACCCAATCGTGGCACTGCAGTACGAGACCGAGTTTGACTTTGGCGGCTGCCGCGTGTACGTCACCACCTGCACCGTTGAGGGGTGAGCATGGGCGGCTGGGCAAGCTTGGTGTTTGGTTGGGGAGGGGTGTTGCAAAGCCTGGGGCTCAGCCTGCTGCTGAGCGCTTGGTTGTCATGCTGCGAGTGGTGTGAGGCGTGCACCTGCGAGGACAAGCTGCTCAGCTGGCAATGCCTGCTCCAGCTCAGCTCACAGCGCGAGCCTGTCCCCTCACGCCTCCCCAACGCAGGCTGCGCTGCTTCTTTATCGAGCCTCGCAACGGCATGTTTGACGGGGCGGTGTACCAGGGCTACTCCGACGGCCAGCGCTTTGACTTCTTCTGCCGAGTGGGTAGCGGGGGGTGGTGTGTGCCAGGGGGTGTGCAGGAGGGCGGTTTGGACGTGGGTGGCCAGCGGTGCATGGTTGCTGCTGAGCATGTAGTGCTGAATGAGCTCTGGCTATGTCAGCTCTGCCGTTTGCAAGCACACAGCTGGGTGCTCTGTTCCTGACCGCGGGCTCAACCCCCACGCCCACCTACTCCCCTCCTCCCGCAGGCGGCGCTCGAGTTCATGCTGCGCACGGGCCGCCAGCCCGACATCCTGCACTGCCACGACTGGTCGACCGCCGACGTGGCCAAGTCGTACTGGACAGAGTACCACCACTACGGCCTGTGGAAGCCCAAGGTGGTGAGTTTGAGATGGGCGCAGAGGACCTGACATGTTGGACATGGGGCAGAATGCCGCGCAGGTTGGCCCGTCATCTGCTGAGCTGGGGTCTGTCGGTAAGCCCGAGCCGCAGTGCTGGCAGCGGCGTCCAAGTCACACTGCGAGACCTGCCGCCTCCAACAGCTCCCTCAAACATTGCCCACTCTCTTGCGCCTCCTCTCGCCCAGGTGTTCACCATCCACAACATGGACTTCGGCCAGATCAAGCTGGGCGAGGCCGCCTACTTCTGCCAAAAGTTCACCACTGTGTCGCCGTCATACGCCTGGGAGGTGAGGGGCGCTTGCAGACCTTGCGGCGCGGGCAACCGCCCGAGCAGGCTGTGCCGGGACCGCAGCGAAAGCCGGTGCAGTCAATGAGACAAGGGTGTGTCGGAAGCTGTGGCTGCCCGTGTGGTATGCATCGACAGGCGGAGCTGCAGCTCGGCTGCGCTTTTGTAACCAACCACGCTCTGCCCGCCCTGCCCACCCGCACCGTGCCCCGCAGATCGGCGGCCACCCCGCCATCGCGCCCAACTGCGGCAAGCTGATGGGCGTGCGCAACGGCATTGACATCGACATCTGGGACCCGGAGACCGACATCGTGAGCAGGGCTGATGGCGTCTGGTGGTGGGAGGTTGGGGTCGTAAGAGGCAGGGCAAGCGAGCGTGGTGCATGCACGTGCACGCTGACGGCGACGAGGCGGCGGCAGGCGCAGCACCACGCTGCCGGCCCACCCCGCCTGCACACACCTCCTACTAGGCTGCACAGTGGTAGCACTTCACCCGCTGGCCACCCTGCCCCTACCCCTGCTTCGCAGTTCCTGCCCAAGCACTACAACTCGGAGAATGTGGTGGAGGGCAAGGCCGCGGCGCGCGCCGAGCTGCGCAAGCGGTGGGTTGCGCCGGCACAGTAGGGAACGGGAGCTTGCACTTCTGCCTGCTGATAATCCCGGCGGTGTCTGCAGGCATGCGTGGCAGTGTGACTCCCATGGCGCGTGTTTGGGGCGCTTGCCAGCTGCCAGAGCGGGCCATGCTGACATCAGAATCCTTGCCCCCTCTGCCGCAGGCTCAACATGGGCAGCTGGGGCGACAAGCCAATGGTGGGCGTGGTGTCGCGCCTCACCAAGCAGAAGGGTGAGCCCGCCTGGCTGCAAGGGGCTGGGAGGCGCGCGTGCCCTTGCCAGCTGTCGTGAACAGAGCACAGCACGCCTGGCTGCACCGGTGCCTGCAGTTTCCACCGTCACCTCTACCCCTCTGCTGATGCGGCCCCTCCTCACCAATCTGCTCCCGCCAGGCACGCACCTGATTGCGCACTCCTGCTTCCGCACCATTGACCGCGGCGGCCAGTTTGTGCTGCTTGGCTCCGCCCCCGACCCGCGCATCCAGGCCGAGTTTGATGCCCTGGCCAACACGGTGAGGAGAGCAGGCTGCTGCTGAACCTGCTGGAGTGCAAAGCCGTGTGCTTGGGGCTGCCGGTGTCGCGTCTCGCGGCAAGTGTGCTGGTGTGATCGCCTGCTGGTGGGCCACGCATGCAGCTGCTGGAGCTCCTGCCGCAGCAGTGGCCAACCTTTCCTGTGTCGCTCTGCTGCCCCGCAGTACGGCGGCGAGAACACCGGCTTCTGCTTCGCCTTTGACGAGCCGCTGAGCCACCTCATCTATGCCGGTCAGTGGTTGGAGCAGCCACTGCTGCTGCAAAAGCCACCGTGCGGCTACGCTGGCTAAACCGGCACGCGTTGGCGCGAGTGCCTGCAGCCCCTTGCAGCCTTGCTGTATGCCATCGCCTCACACACCCCTTCCACCGCACCACCCACTCGCTCTCCTTCGCCGCAGCCTGCGACATCATCCTGGTGCCGTCCATGTTTGAGCCCTGCGGTCTTACCCAGATGATTGCCATGCGCTACGGCGCCATCCCCGTGGTGCGGCAGACCGGCGGCCTCAAGGACACAGGTGCGTGGCTTGTCGGTGGAGTGGGTGTGCAAGCCGGACCTCCTGCACACGATTTCCCCTTGTGCAAGCTTGCTGCCGCACTGCGCCATCCTGGAGTGCTGCTGCCTGCTGCCCCGCCTGCCCCGTCGCCTCACCGCCCACCCATCCTAAGCCGTGGCTCCTCCCGCTGCAGTGTTTGATGTGGACAACGACAAGCCACGGGCGGCCTGGGAGATGGAGGGCTCCACCGACTGGAAGGCCGACGGCGTGGACGCCACCAACGGCTTCAGCTTTGAGGTGCGAGGCTAGGGATGCTGGGGGCAGGGGCTGCTGCAGATGCTTGCAACTGCAGCGTTCGCTGGGTGGGCAGGGTCCGCTGGCTGGTCCAGCAGTGCCAGCGGTGGCCATGTGCCCCTCACCCAGCAGCCACATCTCCCACACACCCCGCCATTGCGCAGTCTTTCACTGCCCCGCCCGGTCCACCCCTGCTTTGTTTGTGCAGGGCACCGACACCGACGCTATGGACTACGGCCTGAACCGTGCGCTGGACGCCTACTACAACGACCGTGCCTGGTTCCACGGCCTGCAGAAGCGCGTGATGGAGCAGGTGCGGCGGCGGGTGGGGTGTGAGCAGCGGCGGGGCCATAAAGCGTGGTCACCACACGGTGTGGCACACTTGGGCCGCAGCGGTTGGTTGCGAGAAAACAATGGGCTTCACGACGATGGCCCTGGAATGAGCTGCATGCCTCCCCTCATGGGAGCCCGCTGACGACATCCTACCCCTCGCCCTCCACCGCCTGCAGGACTGGTCCTGGAACAAGCCAGCCCATGACTACATCCAGCTGTACTATTCAGCCATGGAGTAGGCCCCAGCGTGGGTGCCCGCCTTCCCGCAAGAACCCCTCGCTGAACCCGACTGATTTTGATGTGCCCAGCGTCTCCTGTTTTGTGCACGTATGTGCTGTGCCGTCCCCCCTGATTCTTGTTGTTCGCACATTTGTGTCCATTCCGTCCTTCTGTTTGCTGTCCCGCCTGCCATGTGTACCCAACATCGCCTGCTGGGACCGGCGGGCGGCTGTACTGCTGCTGGCCTTTCTCCGCTGCGCCTGCCGCTGTTGATGAGAGCATTTCATTCAGTCCCCGCCATGTAACAACTTGCTGACCGCAGCAGTGCAGCGGCGGGCAGCTGGCCGGCATTCGCTTAGATAGGCAGCTCGCAAGTGCTGTCGAGTCAAAGTTATAAAGCAGAAGCACACATGGCTGACTCACAGCAGCAGTGAAGCAAGGCTGGGCCACTTGTCAGGCGGCAGCCAGCTGCGCACCGCCAGCAAGCTCTGCTGCAGTACCTGATCTGGTTGCAGCACCGCTGCCAGGCGCTGCAGCAGCAGAGTGGCTGTCCCGCTGTGCTGCCAAGCCGTGCCGCTGAGCAGGGGTGGGAGGACAGCAGGGAGGGCCCGCACAGCCGCAGCGGCTGAGCCAGCACTGAGCACATGTTCTGCCGCCAGCTGGTTTGAGCGCACACAAGAGGCAGCCGAGCAGGCCGCTATGGCAGCCGCCAGCTGCAGTGCGCCAGAGGGGTTGGCGCACGACTGCGACAACAAGCGGGAACAGTTGCATGAGTTTAGCATTCATCCAGGCAGACTTGCAGCTTGGCGGGCTGTGTGTGCGGCAGCACAATGCATCATCACTCTGAGCCACAACCCCAGCTGCTGCCATCCCACCTTGCAGGCGTCCAGGGTGTCCAGCAGCCATTGCTGCTGCTGCGCAGGTGGCAGGGTGCCCACCGCCCGGGCGACGAGCAGGGCAGCGAGGCCCAGAGGCTGGCCCTGGCCAGCACCACGCAGCAGCAGGTTGCGAGGGTGCTGCAGCGCACGCGCGTCCAGCGTGCCGCCTGCAACCAGAGCCATAGCCGCTGCGGCTGCATGGATGGGCAGCTGCTGCTGCAGTGCCGGCTGCTGCAGCGCCGACTCAAGTTGGGCCGTGGGCAAGAGCCGCAGGCACTGCACAGCCGCCGACCAGCAGCGCTGGTGGGATGACAGTGGCGCAGCAGCATCCGCAGCAAGGACTGTTGACAATGGGTAGCGGCTGGGCTGTGGCAGCGCTGGAAGCAGCACACTGACCAGCGCCTGCTGGGCTGCCTGCTGCACCGCTGGAGCGCAGCTGCCTGCGAGCAGCGGCTCCAGGGCGCGCAGCAGCAGATTGAGCAGGGCCTGCTGCCCGCTGGCATCAGGCGCCGCTGTCCGCTGGCACAGCGTGCCCAGGGCTGCCACTGCTTGCGCCTCTGGCAGCGCAGCCAGCAGCTGGGGCAGGTGCGCCAGCAGCGGCTGCAGCTGCCACTCAGGGGCGGCCTCGCGGCTGCTCTGGCTGAGGAGCTCTGCCACAAAGTCTGCAAGGTGGTACTGCTGCTGCTGCCGGCTGCCCTGTGCTGCTGTAAAGGCACCAACAGCTGAGTGAAGCTCGGCGTCACCACTGTGGCTGCGCAGCAAGCGGCGGCAGAGAGTGCCGTAGTTGAGCGCCGGCAGCCGCTCCGCCACTGCAAGGCAGCGCAGCAGCGCCGCCGACTCAGCTGCAGACAGCTCCGGCTGCTGCCGGGGTGCCGCCTTGCCCTCCTCCTCTGCAAAGGCGAGAGATAGGGTGGACATGAGAAGCATGCGCACATGCGACATTGCACCAGCGGTGGGATCGCCAAGCAAACCAAACAGGAGGCCTATCCGAGATCGTGTAGACCAGCCACGCTCAACCTGCTTTCCAGCACCCACCTGAAGGCAGCACCCAGCGCCCCTCCAGCAGCGACTCCAGCAGCGGTCGCAGAGCCCCATCAGCCGGCAGCTGCGCCAGGCCCTTGTGGGAGCCCTGCTCATCGGCTGCAGTTGCTGCAGCGCCCCCGCTCAGGCCGCCAGCTCGCTTGACTGTGTGGCACAGCATTGCCAGCGGTAGAGTGCAGGCGCGGCGCACGCGCGGGTCTGGGTCGGAGAGGGCAAGGCCCTCGAGTGCGGCCACTGGCAAAGAGGGGGCAAGGGAGCAGAAGGGATTGAGCCTGGTCCGCCAAGTGCCAGACAGGAAGGCAGCAGCAATGGCATTAGAAGCGGCCATGGCCTTGGAAACGGCAACTAGTCAACCACACCTTGCACACAGCGAAATCACCTGCAGTCTTGTACTGCTGGCTACCAGGGTCGATGGCACCGGCCTCCAGCAGAGTTGCCACACCTGCCGCTGTGCCGCGCTTGGCAGCAGCAGCCTGCGGCAGCCGAGCTGCCCCAGCCAGCACCGCAAGCAGCTGCTGCAGCACCGCCGCCGCTGTGTGGTGCTCAGTGGGAGCCAGACCTTGCTGCAGGACTGCTGCCAGCAGGGCGCCGGTTGCCTCAGCTGCAGCTCCCACAAGGCGTCCGTCCGCTTGGCTGCTGGCCAGCGAGAGCAGCTGCGAGAGGATGCTGCTCACATCATTGGCAGGTATGCAGCCCCGTGCAAAGCCTGCTGCCGCTGCTGCTCGGGCCAAGCTGCATAGCGCTGCTGCCGCTGTTGCATCTTGCGGCTGCGACTGGAGGACTGCCAGCACCTGCTGGGCCGTGGCCGCAAGGAGCTCTTGGATAGGCAGCACTGTGGATGCCGTAGGCAGCGCTGCTGCCAAGGCTGCCGCAGCGCTGGGGAGCAGCTCGCTGGTGCCCGCCAGGTTGGTGCTGGCAAGCAGCAGGCCGGCTTTTGAAGCTGCACTGCTGATGCTGGCACACTCGCCTGGCCAGCAGGCACACAGGCAGGTGAGCATGGCGGCCAGGCTGGCCCGGCACAGCTGCTCTGCTACTGGTGGCAAGGTGCTGCCCACTGCTCCTGGGGTGCCGCCGGACGCACTGCTGGAGGCGCACAGCGCCGAGCAGGCCAGGCCACAACCGGTGAGCGCTGCCGCCTTGCTGCTGCCTGCTGCAGGCTGCTGGGTGTGCAGCTGCTGCTCTAGCAGCTTCTCCGTGGCTTCAACAGCAGGGGCGCCTAGGGTGAGGCGCACCACCTCTGCCAGCGAGCCGAGTGCTGCCAGCGCTGCCCGCTGTGCTGCCGCCGAGTGCTGCAAGCTGCCTGCCGCGACGCTCGTCAGGCGGGCATGCACAGCAGTGACAAGAGCTGGCAGCGGCTGCTGTGTGGCGAGGCACAGAGCTGCAGCCGCCCAGACTGCATTGGCCGCCGCAGCAGGAGTGCTGCCCTCTCCTCCGTCAAGCGCTGCTTCCACTGCCGCCCACACCTGCATGGCGGCGTCAGCTGCCGCCTGCTGCTGATCAGAAGACGCCTGCCGGCCGGCTGCTCGGGCTGCCGCCAGCCAGCGTCGGAAGAAGGAGTCCCAGGCCGTCAGTGCCTGACCTGCCTCGCCCGCATCCTCGGCAGCATTCGGCACCGCTGCTGGCTGGCGCAGCAGCTGCTGGAACACCGTCTGGTAGTCGGCAGCAGCGTGCTTGGCAGCCGCAGCTGCTGCTGCCTTGCTGCCGGCTTTAGGTGGCGGAGGTGGCGCATAGAACAGCTGCACTGCCACTGCGGGGAGGTCTGGCAGTCGCTGCAGAAGCTCGCCGGCGGAGGCTGCCGAGCCGCCCAGCAGCTGCTTGGGCAGGGTGGACTGCAGGCGGTGCGCCATCGCTGCTGTCCCGCTGCCTGCTGCGCTTGCTGCTGAGCTGGCACGCTCTCGCCCGCCACTGCCACCGGCTCTGGCCGCCACGTGGCGGCGGGTGGCATGCTCGTACGCCAGTGCTGCCTGCACCAGCACCTCGCACTCTGCTAGGGCTGCAGCTGCCGTGCACTGCTGCCGCCTGCGCTGTCGCTCTGCCTGGCTGCGCTGCTGATGCTGGCTGCACAGCTCGCTGTGGAGCAGAGCCGTATATGCGCCCAGCGGGCGCAGAGCCTCAATGCTCTCCAGCGTCTCAAATGAGAAGGCGGCAAGCGAGCTGTACGCCTGGCAGCGCACCTGCAGGCAGGCAGGCAGGCAACAACAGCATGTTTAATCGCAACATCATGCATGCAATGCATGGTGCATGCAATGACCTGAACAGCATGCATGTGCAATGCTTGCGAGCAGTTGGAATGGTGAAAGGCAAGGCTGCACGCTGGCACAGCAACATGTGAAGGCATCAATTCATTCGCACCTGTGGTGCGTCGTGAGCTGCAGCCAGCCACAGCGCATCCACAATTGCCGCAGCAGCGTCTGGTTGCACGGCAGCATCCAGACCACCACCGCCGAGCAGCCGCACCTGCGAGCAGCGGCAGTGCCGGGTTGTGCTGTCGGGCTTACTTGCCGACTTTCGCTACATGCAGAGATGGCCATTGCGCAGTGGCTGCAGCCGAGTAATATGCAGGGCGACCCAGCCACCACTGCCACGCCATGCTCCTCCTCACCCAGGCAGCGGCGGCAGCGGAATGCTCCGGCAGACGGGGCAGGGCGCGGTGCACAACCCGCCAGGCTGCGTAGAAGTCCAGCACATCTGCCTCGCACAGCAGGGCCACGCAGTCAAGCCCTGCTGCCACCACAGCTGGCGACTCGTCTGCCAGGCATTCCTGCATGCATCGGATGAGGCGCAGGCATTTCAGGACTGCTGCATGTTATCTGTGGCAGTGCCGGCTGTGTGCGATGTGAGACGAGTACCCCAGCAGCAAGCATCCCGGTACAGTGCACCTGTTTGACGCCCCTTGCTGCACTGGAGCGACCGGCCCGGTGGGCTGCTGCACTGCAGCGACCAGCCCCTCACCTGTACCAGCCCCACCAGCTCCACAGCCTTGTCAGGATCAGTTGAGCAGATGTCGCGCAGGCACTCAGCCCGTGCCACACGCAGCGCAAGCCCTGGTGCCTGGCCTGGTGCAGCATAGCCTGCAACTCGGGCGGCAAGGTGGACAGACTAGTTGTCTTGCACCATGCCACATGCACATAGTGCGAAGCTGATCATATCTTGGCGTGCACATTCAAGAGGCAGCAATTAGTAAGTTGAAGCAAAGCTGCCCCTCACCAATGACGGCTGCACGCAGCTGCGGGTAGGCACGGCCGCCGCTCGTGTGCCGGAGGCGGCAGAGCAGCCGGAGGCCGGCTGCCTGCAGCACTTCAGGCGCGCCTGCAGCTACAAAGAGGTCGAACGAGACTGAAGCATAGCCCCTGCGGCCCCAGCTGTAGCTGGTGCGCGTGCCAAACATGTGCGGCTTAAAGCAAGAGCCACCCAGCAGCCCACCTGCTGCCAGCAGCGGCTGCAGTGTGCGCAGCACAAAGGGCAGTGCGGCTGGGTGGCGCCCCGCCTCCGCCAGGGCCCGCAGCAGCTCTAGAAGCTGGCGTGGTGGCCGCTGCACCTTGCCTGCAAAAACTGTGGAAGGAAGAGCTCATCTTGCAGCAAGGGCTGCAGTGCGGTAGCTTCACTGCAGCGCTAGCGGTGCATGCAGTGCCCACATAGCCGCTGCAGCAGTGGCAGCCAGCAGCAACGAGCGGCGATGCTGCTCACCCGACAGGAAGCGCTCCACTTGCTGCTGCAGCTGGTGCACCAGCAGCGGCAGCAGCGACAGGCCAAGCAGTGGGGTAGCAGCCATAGCCGCTACAAGCGCCCGCAGTGCCGCCTGCTGCACTGCAGCGGCTGGGTGCTGCAGCACGGAGGAAACCACTATCAGCGTGCAAGGGTCCAGCTGCTGCTGATCCTTGCTTGGCTTGCTGACGTCGCCTCGGCTGCTGCTGCTGGAAGCAGCCGTGAGAGACAGGTGCAATGATGCCAGCCAATGGCGCGCCTCTAGCGGGCTCTGCCACAAGCGGGCCAGCAGCTGCTCTGCGATCCGCACTGCAGCGGCAGCGCCGTGCAGCTGGCTGTGATCGGCTGTGCTGCAGCCTTGCTTGCTGGTTTGGCTGCCACTAGCTGCAGAGAGGCCGGCGAGAAGCGACAGTGCATGGCCTGCCCACTGCTTGCACTCCTTGCTGCTGCTGAAGGCTGCCTGCTGCAGCAAAGGCAGCAGCAGCAGAGCTTCCAGCTGCTCACACTGTAAGGCAGGAGCACTGCCTTCCCGGGCCAGATGCTGGAGCAGCCGGGCCAGCAGCGCCAGTGCAGCCGTGCCATTTGCTGCGCCAAGGAGCTGCAGGGCTGGATGCTGCAGCAGCAGCGCGCCGAGGCTGCCTGTGTGCGCTGCCACTGCCGCTGGCCAATAGTCTGCCAGCACTGTCAGGGCTGTGAGGAGCTGCTGCAGCAAGGCTGGCGCATCGGCTGCAGCGGCCTCGTGACACAGGCAGATCAGGTCGGCAGCCAGCGCAGCGGCGGTCTCCGCATCTGCAGCAGGACGCAGGGGCAGCAGGTTCACTGTTAGATAAGATACACGGCAAGGCAGCGGTTTTTGCTGACGAGACATGAAGCTATAGCGTGGTGGGCTGACACCAGAGAGCACATGCGCGTGTGGTTCCGATCTCACCTGGCTCTTCAGCGCAACTCTCAAGCACATCCATCACATCTGCCACCGCCGCTGCTGCCTGCTGGGCGCTGCTGGAGTCCCCAGCAACCAGCCGCAGTGCCGACAGGTGCGCGACCAGCAAGCGCAGCAGCTCCAGCTGAGCAGCGGGGCTAGCCGTGCAGCATGCCACTCGGGCCAGAGAAGAATGCGCGACGCCTGGCAGCAGCGGCTGTGCCGCCGCCAGCTGCGGGTCCAGCAGCACGAGGGAGAGGAAGGGGCGTAGCGCTGCCAGTGTGGCGGCAAGCTGGTGGCCGCCAGCATCTTCCGCCGCCCGAGCCAGGAGGCGTGCGGCACCCAGCAGCAGGGGCTGTGCTGCTGCGGCATTGGAGAGCAGCGCCCTGCTGAGCGGGTGCGCTCGCCAGGCGGCAGAAGTCTGCGGCTGCTGCGAGGGATGTGCGTGGCTGCTCGGCCGGCGCTTGTACAGCCGCAGGATGCCGTCAGCAAGCACGACAGCGGTGGCAGGCCCTGCCACTGACAGCGCAGTGAGGAGCAGGTCCTGTGGCGCGCTAGCGCCTGCAACGGCCGGCTCATCGGGCAATGCCAGCAGCGCCTGCACCGCCGCCTCCACCACGGCCTGAGCGGGCGGTGCGGGAGGGCGGGTGCAGATGTCAGGCTTGCACCGTAGGTAGAACACGCCAGACGATCACACGCCGCCGCTGTGATGGCATACAACTCGCTGCTCACCTGGCTGCTGTGTGAGAGGCACTCGGCGAGGGCTGCATCGCGCTGTGCCGCCGACTGGGCCCGCGCCGCTAGCTCGAATACGGCAGCGACCGCTGCTGCCTGGACAGCTGGGTGCGGTGCCCGCAGCCGGTCCAGCGCCTGCTGCAGCGACATGGAGCTGACATGTGCAGGGAGGGTCTGCAAACAGGTGGTGTTGCAAGGGGAGGTAACGAGAGGCGACAGGAGCGGCGGTAGGCGGCAGCGGCGGCAAGCAGGGTGGCAAGCTTGTAGGGCGCCGCAACGCTGCGATGATATCGACCGTATATCGTACCTGGTTAGGAAGGTGTGCCAGGCAAGGTTCTTGGCCCGCCCAATGGCTGCAGAGCGCGCCCAAACGCTGGGGGACCCCGATCGGCTCGCCGATGCTGGTGATCGTAACGGCGTGCAGCGATCTGGCGCCGCTGTGTTCAGCTCGGGAGCTCATTTAGTGCCACGCGGGCCGATCTCCACTCAGGCAGACTGCACTGCCTTGCAACTCTACCTGACAGTGCCCACGTAATTCCGATTGCTGTCTGCGAGCATGGCAGGCGTCGGCGCGCGCTGTGGAGTGAAACCCATTCCGCTGGGCGGCCTCACGCCCGCCGTTGCAGCTCGTGTGCCGTACATCAGTGCAAGAGAACCAAGTGAGACGATCCGAACCGGTCCTAGAGCCTGTGCCGTGCCTTAGTGGCGCCGCCGCCGCCGCCTGCCGCCGCCGCCTGCTCGTCCACTTGGGCACCATTGATCCCCATCTGCAGGCAAGCTTCGCAGCTGCAGCTGGCGCCAGCGAGTTCCCCCAGCGGCGGTCTTGTCAGCCGGCAACACCACCCGGCCCGCTTTGCGGCGCACAGCCGGCAGGGCAGCAAGCGGCGACCCTGGCAGCAGCTCGGGCTTGTCACCGGCCGCCCAGCAGTTTAGCCTGCTGCGCATCGCCGGCGATGGCAGCTGCTTGTTTCGCTCGCTGGCCCAGGGGGCGCATGTGGCGCAGCAGGAGGATGCTGCAGCTGCCGGCAGTGGCGGTCTGGCCCAACAGCTGCTGCTGGCAGCTGAGCTGGAAGCAGCAGCGGCTGGCGAGCTACGGGCCGCCATCTGCCAGGAGCTGCTGAACCGCAGGTGCGAGGCAAGGCGCACAGCGGGGCGCTGTACCGTGACCACGCGTGTCTTTGATGTGCTGCCCTGCCATTGCTGTACTACCCAACAAGCGGCTGCACTTGCAGGGAGGAGCTCTGCTTCTTCATTGATGGCGACTACGACAGTTATGTCGCCAGCATGCGGCAGCCGCACACTTGGGGAGGTGCGCTGTGCTGCAGCAGCAGCAGCAGTGCGCAGCGTTTGGCTTGGCTTGAGCCACCGCTCTGCCAGTGCTGTGCCTGCTTGCCGACGCACCTGCGCTTTGGCATGCAGTACACCGGTCAGTCGCATTCAACTGCACGCAGGTGAGCCCGAGCTGGCGGTGGCCACACACGTGCTGCACCGACCCATCACCGTCTACATGCTGCGCCACACAGGCCTGCAGCAGATCAGCCGTTACGGCGATGGGCAGCATGGCAGCGCCACTAGCGTGCCGCTGCTGTTCCACGGTGCCGGCCACTACGACTTGCTGCTGCGCCAGCCGCCGTCTAATGCGCCGTGCGGCCGGCTGTGAGGCGGGCAGGTTGAAAACTGCTGCGCCCGTTGTTGTACTCGCAGCTTTTCCTCCTGCACCTGTGTGTTGCTGCTTTGCTGTGTGTGCAGTGCGTCTGAGCTGCTGCCTACCATGCCCTGCCGCGCTGTCTGTTGGCTGGCCAGAGCTCGCTGCTTCTGCGCTGCCGTCCAAATACCTGCCCAGGAGTATGCCTCCGCACGCCTTGCTGTGCAGGGACCGGGGAGCATGCTGCCGAGACCGGCAGCTGCGGCAGTGTGACTTCGGCGCAGGCGGAGAGCAGGTTTGCTGTTGGGGTGGTTCGGCTTTTGTGTGCAGCTCAGGGTCTCGCCACCTGCGCTGCCTTCTGTCAGATGGTGTTGATGGAGAGTGGCCCCACGTGTTGATTGTGGTGGCCCCTGCTACCTGCCGCTGTTGCAGGCCCTGACAGCGCATGCTGCCCTGTCGCTGTGCGTTGCAGGTTGAGTTGAACAGGCCAGCTCTGGCAGCGGCGGCTGCTGGGGCGGCCCAGGTGAGCTGCTGGGCGATGCATGCTGGGCCGCCAGGATTGCTTGCCTGGGTGTTAAGGCCTGCCAGCCGCTGCCAGTCTGCTTGTTGTACCGGATGGATTGGCGTCAACGTCTGCCAGGAGGCAGGACTTGCGCTTGCTTGGGGTGATACAATGGCATGGAGTGTCTGCTGCTTGGCTTCAGATGAGGTCAACAAGTTGCTGCTTCGGCGTCCCTGGTACACAGGCAGCAGGAGGAAGCGCCGCTGGCACACAGTGAAAGCAGGGCGGGAAGAGCTACCGCCAACAGCCTGCCGGCGTGCTGCGCAGCAGGTGCGCCCTTCTTCTGCCAGTATGCCGTTGCTGGGAAAAGCTGGCTCGCAGCAGCAAAGGCACGCATGTGGTTGCTGGAGGGTTGTGGTTTGCGCTGCGCATGTGAGCTGCTGCCAAATGGGGCCAGATGCTGCCAGACAGTTTTGCTGCTGAAGCATGCTGAGCCGCTGGTTCCCGCGCTGCTGCCGCTTCTTGAGACGCACCTGCTGACAGCACGTGGCACTTGTTGATTTTGTCGTAGCAGCGCGTGTTAGCGGCTGCCGCTGCGACATGCTTGTGCAGCTTGTGCTGGCCGCTGCCAGTTTGTGGCATTGTGGGTCATGAAAAGATTGTTTCGCTGCGGCGCTAGCCTGCTACTGCCTGCCTATTGGTGTGCGCTGGCTGAGAGTCCCAGTGTTGCTTGTGTGCGCTGCAGCGCAGGTGAAGTGCGACAACTGCTTGATGCGGCAGTGGCCAGGCTGTTGCAGACGCCGCCGAAGCCAGGTGGGCGGCTGGTGCTGTGTGCTACATCGCCGATGGTGCATGCTGGACCGGCTGAAAAGAGTACTGCGCCTTCTGCCAGTGCCGGTGCAGCGCGCCTGGTTTGGATGTGCATGTATGGGGCTTGCCCACTGGCAGCAACTTGCGCGATGTGGTGCCCTGCTGCGCAGGTATGAGGCAACGGCGGCGCTGCTGCCCCCAGCCGCCGTATGGTGTGGCGGCAGCTTGCAGCAGGTGGTGCGCAAGCCAGCTTAGTGCGGCTGTGCAGCTGTGTGCAGCAAGCGGCGGACTGGCCCGCCCCACAGCTTGGGCCGCCGCGTTGAGCCGGCCGCTGTGCGTGCAATGCCGGCACTGCTGCGGAAGCGGCGTCCGCAGTGTGCGGCACGCTGCCTGATGTCGCTGCTTGTGCGGCCGCTTGCATGCCTGCGACTGTGCTGATGGTATTGCATGTTGGTTGCTGTGTGTAAGGAGCGCTGGTGCTGTTGGCCGACGTGCTGTGAAAGTTGCCGCTGCAAGGCAGGGTGGCGTGGCAGCGGAAGGGCTGGCGTTGTTGGCAACGTGTGTACGCTGATGTGCAGCGGCCTGACTTGAGTGCAGTGGCCTGTTGGTGAAACAAGTCTGCTGGGTGCTGAGGCATGTGGCAAGAGCGACAAGCTGCCCCGGGGCCCGCTGTGTGCCTTCCATTTCCATTTTCGATTTACAGTCTGCGTGTCCGCAACGAAACTTGCTGATACAGACTCCCAGGAGACAGCCTGGGCTGGAAAATGAGCGCTGAAAGCGGAGTTGGGAGTGCTGATGCATTGGGTGCCAAACCACAGCCACGACCAAAACAGCAAAACAGCGCAGGGCGGGGGTGCACGTAGCATCGGTTGTGAGAATAAAGTGCAGGCCCGAAGGCAGGGGTACACACAACCGGGGCTATGAGAATAAAGCGCAGGCTCAAAGGGCAGGGGTACACACAACACAAGGATGTGAGAATAAAGCGCAGGCCCGGGGGGGAGGGGAGGGGAAAAGCATGCTATGGAGGGTGGAGGATGGGGTGCACGGTGCAGAACCTGAAGCAAAGGGTGATGGTGATCATGAGGAGGACAGCTAATGTGATCAGAGGTCGCCACAACGGGCCAAGCGATGCCAGCGAGGGGAGTGCAGAACTAGCCATAGTGCCTGCCGGCACACCTGCCGCTGCCTGCCCGCCTCCGATCGGGCAGGCCGCCATCGCAGCCCCCTGCTGCTCTCTCACCGCCTTCCGCACCGCATGCTCCACTGGGTCTCGCGGAAGATCGACTGTATAGGCCGTGCCGCGGAGGCGCCAGCGCTTGCGCGCCAGCGCTTGCGCAGCCAACGATGAGGGCAGTGAGATGTGTGCTGCCACCCGCCGTCCCCGTTGGCCGCGGGGTTAAATAACGAGCTGGATCAGTGGCCTTGATCGTTGTCCCAAGGTTGCGGGTTCGAACCCCCCGAGATACTTGGGGCGGTGTTTGTGCGGCAACCTTCACTAGCGTCGCTAGGCCACTTCGTGGCTGTGTCGCATGAACCCCGTTAAGAATGGTTGGTGTGGATTCTAGGAAGGTCTTGCCCCCAACCGAGAAAGGCGGACACGACAGCCCAGTCAAAATGGGCAAAAACAAACGGTAGCTTGGGCGGTGCCGAAATGGCTAAATACCCGCCGGCTTCCTCAACCCACGCCTAAGGGCGTAGCCTTTCTTTCTTTCTTTCTTTCTTGCTGCCACCCGCCCGCCCGGCGTGACCCAAGTGCGCCGCGCCACCACGGCAACGCACGGGCCAAGGCCGAGCTGCTGCTGCAAAAAGCGAGCTGATGCCGCGCTGGCCAGCCGTAAAACAGCTGCTGACGCGCGGGCTGCCGCCGCCGCACTGCGATCAGGCGGCGGCGGCGGGTGCACCAGGCCTGGCAGAAAGCCTGGGGGCGACAGGGCTAGGCCAATGATGACCAGTTCGCTGTGTGTGGCTGCTGGTGGAGGCCGCTGCTGCAGGGCCGGCGTGCGGGTTTGAACCACGCTCGCCTGCCGGCTGCCCTGCCCGCCGCGACTGCCCCCGATCACGCTGCTAGTGGAGCCTCGCTGAGCTGCAGGTCGGGGGGATGGCAGCGAGGCGAGCCCCGCTCCCCGGCAGCAGCCGCGCGGCCGCTGAGCTGCATAGGCGTGTCCGAAGGCGATGCCAGGCATTAGGCGCGCTGCGCCGCTCGCGAGTTGGGCTGTTGTCGCTGGCCAAGCGTAGGAGCGTCTACGGCTGTTGCTGAAGCCTGAGAGCTCGAAATGAGCGAAAAAACTACCAACCAAAGCTGCTCGGTGTGCGCTGCCGCCGCTATGCTGATGGTGCGCTATTATGGCACCCGTGGCGTTGTTGATTTTCTGCAAGGCTGCCTGCTTGTTTGTGTGATTATCATGCGTGTGGGTTGCGGCAGCCGCTGCGTGTCGCTGCACCCGCTTTGTGTGCGCCGCCTCGCGGTTCCCGCCATGGGCGTTGCGGCACGATGTGCCTCCGCAACGGCGATACTGGAGCGTGAATGGGCTCCTGGTGGTGTGCATGTACCTGCTGTGCCTGTGGCATGCGGGCAGGTGCGCCTATGGGTGTTTGCGGGTGATGCGGGTGCGGCGGCGGCGGTGGCGGCGGGCGGCGCGCGGCGGCAA
>RRZL01000077.1:2200622-2304089 GCA_006782975.1 Chlorella sp. Dachan | reverse complement strand
GGTAAGCGGGGTTGGTGGCGGGTGAGAGGGCACACAGTTGGCTCACAGCCGACCAGCCTGTGAAGCATGCAGGTGTCGGGACACTGTGAGCTGCCGCAACCTACCCACAACCGCAATTGCGATGCCAACAGCTGCACCAATGGCAGCCCCATTGACGCCGCCTCCGCTGCTGCTGGCTGGGGGGCTGGCTGACGGTCCCGCCGGCTGATCGGCGGCAGGGGGTGAAGGTGTTGGCGAGGGGGGCGGGGAAGGAAGCGGCGGCTCAACCACCGGCACAACGGGCACCACTGTGTCCGCTGGTGAGGGGCTGGGAGGAGGGGGAGAGGGAGAGGGGGATGGGGATGGCGAAGGGCTTGGAGGAGGTGGGGACGGGGACGGCGAAGGAGAGGGAGAGGGAGAGGGAGAGGGGCTGGGAGGAGGCGGGGAGGGACTTGGGCTGCGAGCAAACAGGGTGGGAGGGGAGTGGCGAGGCCGTTGATGCCAAGCGTAGTGGCATGGCATGCAGGGCCAATGCACACAGTGCATCAGGATTGGGCCAATCTTGCCTGGGAGGCACCTCCACCACACCAGGGAAGAAGCGGGCGCATTGTGGCGTGGGCTGCGGGCGAGCAGGGGGCAGGCGAGAGGGGTGCTGAGTGCCCAGCGGCAGCAGAGCAAGAGGCACCATGGCCCGGGGGCAGGGGGCAATGCCAACAACTGCATGGCGCCTTTCTCGGGAATCTGATTCGCAGACTGATCTGCAGGCTGCTCGGCAGACTTGCGCTCACGTCTGGTCCCGAGGGCAGCAAGATGGTGCCTGCTGCCAAGAAGGAAATGCAGTGGGAGAAAAAGCAGCGGGGAAGTGCAGGTCAACCATTGCAGCAGCGTCTGGCCATGTTCTGACCATGGCAGCTGGGCATGCAACTCCGCTACACCCCGCCAGCCGCCCAGCTGCATCCCATCTTCTGCCACCCGCTTGCCTACCTTCGCAGTTGGTCCAGGCGGTGGGGCAGTCGATGAGGGCATAGGTGGTGGGGTTGAAGCACAGCGAGACAGAGGAAAGCTGCTGCGGCGTGCTGCAAGCGAGTGAGGGGCGAGTGAGGGGGTGGCCGTTGAGTTGGCCTGCCGCTTTCGACAGCTCGGACGTCCAGCATGCTTGGCGACCCGCGCGACTTGCACCGCGCCTTTGCCAGCACAAGCCATCTCTAACACACCGCATGCTGTGATGGCAGCAATACACTCACGCCTTGTTGCAGGCCACATGCGGGTTGCCGCCATATGCGGAGCGAAAGGCGTCCAGGATGGCAGTTGCTGACGTGGCGCCGCCCGGCGTGATGCCGGCGTTCTTGAACACGCGCTGCAATGAGGCACACGCTATCGGCAGCAGGATCAGCTGGGTGGCTTGGCGGGTGTTGGCGACCGCCAGCAGGTTGAGTAGGTGCACACAGCAGGGCGGGGCATGACATGCAAAGCAGGCAGGGCATGACCAGCAGGCTCAGCACAGCGCACGTCTGGGTTGTACTGGTCCCTCAGCTGCACCGCTCGCCGCATCCAGTCACTGGGGCTGAGCCCCGTGCATACGCCACCCTCGCTGGCCTCGCTCCAAATCGACGCCCACAGCTGCTCGTTGTTGTTGGGCACGGCGTAGCTGTTCCACACGCCTGCAGGTGGAGTGGCGGCCATGGCCAAGGTGCAGGCAGCATGGAAGCAGGTCAGAGCTGCTGCCGCGGGCATGGCATACGCAGATGCATGCTTGTTGCTGAGGCAGAGGTAAAGGTCTGCGCTGCTGCACAAAGGAAAGGACATCGCTGCCCACCACACATCCGCATGCGTTGCAATCGGCCCATGCAAACCAGCTATCAATGTACACAAACTCTCACAGGCCAGCTCGGGAAGCAGGTCCTGTGGCACGGCTGCCGAGGTGAAAGCGGGGCCGTTGCACCCGGTGACATCCTTGCCCTCAAACGTTTTGGCCGCCAGGCGGTTTAGACGGAAGGCACCGCTGTATTGGTGGGATTAGGTTGTAGGAATTGGCGCTAGGCTCACGGTGAGGAGATTCGTGCAAGGGGCAAATGCATGCCCGCAGCATGCGGAATGGCAGTGCCATGCGCGGGCAAGGGCGGAACACCAGCGGCAGCAGGTGCACTCACAAGGGGGTTGTTCCGCCACAGAACTGCCCTGTCCGAATCACGTTCTCACAGAATATAGGTCCCCAGCCACTGCGTGAGGGAGGAGGGGGTGCCGCTTGGCGGCAAATGCACGCAAGCGGCAGCGGCGAGCGACGGAGAGCGGCGGCAAGTCCCGCCGCCCAAGGCCCCAAGGCGGATGGGCGCGGCGCGGCGCTAAACAACTCTCAGAGCAGCCTACTGTTTGAGCACGAGCATATCGACCGCCAGAGCGGTGGGCAGGAGCAGCAGCAGGGCCCACAACGTGAGTCCCGCCGGCTGCATGCTCGCAGCGTTTCCACGGGAGACCCAGATGGTGAAAACTACGGCGATGCGTTTTTGCGGCGGGGGGAAGGCCTCTGCCGGCTAAGCGGCACCCAGGGCGCCAATCCGGCGCGCTGCCCGGAGCTTCGTTGCTTGAAAATAAGTGAGCACGATACTTTTGTGTGTTCCAAGCGGTTCTAGCGGTGGCTGCGTGACCGCCGCCTGTCGTGCTGAGCATGGCTTGCCGGGGCGCCGGACTCGTCGGTATCCTGCGCCCCTGCTGCTCATCCCCGCTCGGCTCTCGCTGCAGCCCGCTCTATCTGCCGGGTGATTCGCACTTTACATGGATATGCTGCAATGCACGTACATTAGTCCTCTGCAAGTTGCCCCAGCCGCCCCAAGACATCGCTGCAGCTGGGACGCTGTGCCGGATTCGGCGCCCAGCACTCCCTGCGAGCAGGCGGTGGCAACGGCTTGCCCTGGTTGGTGCGCACGACCTGCCACTGCATTTATCCCTATCCGCATGCCACCCCAGCTCACCGCATGAGCTCGCAGTAGGCGTCCAGCCCCTGCCACTGGGCGCTGTCCGGTCCCGGCATCGCCTCCCGCGGCGGCACCTCTGGCCGCCGCCCATCCAGCACCCACCGCCGTATCTGCGGGCACCAGAGGGAGGGAGGCCGGGTAAGGGATTGGCGGTGTTGAGTACCCACCTGGCACTCCGGCTGGGCGGCTGGTAGGCATGCTACAGATGCTGGCAAGCATTCCCCGCGGATGGGTTCTGGGGAGGCTCGGTGGGCCTGCGCCCACCTGGAAAGGCGTGCCGCGCCAGGGCAGCTGCCACGCCAGCAGCTCGTACAGCACCATGCCGAGCGAAAAGACGTCGGAAGCCATGGACTGATGGCCCCCTTGAAGAAGCTCTGGAGCCTGCATGACGCCGGGCGGGCGGGTGAGGGCGGTAGCAACCATGGATGGCCAGCTGGCGTACGCGTGCTATCCACTGCCATGCAGCTGCGCAGCGTGTTCTGCCTGGCCTGTACCTGGCAGAGCCAGCCCAAAACCAGTGGCTGCACACCGGTTAGAGAAAAAATGTCATACGTACCATCCAGGTTGGGTTGAAGGCGCCGCCGTCCGCAGGCTCGGCCTCATGCTGCCGCAGGATGGACGATAGATTGAAGTCGCACCTGCAGGGGCATCAACAGGCAGAGGGGCATCACGGGGTGAGCACTGCGCGTCAGGAATGCTCCAAGGCTGAGACCGCATGGCTCAGTGCACAGCCAACCCGTTTGTCCACTCACAGCTTGGCCTCCCAGCTGGCCGAAAGCAGAATGTTGGCCGACTTGACCTGCATGCAGGGGGCAAGCCAGCGTACCTACGCGTGTTAGCTGTGCGCGACATGTCACTGTCTCTCGACATGTCACCTCCACCCCACCCCACTCTGCCCCACCCCATTCCACTCTGCCCTGCCCTGCCCAACACACGTCGCAGTGAAGAATGGGTGGCGAGGACAGGTGCAGGTACAGCAAGCCGCGAGCCGCCCCCACAGCAATGTCCACGCGCCGCCGCCAAGTCAGCTCGGCAGCCGCAGCTGGCGAGCGGTTTGATTGCTTCAACACATCGTACAGGCTGCCACGTGCGCAATACTCTGCAGCAGGGAGTGTGTATTGGTAAGATGGGTGTGTAAGGCACAATCTGCTGCCTGCTGGAGCCCGCCAGTGCGGAGGGCGCGGCCCCCTGCCGCGGATCGCCCTGCACGCCACGATTTAACGGGGCAAGCCCTAAGAATGGGTAACAAGGGGTGCGGGAGCCGTGAGGCCCGGAGGCGCCACCTTTTTCCCCTCCACAACGCTCACCCGTCAGAATGCTTGGGGGCATCGTACACATGCCGAGGAAGGACACCAGGTGTGGGTGGCGCATGCGGCACATCACCCCCGCCTCCTGCAGAGCACCAAGGCCACGCATGGCAGTTGCAGGCGCATCGGCATGCGGGCCGTTGATGCTGGGCCTGATTGCTCAGGCCAGGCAAGGTGTCAAGGTACCACCAGTGAGCATCAGTGAGCAGGCACAGGGACAGGGTCACGAGGGGCTGCAGCCAGCTCCCCAGTGACCTGCTGCGCCCAGCCAGTACAGTACCTTGCAGGGGCAACCCTGCCCACCCCGCCCACCTCCTGTAGCTGACGCATGATGCTTTCCGGCAGCTCCAGATCATTTTGCAGCTCGTTGCCTGTGCCCAGCAGCACCTGCAGGCATCACGGGACGGGACCAGCTGACCAGCGGTGGCACGGCAGGCTCAGCGCTGCTGCTCGAAGCACGCATGCAGTAGCTGCTTGGGAGAGGCGCCTCGGTGCGACAGCTGCCCACTGCCGCCCTGCAGGGGGCAGCGCTCACCTTGACAGCCACAGGAGTCTCACGCCAGGTGGCCAGGTATACGCGCCCGAAAGAGCCGCGGCCCACCGCCCTGACCACGGACAACTCCTCCCAGCGCACTGCCCACTGCTGCACAGCAGCCGACAGCCGCAGCCGTCGACTGCCAGGTGCCGCGCTAGCGCTGCTGCTAGGGGAGGATGCTGATGGGGCAGCTGGGGCAGCGGCGGCGTCTTGCCGCGTGGCCAGCCGAGTTGAGATCAGGCTCAGCAGAGGGTCGCTCTCGAGGCTGCAGCGGTTGGAGGCAGGCGGAGGGGAAGATGACATCTCGCTGCGGGCCTGGGCATGCGGGTGGGCAGGCCATGCTTTACGGCATGCCCCGCTGTAAGCATCCGCTGTGGACTCGCCTTGGGACTGCGGGCGCATCCCCTCCTGAAGGCCATCCAGTGGATACGTAGCTGAGGGGCAGGCTGAGGCTGCCGTCACCCTCGCCGCCAACAGCGCTGAAGACCGCTGGGTCCGGCCGAGGAGAGAGAGGCGCCCCTGGGCCCTGGCTGCTGCCCAAGCCGCCGTCCAATGAGGAGGGAAGGGTGCTGCTCGCCAGGCTGCCTGTGGCTGCGTCCTGCTGGCTGCTATGTCCCGCCTGCGCCACATGCCGAGACAGCCAGCCCGCGCCTGAGCGGCGTGCAAGCGCAGCCAGCGAGAAGCCGCTCTTCGCAGTCGCAGATGCTGAGCGCGTTTCGCTGTGGGCAGGGCTGCGTGTGGCTGCTCCAGCCGCCGCTGGTGTTGCCGGGCTGCCGCTCGAGGCACGGGTGGGGCTCCACCCCTGGATGCCGCCTGAGCCAGGGCTGCCAAAGCTGCTGGGCCCGGTGGCGGACGAAACTGGAGTGATGCCGTCCTCAAGCTTCTCGGTAGGGAGAGCGGTCAACAGGGTATGGCGCTTCCTGCGGTACACTGTGAAGCCGATGGCCAGCGCCGCTGCACAGCATGCACAGCAGGGCAGAGCCGCTGTGTGAGCAGAGCGACCAAAATGTGCGTGCAGCAAGGCACGTGAGGCACGTGTGAACGCGTTGCAGCCCAAGCCCAGCTGGAACCTTACCCAGGACTGCAATGGCGGCACCGACTGCCGCGCCAATGGCAGCTCCATTCACGCCGCCGCCGCCGCTGTCGTCAGGCGCAGGGCTGGCTGGGCCCGCTGTCCCTTCCAATGTTGGCGTGGCAGGCGAGGGCGATGCGATGGGCTCGTCGGATGGAGGTGGCGACGCGGGGTCGGGCGGCGAGGGGGAGGGGGGGACTGGCGCAACCACCAGGGGGACTGGGGACGGTCGGGGCGACGGAGGCGGTGGGGAGGGGCTTGGGCTGCGAGCAGGTGCTCGGCTCGGCTCGGTTTTACACCCGTTTGTCGCACAATGCGATAACAGGCCCCCGGGTGGCCCACACGGCCGGGGGGAAGAATGAGAGGGCCACTAAACAGACAGGGGGGAGAGAGAGGAGGGTGATGGAAATGGCTTCGGCGGAAACGTCGAAGGATGGCAAATGGGAGACGGGAGGAGGAGTGAACTTGACCTGCAGAGACAAGGCAAATTCAAAGAGGTGCTAGCGGGGAGGTGGCGGCGTGGGCTCTGAAAGCAAGGATGAGCAGACAGGGGCTCAAGCAGGTTTGCAAGCGTATCACATGACATCTACTAAAACTTGCAGAAAACACTCCGCGACCGCCCCGCCATTTGGGCTGCACTGGCCACATCAGGCGGGGGAGGCGTTCTGCCGCTCTCACGCGGCTCGCCCGCCGCGCCATCAGCCGTCGCTGCCTACCCTTTGGACTGCTGCCGATGCAACTGCATGCCAATGCTGCTTGCTGCTGGGGAGGAGTTCAGCCTAAGCGCTTATCTCGACTCCCTGTGCTGGCCACACGCCGCCTGCCTGCCTGCCGGTCCCCACCGGCGGCGGCGGCAGCGTTGCCGGCCAGCGTCTACTACAGCTGCTGCTCGGCCGCCGCGGCTGCGCCAGCTGCTATCGCTAGGTGGTAGGACGCAAATGGCTGGCTGGGGCGGGGAGCGGGCCGCGCGGGAGGCATAGCGCTTGCCTCGCCGGCTGGGGCCCGCGCAGCCCTCACCGGACCCCCAGCAACATGCTGGGGACCTCCCTATCCACGCCGACCGGGCCGCAGGGGGCCGGGGCGACCCGCGGCGTAGGCCGCCGAGCCGCCCCACTCAGGCTGCGTTTGGCTGTGTGTGCTGCTGGAAACTGAAAGGCAGCCAGGGCTCCACCAAGGGGAGAAAGTGCAAGGGCAGGACAGGGCAGCGCCTGGTGAGAGGTGAGCCACTTGGCTGCACGGTTGCAACCTGAGCGACCATGCGCAGTGGATGGCGGCTCTGTTGCGTTTGAGCCAGCCGCTTGCCTTGGTGGAACTTCCACCACGCCGGGGAAGAAGCGAGCACACTCCGGGGTGGGCTGCAGGAGGTCCAAGAGTGCATGGAAACCTGTGACTGGACCTGGCCGGTATGCAGGCGGGTGCAGCAGCAGAAGCAGCAGCACCACCACGTAGCGGGCAGCTGTCTCAAGCGCCCAGCCGCAGCTGCTGCTCACGTCTGGCCCCGATGGAAGCAAGATGTCGCCTGCAGCGAGCAGGGGGGGAATGGTTGAAATTCCTCGTGCCAGTGTCACGGTGGCACCACTGATATGGTTGGTAGCACTGCTTTTCAGGCTCACCCCAGCAGCATGCACACTGCACCATCCCGCGGCTTACCCTCGCAGTTGAACCAGGTGTCAGGGCAGTCCACCAGAGCGTACGTTTCGGGGCTGAAGCACAGCGAGACGGAAGACAGGTGCTGCGGCGTGCTGAACACAAGGAGAGGGCACAAGAGGGCACAGGGAGGCAGCAGTGTGAGTTGGCACCAAGGCGCTTGCTACACTCCTGCTGCTTTTGTCATGCATTGCAGCCGTTGCTGGCACGGCATCCAGCACGCATGGGCCAGCAAAGCTGCATGCCTGCAACTCTGCGCATCTCACGCTTTGTCACAGATTATGTGCACATTGCTGCCGTATGCCGAGCGGAAGGCGTCAGCGATCGCCTCTGCCGTGGTGAAGTTGCCCGCCGTGATGCCAGCGTCCTGGAATGCAAGCTGCACAGAAGACGGTGCAGGGCCGGCGGCAGCAGGGGGGCACGTTTAATGAGCATTCAAAGTTTGGATCGGGTGGACAGCCAACTGTTGCAGCTCGGTGGTCGTGGAGGCGGTCGACTGGTGGTGCCAAGAAGGCCCGCACCCGCACAACACACTCTGCACTGCCACAGCTTGCAGCACAGCAGGCACAACAGGCAGGGCATGCAGAGCAGGCCCCATCGCACGTCTGGGTTGTACTGGTCCCTCAGCTGCACCGCCCGCCGCATCCAGTCACTGGGGCTGAGCCCCGTGCATACGCCACCCTCGCTGGCCTCGCTCCAAATCGACGCCCACAGCTGCTCGTTGTTGTTGGGCACGGCGTAGCTGTTCCACACGCCTGCAGGTGGAGTGGCGGACGAGGTGCAGCAGATTGGAGCCAGTGGGCCGGCAGTACTCACATATAGGCATGTGAGTGTGTAAGAGGCAGAGGTGCTGCCCGATTATACTGCGGAATGGACAAAGAGAGCCTGCCTCCCGCCTGCATGCCAGCGAACGCCACAATTGGTCCAAACATAACCGCCCCGCTGAATGGTTCGCCGCAGCGCCCCAGCTCACAGGCCAACTCGGGCAGCAGGTCTTGGGGCACGTCTGCCGAGCTGAAGGCCGGGCCGTTGCACCCTTTGACGTCCTTGCCATCTAAGGTCTTGGCCGCCAGGCGGTTGAGGCGGAAGGCACCGCTGCACAGTCAGGCAGTGTTGAGTGAACATGTTAACTTGTGTGGCAGAGCAGGCAGGCATACACCAACGCCTTGGCCGCAAGTCTAGCGGCAGGTCCTGCGCACGGCTGCTGGCTGCTGGCGATCGCAAGGCGGCAGGGACGGCAACTGTGAGCGGCATGCTCACAAGGGAGTCGTTCCCCAGCAGAACACTGCCGTGCGGTTCGTGTTGTAGCAGAACAGAGGGGCCCAGCCACTGCGAGTCATGGGCGAAGCAGAGGCTGTCAGGAGGCATGCTCGGCAACGGCAAGGGGAGCAAGGCGGCGGCCAGCGGCGAGGGGGTTTGGGCTGCAGTACAGCATTTGCGTCGTGGTGCGGTGCTGCAACCCCTAGTGAGTCATACGCTCACTGTTTGAGAACCAGCAGGTGCTTGTCGACCGCCAGGGCTGCGCTGGGCAGGAGCAGCAGCAAGGCCCACAGCAGGCGATCGCAAGAGACCATGTTCGTGCGTTGTATGCACTTATTGTGGTGTACCGGAGGCCGATTGGAGCCCTGCGCTCGTTGCGATGGGACGGGCGGGGACAGCGAGGCGGCTCGGTGCGTAATAGCCGCGCAAGCCGAGGCGCCTTGCTCGCGGCAGATGTGTGAGCCATAGGGTGGACCTGCGGCACAGACGACGTGACCTGCTGAGCATGGCAAGCCTGAGGTGCCGCTGCCGCCAGTCGCATGCATCGGTATCCCTCGAGGGCCGGTGCTCGCTCCTGCTCACTTGATTCACTTGTTACAGGTCGCTGTCGCTCTAATGGATCGCTAATCACATGAAACGCTCGAAGGGTGCAATGCAGGTACGCCGGCTGGCGCCCGGTGAGTCAAAATGGGCGCCGGCGGGCGTGCAATGAAAGGGGAGGTATGTTGGATTTTGGGCCGCAAAGCAAGGATTGCGACGCGTAGGAGGCTGGGCTGTGCCACAGCACAAAATGGCATCACATGAGTCAGGGAGTTGGAAACAGGTCAAAGCAAGAAGGAAGGCGGCTGCCGCAGCCAGCACACGCGCGGCAGCGGCGGAGCTGCCATGCGGCCAGCTGCACCGCCTTGGGACGGTGGGCTGCACACACACCATGTGCAGCACAGAATAACAGATTCACAAAGGTGGCATGGGCACCCTATATCACTCACGGCTGCCAGCCAAACAGGCCGCCCAGGCGGCGCACCCAGCGACACAGGGCGCACCACATGCCGCGCTGCTCCTCTGCCTCCTGCTCGCTCAGCTGCTGCCGCTGGGCCTTGGTGGCCGCCCGCCGCCCCGCTTCCCGCTCCAGGATGAGAGTCTGCTCCTCCGCTTGCTCCTCCACCCAAGCCGCACTCCTCTGCTGCTGCGCCTGCTGCGCCTGCTGCTGCACTTGCTGCCCGCCGCCGCTGGCCGCAGCCGCCTGGTTGGCGCGCCAGGCCGCCAGCCGCTCCGCACGCAATGACTTGCAGTCTGGGTCCCGCACCACGCTGACGAAATCGGCAGACTCCGGCCCATCGTCCTGGTTGCGGTGCCAGCGCCACTCTGCGGGGGTATGGGTGAGCGGGCAGGTGCCAGGCCGGTCAGCGGTGATGGAGGCGCGTGGCGCGCGGCATGGAGGTTTTGAGCCCTAAGAGCCCCAAGAGCCCAGGTAATGCTGCACACGCGCTGCCCCACGGTTTGTGCACAAAACTTGCATTGGGCCGACGCCCACCGACGGCTCGCCACGGTGCACGCGCGAGAGCTGCCGGCTGCTTCCCCCACCTGCACGCGTTGCATCCAAAAGGTCCAGTGTGCCGTGGCCAAAGGACGGCTCGCGATAAGCTGAGTACTTGGGCTGCAGCGACAGGGGAGGGCCAGGGACAACACAGCGTCAGGCGGTGCACGTGCGGGAGGTGCATGCAGGCCGCGAGCTATCGCACCGACTCGCTGCTGCTGCTGCGCCCCCAGCATGGTTTGCAAACCTGGGCAAACCGCCCCCCAGCACTGTGGATCAAGGCGGTTGCGCTGCCAGCCTACAAGTGGGCGTAGATGTACGGCTGTACAGACCAGGCCAGACCAGAACAGGCCAGACCAGAACAGGCCAGACCAGACCAGACCAGACCTGGGCATAGTACTTCTTGTCGGGCCCCTCCTTGTTGCCGCCGTCGCCGATGTTGCTGCAGTGTGAAAGGGCACAGCAAGCATGGTGGGGGTGAATCACAGCGAACCGGTTGGTGTGCTGCTGCAGCTACAGGCAACCGCAGCGCCAGCCAGCCAGCCAGCCAGCGGGTCAACTCGAGAGCTGCGCCCCATCACACGCGCGCCCCAAAGACTGGCATCAGAATGCCCACACTGGTACACCACCCACATGTGAAGTTAGAGCGGTACAGCAAGCATGAAAGACGCTGGAGCAGCATGGCTCCTGCCCTCACATCTCACAGCAAAGAACTCAGATCGGAAGAGCTCACATGTGGATGGGTGCACAGTGGTCCAGCCGGTTGTCAAACACCCGGTGGTGGCGCTCGTACGCGTGCACGTGGCCTGCGTGGTGGTGAGGGGTGGGGGCAGTTTTAATTGATGCAGCGCGGGTGTCACCCGGCAGGCCAGGCTGCTGCTCTGTGCAGCGTTGGCAGCCGACTCCTCAGAACACCGCCAGCATGGTTGCTGGGAGTCAACACCAATGCGCGTGACCTCGCCGTACGCCACAAAGCCCTCGCCGTGCCCGTTCCAGAATGCCAGCACAGACAGGGGTGTAGTGTTGACCTGCAGGATGGCCCCCACACGCGGGGCAGCTGCTGCTCACCGCAGAACACAAAGTCCACGCCGTGCTCGTACAGCACCGGCTCCATCGCCTTCTTCATCTCATCGCCCTCGCCCTGCATGGAGAGTTGGGGTGTGGTTTGCAACTGAGCACGCTGCGGCAACTTGAGGGCAGGCGCCCGCATGGAGGCGGCAGCCACTCGCTGCTGTGAGAGGAGTGCATGCACCTGGTGGGCGTAGGTTGAGATGTGCCAGCACGGGCGCAAGCAAGGACCCATCCAGTGGGCGGCTTGACCGGCAGTAGCGATGCAAGCTGCAAAACGTTGCCCGCAAACACCTGGTTGGTGCCCAGTATGCCACGAGACAACCATACATCCCAACACCTTTCAGCCCACCTGGTGGGCGTAGTTGGAGTTGTACCAGGGCGCGTGGAAGGACCCAACCAGCCAGATCTATCCTTCCCTATGAAACCACACACCACCAATCCTTCAGCCCACCTGGTGGGCGTAGTTGGAGTTGTACCAGGGCGCGTGGAACGACACAATGAGCCAGGGTGTGCGGGCGCGGTCCACGGCAGCCAGGTCGCGCAGCAGCCAGGAGTACTGCGCGCTGCTGCGACTGTAGGCTGCACATTGGGGAGGTGGAGGCGGAAACAGCAGTGAGGAGCACAGACGCAGCAGCAGCAGCCAGGCGTACTCCGCGCTGCTGCGGGGAGGAGGGTTGAATCACGGTGGCCAGGTCATGCCCCGTCACGTTGGTATGTGCGGCAAAACCGATGGCAGCAGCTGTAACAGACAGCACCACACTCACGTGAGTAGGAGCTGAGCATGATGACATGCGCTCCCGCCACATCATAGCTGTAGTACAGCGGGCTCTCGGACAGCGAGTGGCGGTAGGGATTGTAGAACCTGCAAGGGGCAAAACATGGGCCAGAGAAGCACGAACATGGGCCAGAGCGGGCACGCGGCGAACCACGAGTCTGAGCCGGCACCAGGCAGCAGCGCCCCGCCTGGCGAGCTGAGCAAAGCAGCACGCCGCCACCCACACAACGTGTATGGGCTAGCAGGCGCTGACGTGCGGTGTGGGGCCGCAAGCCCGTGGCCACAAGCACACAAAACTGCAAAAAACGAATGCAAACAAACACAACCACACAGCTCACCGCGTGGTGTAGGACAGAAAGTCCTTGACGCCGTCGGTCAGCTCGATTTCGTGGTTGCCCACGCAGTACATCCACACCTGCATTGTATTGAAGGGATCAGCGGCAAGGCGAAGTTTGCACAGCGGGCCGAGGGTGCCCACGCAGCACCCAGCACCTCCACACCCGTATATTCACAACCGTCAGGACAAGCACAGCCTGCCATGCTGCCGCGGCCAGGCGTCCATGCCCACCTGGCGGGAGGTGTGGGGTGCCACCAGCCGCTGCCACGTGTCCCTGCAGCACACGGGATGGGCGTGCGGCAGAAGCCGCCTCAGCAGGCTTTGGGCTGGTGTCGACACCGCAAGTGCTGCCGCTCCAGACGCGCCAACCTCACGCGCGCCAGACGCGCATCAGGAGACGGCTACAGCAAGCGAACACGCCGGCAGGGGGGCGCACCAGCGCGGCTGGTAGCCGTCGGCATAGGACAGGTCGCCCGTGAGGATGATTGAGTGTGAGTTTGTGACCGCCATGTGCTCCAGAGTGCTGCACAGGAGGGGGCAGCGATTTCCCATTGTTGGTCATGGTGTGGGCTTGCTGCCTGGTGAGCTTACTGCCTGGTGAGAGCGCATCACACAGTGCTGGCCGCAATGTGCTACGGGGGGGGAGGCTGCCAGGAGGGATGTGGGACAATAGCAGCAGCGAGAGAGTCGGGAGTTCAGCCCCCTCAGTCTCCAACCATCAAACCTACTGATGATGCTAGGCAGCGCCAGCCCACCCACCTGAGCGAGTGGTCGGTCTGACCCAGGTCTCCCACCAGCCCCAGCCGGTAGGGCAGCGCCTCCGGCCCAGCCAGCGGCGCGGTTTGGAAGCTGAACTCGTCGCTCCAGCCGCGGGCGGGGTCGCCTGCAGCGGATGGGGGGCAGCAGGTGCAGTCGGCAGCAGTTTGCGTCAGCCAGCAGGGCGCGGTGCGCAAGCTGAAGCCGCCGCTCCAGCCCCGGGCAGGGTCGCCTGCAGCAGACGGGGGGGCGGCAGGTACTGTGGCAGCACCACCCACCCCAGGGGCGCCCAATCTGGCCGGCGGCAACAAACTGCAGCTGCTACACAAGCAGCCCCCTGTCGATACTCACCCACGCGGTAGAAGGCAACAAACTGCAGCTGCCAATCAGGCACCACTGTATGTAATGTACTATAAACATGTGTATGTGCTCACCCACACGGTAGAAAATGGTGGTGTTGTAGGGCAGGGGGCCCTCGTACCCCGCCCCAAAGATGACGCGGTGGATGGCGCCGCTCACATAGTTGCCGCTGGAATAGCAGGTGGGCGGGTCGGAGCTCTCCACTGCGACAGGTAGAGAAGGCATTGAGGCGGCGGCGTCATGCAAGTAGACAATCTTATGTAGCTGCCGCTCGGATAGCAGGTGGGCGGGTCGGGGCTCTCCACTGCAACAACTCGGACAAGTGCAGCATTCCGCCTTGGTGCAAGGCAGCTCAAATTGGCCAAGTGCGGCATTCAGCCGCGGCGCAAGGGCAGCTCGACTCAGCGCAAAGACTGTGTGCAGGCAGGTGTATTAGCCTCCAGGGGAGCCAGCAGCCAGCAGGCAAGGGCAGTGCGGAGGCAACGGCCGCAGGCAGCAGCAACAGGCACCGCGCAACAGTCAGCGGCAGCCCACAGCAACTCCCACATCAGGCAGCACGGCCCCCAGCAATCAGACAGCTGCAGCGGCCTTGGCCATCAACCAGCCTCGGCAGCGCACACAAAGTGGGCTGCTGCTGCGCGCACCTGTGTGCTGATAGTCGCCGCTCTCAGTGCCATACTGCACCACACTCTTGCCGCCCGCCTGGACAACAGGCCCACAGCGGTCGCGGCGCCGCTGCTCCACCTTGCTGCTGGCATCCAAAGCTGCTGCCGTGAGCTGCTGCTGCTGCGAGGCAGGCGCTGCCGCTAGACGGCGGGTGGTGCCAGCCGCTGCCACCACCTGCCGCTCACCGCTGCCCTCCAGGCGGGGGCTGTCCAGCGGGTAGGTCACCCACGTGACTGCATACGCGCCGGGCCCGGCAAAGGCCAGGTGCACCTGCAGCAGCGAGCAGCGAGCAGCGAGCGGCGGCGTGAGCGGCGGCGGGCAGCGGGCGGCGGCACACCGCTGGCGGGATTCCCGGCCGCCCGATCGGTTCCGAGGCCCCTCCCCAACCAATGCGCGCCTGCTCCGGGGTGTGCGCGTTGGCCTGGGGGCCGCGCGCCAGGCGGGCGTGGTCCAGCGCCAGCGCCTGCCGCTCGGCGGGTCTTTGATACAGTGGGCTGTATGAGACTTGGGCGCGCGCGGCAGGGGCAGGCCCCCAGGCGACGGCCAGGCACAGGGCCGCCAGCAGCAGCCGCTGCGCTGCGGCCGCAGCCCTACACGACATCGTGGGAAATTTCTTGAGAACTTTGGGGGATTTGCAGGGGTCAGGGTTTGAGGGCGCCAAAGCATCTCATGCGGCACCTAACCACGGCCTTGCAGCCCTTGTGGCAATGCATGCAGTGCTTCAACAGACGAAATGAGGCTGCTGGCCAACTCGGGGCGCAGCTCCCAGCTTGCCCCCAGACGGCGGCGGCAGCGGCGGCGGTCCTGGCGCGGTCAAACCCGCCCGACGGTTCAGTGCCTCTGACCCCAGGCACGGCCCGTTCTTATGCTCACTTCATCACTTGCAGCCCACAGAGAGCGCCATGCAGCATTGCTGTAGCGACGCAGGTGTGCATGAGAGGTAGACAGGGGGAAGCGGAAAGGCGGATGGCAGTGAGAGCGGGAGCAGGAAGAAAGGGCACACGAGTTGCAGATGGAGCAATCAAGCGTACTCTGCCATGGAGGGAAGTGTGGTTGGGGCATCTAGCTGCCCGCTCACTTGGCTTCCAAAATGCACACGCAGGGCTGGTGCCGCCTGCTGCACCTGCTGCATCGCCGCACACACAGCGGGATCGCTTTCGCCGGCCGGGCGCGTCTCTCCACGAAACTCGACCTCCCGGAGTTTAGAGTTTAGAGTCTAGCAGCCTCAGCGAGCGGTGCTGTGGGGCCCAGGCGAGCACGGCCAGCAGGAAAGGCTGCTCCTCAGCAAGGTTGTCTGTGCGCAGGTAGGCGAGGCTCTATATGGCAAGCCCCTCTAGCTGGGTGGCTGCCGCCAGCGCAGGCAGCGCTGCGGCCGCAACATCCCAGCTGAGCACTGCCCAGCGCAGGCTGCGCAGCCAGGCGCCGGCAGGCAGGGGCACGCTGCCGCTGGCCAGGCGTGCCTGCAACAACAGGCCACAAAGCATGCACCGTGCCTTTCTGAAACGGCGTTGTTTACATTACATTTTGGTGCTAACCAGTCAACAGAAAGAACGGCAGTTCTGCAGCGAAGGGCAAAGTAGATCAAGGTGTGTGCCAGCCCCGCCTGTAGCGCTAAATTGATCGAACGCTGCTGACGTCAGGCTGCGTTGCCACCTTAGTTTGTTCATGCACATGCAGCAATCATGTTACATGCCATGCTTCACACTGGATGGACTTGCAAACCAAATGAACAGGGTTGGGAGAAGAGTCAAGGCAGCCAGCCAGGCCTGCCTTCCACCCAATGCATGCCGCCTGCCTCCCCCTTGGTGCCCATCTCCCAGGAAGCCGAACATCCCCTGTTGCAGGTGTTCCTGGTCTGCGCCATGCAGGGCAACAACGATGCACGGGTGACACCCACCAGCAACCAAGCACCCGCAGCTTTCCGGGTGGGTGGGTGGGCTTTGCAAATCTGGGCTGGGAACGCTGTAGCGAGGCACGGGTCAGCGTACAGCTGCTGCCGTTACGCTTGGGCCAAGCCCAGCATGGGCAGCACCGCGTTCCATCAGGCATGGGTGCGGCTGGTGCCGGCGCGCGCCAGGTCACCGACGGTAGGGCTTCGCCCATGGCCCGGGCTCCCCATGAGCGTCTTCCCACGCCGCGGTTGGTTCCGATGCACTTGCAGCGCGCTTCTAAAGTGCAGACATTTGTCTGAAGCGACTGTAGAGGGAGCAGGGGCAGGATGCCGATCAAACTCATCATCGACACCGATCCAGGCGTCGGTGCGCTGCCGGCTGATTGCGAAGGTCATCGATAGCTTGTAGCAGTCGCCGCTGTGCGGCCAGGCCGTGCCGTAGGGCTGGTCCGCCGCGGGGCTGAGCGCTGGGCTGCCCTAGGCGCTCCAGACTGTCTGCGGCTGCATATAGCCAATTGTGCGAGGTCTTGGCAACGCCAACATCAACAAACGCCACCCACCCTCTGCTGCCACCGCCGCCTGCCGCCTGCCGGCGCCGATCCAACGCACCCCTTTGCCTTGCAGATGACTCGATGGCCATCCTGGCAGCGTTCAACAGCCCTGAGATCGAGGTGCTGGGGCTGACCAGCATGTACGGCAACGTGCCAACCGCCATGGCCACCCGCAACGCGCTCACGCTCTGCCAGCTCGCCGGCCGACCCGAGGTGCGGAGGGGTGGGTGCACGGATGGCTGCGCTGTTGCAGTGTGTCAGCTGCCGCATGAAGATGGAAGGCAGATGCCGCCATGGCTGCCTGGCAGCAAGCATGCCATACAGCCCGCCTTCCTGCCCTGCCAGGTGCCTGTTGTGGAGGGCGCACACAAAAGCTTGCGGGGCGCCGCCAAGGAGCGTATCGCCGACTTTGTGCATGGCAGCGACGGCTTTGGCAACACACACCCGCAGCTAGCAGAGGTGAGAGTGCTAGCCCGACATGAACACTGGTGTGCATGGCAGCTGCGAAAGCTGCACGCTGAGCTGCGGCGTGCTGTTGCTGGGAATTAGCGTGCCGTCGGCCTGCACAGCCGGCAACCTGCACTGCCCCAGCCCGACGACACCGGTGCTGAGCAGTGACATACCCCAGCCTAAGCTTAAACAGCCCTGAGGTCAGATCACAGCGCGAAGTGCTTGCTGGTTCCTTGCAAGCGCAGGGCGACCCCGCCCCCGGCTCGGCAGCAGAGTTTATCGTGCGCATGGCTCGCCAGTACCCTGGGGAGGTGGCTGTGCTGGCGCTGGCGGCGCTGACCAACGTGGCCCTGGCCCTGCACATCGACCCGCAGCTGCCGCAGACGCTGGTGAGGGCTGTGGTTTTCAGGCTGTTGGTGCAGCAGCTGCTTGGGCGTGTGAAGCATGGCTTGGCAGGCCCGGCACGTTGACCCGCAGCTGCCGCAGACGGTGGTGCGAGGGGCGGGTCGGCTCGGCGGATGATAGATCTGCAGTCGCAGCATGGTGGGATGCCTGATCTGCACACCGACCCGCACTGCTCATGCAGCTGCGCAGGCTTGGCGCATCAGGTAAGCGGCACTGTGTCTTGTTTGCTAACCAGAAGCAGTGCGCCCCAGCCACCCGTTGCCTGCAGGGCCCGCTGGTGGTGCTGGGCGGCGTCTCGACTCCCAGTGGTCTGGCTCCTCACATTGCGATTCGCCCCTGCTGAACCCGTGATGTGCTCAGGGCCGGCTGGTGGTGCTGGGCGGCGCCTTCACCTGCAACGGCAACGTCAACCCCGCGGCAGAGGCAAACATCTTTGGCGACCCCGATGCAGCCAACGTGGTGTTTGGCAGGTGGGGGTGCTCGAGCTCCGTGATGCAGGGCAGTTGGCGCCTGCTTGCTGCAGGCCTGGGGCGTCTGATGTGCTTGCTTGCTGGGTATGCAATGCCTGCCCGACTGCTGTAGTTGGCTGCTTCCCGCTTTCCAACTGCAACGGCTGCCCGACTGCTGTAATTGGCTGCTTCCCGCTTGCCAACCACAACACCTGCCCTTCACTTCGCGGCAGGAAGATTAACACTTTTGTAGCAGGCCAGGACGTAACGTGCCCAGCTGGCTGCCCCCACCCAAACTGCCCCAACCTGTTCCCACCTCATCCCTGCAGGTTACCCAACACTTACGTGGTCGGCCTGGATGTCACGCACCGCTGCGTGCTGACCGCCGCCCAGATCGACAGCATGGAGGGGCGGGGGCGGCACGGCTCCTTCCTGCGTGCCATCACCCAGTTTTACTTGGACTATCACAGGTGGGCAGTGGATTCGAATGCGCTGTGGCCACGAGTCGGTTTCACGTTGGCTGTTGAGGTGGGCCAGTTGCTGCTGAGATCCGCTGGCGCTGTCTTGTACATGCCAGCAGCCATGCATTTGCAACTCTGCGCGATGCCCTCATCCCTGGTTGTCGCAGGGGGGCGGTGCGGCTTGGGGGGCGTCTTCTGTATACGACGCCGTTGGAGGCCATCATTTGCATGTGTGCGGCCGAAATACCTCTTTTGAAACTCCATCCTTCGCAGGCGGGTGTACGGCATGGAGGGTGTGTATGTGCACGACGCCACCGCCCTGGCAGCAGTCGTGAAGCCGGAGCTATTTGACTGGCACGCAGGCGTGGTGGTGGTGGTGACAGACGGCCCTGCCAAGGGCCACACGATACGGGACGAAGGTGTGGGACAAGCTTTTGTTTAGGATGTGGCATGCCATTTAGGTTCACTCTGAGCGTGCCCAGATGACTGCCTCGTGTGTGCACCGCTCTGGATGCCCCACTTTGCCAGCTTCCCGGTGCTGGTGTGATGTGCTTGCACACTTACAGACCGTTGAGCACAGATGTGCACCCCGCCTGCCGGCAAACCAACTCGACAACCTGCCGCCCACCTCCCCACCCCTCCGCCACAGGCCACAAGCAGTGGGTGGGCGTGAACGACTGGCAGGGGCTGCCGCCCGTCAACGTCGCACTGGGCGTGCGCAACAAAGAGCTCACCGACTGGGTGCTGGAACGCATGACTCGGTAGCAGTCACTTGCACAGCACGAGAGCTGGGGTTTGCTGATGTGCGCCCTCCCACCGTGTATCCTCACACTCAAACTGGAAGCGAGTCTCGCAGCTGCTTTTGCACCGATTGCACACATTTCATTCACTGCCATTACGGCTCCTGACCGACAGCACTGTAATCTGTTGACATTCAAAGTGTACCGAGATTGTGAGAGTGAAACACAGTCAAACTTGGCTAGTCAATGAGGCTCATCACCTTACTTGAACTTGGCTTGCCGCTGCCGCGGCTTGGGGCCGCCGCCAATCGGGCCTCCCCGTCTGCTGCTGCTGCCGCTGCTGCTGCCGCCCCGGCCGCTGCTGCTGCCACCCCTGCCGCCGCTGCTGCCGCCCCTGCCGCTGCCGAAGCTGCCAGTGCCGCTGCCACTGCCTTTGCTGCTGCTGCCGCTCCTGCCGCCGCTGAGCTCTAGACGCTTTGCGCCCCGGGTGCCCTTCTTGTTATGTTTCTCCGCCTTCTTTTCCAGGGCCTTGCGCCGCAGCGTCTCTGGCTTGGGCCTGTAGCGTGGATAGGGCAGCATGTGTTGGGCGGCTGGGTTGCGGTGGGCTCAGCGGAGCGCAAGGCTCCGCAGCCACCATGTCTCCCGCAAAACGATACTTGCGAGCAAACACTCAGCAGCACCACACGGCTCACCGCATGTGCATTGGCAGCACCGCCGGGTCGGCGGGCAGCGAGTTGAGCGGCAGCTATATGAAGGGCCACTGCCATTCCCACCCTTGCCCAATTTACTTGTCGACAGCTCACCGCATGTGCGCCGGCAGCACCGCGCGGTCGGCGGACAGCGAATCCAGAGGCAGGCCGCGCTGCAGCGCATCCTCGATGCGCTCTGCAAGCACGCGGTCGCCCTTGCCCACCAGGCTGGTGATCTTGCCTGCAAGAAAGAGCCGGGTTGTGGGCGGAGTGATTGCACTGCACTGGACTGCAGAACAGAACACAGCGCTGTGAAGCAGCGCGGCACGCCATCAGCCCTCCATGCTGTCCATGCCAACCACCCATGCTGTCCATGCTGTCCATGCTGCCCATGCCGTCCGCCTTTTGCCAACCGGCCTTCAACCCCCTGAGCGGCCCCAAGCGGCGCGGGTATAGTGTGTACGCTGCCGAGCACACAGCCTGGCATAGCCAGCCCCTCAACCCGTCCGTTCGATTATGCAGGCCCACCCGTGGCTCCAGCGCGCGCCGTCCGCCCCGTTCGGTGCAGGTAGTCCACTGGGTTGAGCGGGAAGTCAAAGTTGATGACGTGATCCACCCGCCCCGGGATGTCCAGACCCCTGCGCACGCGGGTGGCAGAGGTGGCTGAGAAGTGAAAATCACGCATAGAACATCCGGCACCTGTGCAGCGTCTGGCACTGTGCAGCGCAGAGCAGCACCGCCTTGGCTTGCGGCACAAGCTTGAGCGATGGCAGGTGGACGCAGCAACTGGCTAACCGCCCCAACAGCCTGGGCGCCCCGTAGGCCCCAGCCCTCCCCCTGCACCTGGCTGCCAGGTCAGTGCAGACCAGCAGCGGCGGCCGCGACAGGCCGGCGGTCGCAAACGACTGGATGGCTGCCTTGCGCTCGTCCACCTGCGGGGGGGACATGACATTGAGGTGCAACATCCACCCAACACTGTGCAGTTTCACGATGCTCGGCTGCACGCAGCCTGGATGGGAGTGCGCACCCCGCCACAGGCGAGCGCAGGCAGCTCCCCAGGCACAGCAGCAGTCCACTGATGCTGGCCACACAAGCCTCACCGGCACGTCTCCGTGGTAGCAAGCTGTCTGCAGGCCGCGCTCCCGCAGGAAGTGGTCGGCTACCGGGTGGGAGGGGAAGAGCGAGGTGCCGAGTGCACATCAAGCGAAGCCGCATGCGGGCTGCCGCCTGTTGACGCACAGCCGGCCCCAGCACTTGAGCGAAGCACCCAGGCCAGCTGGCATGCACGCCCATGACATAGCACAGATTGCGTTGTGCCGCCCCAGCTCACCCGCCCTGCAGCTGGCCAGGGTGTTGCAGAAGATCATGAGCCGCTTGCCGCGCAGGTGCTCGCCCTCGACCACCTGGCAATGGGTGGGGAGGGGAGGCGTTCGAGCTGGGCGTTGCAGGCTTCCGTTTGGCAAGGAGCCCGGCACAAGAGCCGCCGGGCCTGACCGCGCATGTGCTGCTGCAGTCCACATCGTCTCCGCTGCCACCCATTCATTGACAGGCCATGCATTGACTACCCATAAATTAGCAGCCCATTCATCAGCAGCAAAGCCCAGCACACCTGGAGCAGCAGGTCCAGCTTGTTGGCGGTGGGCGGCAGCGGCAAAAAGGTGTGGCGTGCGCCCGCCACGCCGCGGTGCAGCGTGGCTGTCTCGATCTGCTTCATGCCAGGGAACTCCTCCTCTGCAGGGAACAAGTGATGTGAGCGAGGTGGTCAGCTGCCAAAGACGCGGGGGTGGGCGTATCGATCTGCCTCATGCCGGAGCTCCTCCTGGGCAAGGTCAAATGAGGCACTGAAGGACAATGCTTCGGACATGTGGCAATCACGTCGCACTGCACAAGTGCAGCGGCCACGCCGCTGTGCAACACTGGCTCTGCACATAAACAGCTCCATTAAGTCAACCGCACCAAACCTCAGGAATGAATTCTGAAGCACGGCTACAGGCGGCAGCCGGCATGCAGCCACCCACCCATGAGCCGCTTGACTGCCTTGGTCATGGTTGCGCTGACCATGACGCAGCGCGCGGGCCGCTCCTTGCTGCGCACCGCCGACAGGATGGCCTTGACCTGTGCAGAGGGAGGGAAGCGATGCAGAAGGCATGAAAGGGCGGGGTTGAAGCTTGCAAATTATTTCGGTCCTTGCTGCACACCGCCGACACAGGATGGCCTGCACCTGCGTGCACGGCAGCACGTGGGCAGTGGGGCCAAGGCCTCAGGCTGCCAGCGGCGCCTGCCGCTTTGGTCACATTGAGGATTGCTCAAAGCAGACGGCAGGGTCTGCCACCAGCCATGGTTGCCCAGGCTGGCCGTGCACAGGCTGCCACGTGCGGGCTGCAGTCGCGCACCGCTTAACCAAACTCGCACATCATGGTAAAACCGCACCGCACGTTCTGTGCCAAGCCTGCACCGCTGGGCCCAACCCGCACCTCTGGGCCAAAGCCTCGGTCAAACATTGTGTCCGCCTCATCCAGCACCACCACCTCCACGTCGCCGTAGTACACGTTCGCCTTCTCTGCGGTACAGGAGCCAGGGGCAGTGCGGCGGGTCATGCCATCGGGCATGCGGCGCTGTAGCTGCCACGGCCAGCTGAGGGTGGGTGGGCACCAAGAGCAGTCCGGGCTGCATCTGCTGCGGCCGACCATCTGTGGCAACAGGCACAACCGTGAGCCGCATGCATGGCGCGCCGCACTGTGGCGTGCCCACTGACAGAACCTGGCAGCACCCAGGCAGCGTCCTCGCACCCGCGTGCTGCATCACGCGCTGCGGCGTGCCCACCACTACATCCAGCGGCCGCTCCAGCTGCTCCCGCTGGCTGCCCATGTCGCCGCCGCCATTGACGAGCGCGGAGCGGAACTTGGCGGTGTGGGCCAGCACCTTGGCGACACGCAGGATCTGTGGAGGTGAGCGAGGCGCGTGGGCTGCAGTCAGGCACTGACGCTTGGGATGCGGCGGGTGCAGAGCGCAACTTGGCGGCGTGGACAACGCACCATCGCCCCGCACAGCTTGGTAAACTTCGCACCTGGTCAGTCAGCTCGCGGGTGGGGCCCAGCACCAGCGCCCGCGGCCGCTTGGGCTTGGCGGGCGCGGAGCCCTGCTGCGCTTCCGCCTCCTTGAGCAGTTGGACTGCACACGAGGTGGATGGGGCAGGGGGTTGGCATGCAAACGCAGTGGCGTCTGTACAATCAGGGCAGCAGCACAGTCAGCAACAAAGGAGCGGCCACCACAGGCCCTCAGAGCGGGCGGTGAGTCAGCAACTTACTGCTGCATGGACACGACATAGCATGCTCTGCTAACATACTGCACCGCAAGCTGGGCTGCAAACTGCGCACCAACGGGCAGCAGGTAGGCCAGAGTCTTGCCGCTGCCGGTGTGCGAGGCGAGCACAAAGTCTGTGGTGCGGTGGCGCAGCAGGGCGGGCACAGCCGCCGCCTGGATCTCGGTGGGCGTGCTGATGCCCTGCTCAGCGAGCGCCGCCTGCAGCCGGGAGCCGAGGGGAGCGATAGGCAGCAGAGTGAGTGGGGAGCAGACCCGACGGTGGGTGGCCAAACGGTTGTGGCACAAGCAGGCGTCGCATGCCGGTCAGTAAAGCAGTCGTTCAAGCAGCGCCGCCTGCCCGCATCACCAGCATAGGATCCTCCCATCCCTAACCTGCAGCTCAGGCATGACGCCCAGCTCGCCAAAACTTGCCGGCGCAGGCGCCGCCGGCCGCTCTGCCGCCACCGCCCGCACTGTGACGCTCGTGGCGCTGCCGCCGCCGCGATNGCGACTGCGCGGGGCCGCGAGCTGCTGGGCGCAAGCTGAGGGCCGCCAGAGCAGCAGGGCGGCGCAGGGCCGCGCCGCCCGCGCGTAGCAGCGCTGTAGTCGTCATGTGGGCGTTCCGATGTGCGTCGATTGTGCATCGGATGCAAGGCACGCGCGTGAACAGGCTGCAGCAGACGCCATGCATGGACGCCGAGTTGGCCACCGAGACAGGAGGCGCCCTGCTGGCCGCTGCGTCCCGCCATTGTTACAGCACCGGTGCCCGATCACTGTGCAAGCATGCCAGCGACCTAGCAGCGAGTGCCCAGCCCTGCAAATGGAGGAGGTCGCGAGCGCTGCTGTGGAACAGGTGGCGCTGGCCCCAGATGGTGAGCATCGCCCACAGATTGCGCCGAGGCGGAAAGTGGGCCGCGGCGTGACACCCACGCAAAAAACTGGTCGGGGGCCTGGGCTCGAAGTGCAGACTTGCCCTCCTCCCCGCCCCTCCCTTCGCAGGCCTGCCCGTGGCGGCCCTTTGGGACGCGCTCGCCGAGGCGGCCGCCGAGGAGGGCGTGGGGCTGGGCGCGCCGGCGGTGCGCGCCGCTCTCTGGCGCCGCCTGACGTCGGAACTGGGCATCCGCGCCGCCCTGCCGCCGAGGTGCGCTCCGGCCGAGGCTGAGGGCAGGGTAGCCTGGAGGCTGGTGCGGCTGGCCGTCCATTGGGTGTGGACGTGCTTCCCGCCCCTGCCAGCTGCTGTCGAGAATGTTTGGCGTCCGCTCCTTTCCGCCGCTGCAGCCGCGGCGAAGACGGGCGTCGCCTGCGGTTCGGTAGGGACGCTGAGCTGGAGAGCCCAGCGGCGGCTGAGGCGGCTGGCGTGGTGCTCACCGCCTGCCAGGAGCTGCAGGCAAGTGGGGAGGGCTGGGGAGGAGTAGGGAGGGCGAGCTGGACAGTTGTGCCGCTTGGGCGCACGCAACCAGTTGGTGCACTTGCTTGCAACAGCGGGCGGGAGGCTCAGACCAAGATGGCGATACGGGCTGGCAAGTTGGGGTACCAGCCCAGCTCTGCAGGTCACACGAGCGGCGCTTGACATGCATGCCCACCACGCCATCTGCAGGACGCGGCGGTGGGGCTGCACGATTCCCAGCTCACACGCTTTGCCATCTCAGACAGCCAGGTGCGACGCTAGGGGCTGGGCTGTGGGGTGGGAAGGGTCGGTCGATGCGCGCTTGTTGGCGCTGCTGCGCTGCTGCATCGCCTCGCAGGCCATAGCACGTGCTGCAGCTGCTCACCCCTGCTCACCTCTCCCCGGCCTGGCCCGCAGCGCAAGGCGCTGGGACTGATTGGCGCGGCGGGGCGCAGGGGCGCACTGCAGAGCGACCTGGCCACCGCACTGGGCACCGAGAACCGCAACTTTTTCTATGTGGTCAAGGTCGGTAGGGTGTGACGGGTGCAGTGTGCAGGAGCACCGGGTTTTGGCAGCTGCCGCGTGTTGGGCTTCAAAGTGTGCAAACGAGGTTGTTGCCTGCTCGTGGCTCCCTGCTTGCCTCCCATGCACCAGCACGAGCATGCCCCCCTGCCCGTGCGCAGGTCCTGGAGCAGCGGGGGCTGGTGGTGAAGCACCCAATGGTCATCAAGCGCCAGGTCAGCAGCTGCTGTGCTCGTTGGTTGTGTTGGCGCGAGTTGCCGTTTTGTGCTAGTCTGATGACACGCCGTGTCAGCTGTGTGTGCTGCTCAGCACACACAGCCGTGCGTGCCAGCGGGTGGACTGTCAGTAGCAGAGGCAGTGGGCTGCACCCCATGTCTCCACCCACAGCCGTGGCACGGGCACGCTGGGCTGCACTTTCCGGTTTCCCATCCTTGCAGCAGCGCCAGGCACCACTCCACACCAGCGCGCAATTACTGACTTCACCCGCCAACCCCTACCTGCATGTATCCATGTTCCTATTGCAGGGCGGCAACAGCAACCACGTACAGACCAACCTGCTGCACCTGGTCCGCTTTGCGCCGCCCAACCTGGGCCGTGGCGCCAAGATGACGGTGGGTTGGGAATGCGGGCGGCTGCGGCTAGTAGGGTCCAACCATTCACACTTGGGCGACTGCAGCCCTGCTAGCCTGACAGCCAAACTGCTCACACCAAGTGTGTCATCTGCCTGGCTCATCTGCCTGCCTTGTTTGCCTGCTTGGCAGGATGGCAAGTCAACTGCGCACGGCGCCGCGCAGGGCCTGCAGCAGCTGGGGGAGGACGAGGCAAGTGCTGCAGCCACCGCCGCCGCCGCTGCTGCCGCGAATGCTGCTGCTGCTCGCATGGCAGAATCTGCCTGCTGGCGGTGCCACTGCTTGGCTGCACGCGATGCTGCATTTGTCCGCTGCTGCCAATCTGTCTTCCATGATGCAGCCATGACGCATCGCCTCCGCTGAACTGGGCGCAGGTGGCGGTGCTGGACGATGCGTCTCACTTCCGCCGCATCTGTGCCCAGCTGGAGGCCTGCCCGGGCATGCAGGCCAACGAGAGCGAGCTCAAGGTGGGGAGGGAGAGCTGGGCTGGCTGTTGATGTGCCGAGGTGTGCAGGCAGCTGTGTACAGAATGCTGGTGAGAGCAAGCTAGGGTTGATCAAAAGCGGAAGGTGGCCAGGGGTGGCTGGTCGCTGCTGCTGCTGGTTCTGCCAGATAGCGCTGGGGCTGAGGCTGCAGTGGCATTCCACCGCGCATTTGCGCCAGCCCCACCTATCTGCAGCCACCCTGCTCCGGCCTCCAAGTCGGACATCGCACACTGAAATGCATTGTGTCCCTGACCCAAACCCCAACCAACTGCAGGCGGTGCTGGGGTTCCGGGGGGCGCGCGGCCACCGCGTGTGGCGCCGTGTGAAGCCTGCCCTCGCTAAGAAGGGACACGTCGAGGAGATACTGGCGCGCACGGAGAGCGACCGTGCCATCAAGTGAGTCGAGGACGCTGCTAGTCTGGTCTACTTAAACAGCTGAGTGCCAGCCCAACTGGCATGATACTAAGAACGCGGACATTGCTGCTGCCGTCCCAGGTGTAAACTGCTGGCTCCCTGCCTTTCTGTTTTACCTCTTACCTGCACTCCATCGCCACGCCTGCAGGCTCATCAAGCTGCTCAAGCCGTGGACGGATGAAGCGACTGACGAGGAGGAGAGCGAGGGGGCGGATGAGGGCGGGGAGGCAGGCCCCTCCATGGGCCAGCAGGTGCGTTGGGGTTGGAGCAAGCCTGACGATCTGGCGCCGTTGCGATCGCTGCTGGTTGACTGCTGGGTTAGCAGCGCACACGCCACAGATGCATCTCTGCTGCTAATGGCAATGTTGTTCTGCCGGCCGTGCGGCACGCCCTGCGGGGCTGACCATCGACCGCCAGCTGCTGTGCATGCCGCGCAAACTGTGCACCGGCCACAATTTGCAACCCCCACACCTCTTCCCTGCTGCCTCAAACTTGTTTGCTGCTGCAGGTGGCGGAGCTGACCATCGACCGCCAACTGCTGCGCATGCTTGTGGCGGCAGGCAAGCGTTGATTGCTTTTTGGCCTGGCTTCAGATGCTGGCAACGCCGGGCCCGCCTGGGCCCGCCTGCGCATCCAGCCTGCTTACGCACCGAGCCCGTCCCCGCTGTTTGGAACGCACCTGGATTGAAATAGGCGCTCAGACAGCGCTCTGCTCCGCGCTGTGTGCCTGCAGGCTCGAGCGGCGTGTCCACCAACGACATTGGCGACCGCCTGGGTCTGAACATGAAGCGCAATGAGCCGCGCATGAAGGAGATGGAGATGCGCTACGGAGTCAAGCGCAAAGCCATCAACAAGGTGCGGTTCACTATGATCCGGGTTTACTGAGGGCTGGGATGGACAGACGTTGCGGCGGCAGGCGCGGCGCCAAACAAACACGCGACGGTTGGACGGGGGCATCGTGTGTTTGGAACCGAGTTAACGGATGGATTTGGAACCGAGTTAACGGATGGATTTGGAACCGAGTGAACGGATGGATTTGGAACCGAGTGAACGGATGGATTTGGAACCGAGTTGACGGATGGATTTGGAACCGAGTTAACGGATGGATTTGGAACCGAGTGAACGGATGGAATGCCTCCGCCGGCTTGCCAGTCTGCATGCTTCTTGAGGCGAGCTGCTGCGCTGTCACTGGCAGCAAGCTGCAATGGCTGCCGTTCCTGCGCAGGGCCGCGTCATGACAAGCCTGTACGCCGCCCCAGAGGCGCTGCTGCGCCAGTTCCGGGACGCTGTGGCGCCGCTGCGCCCCGACGCCGGCTGGCTGGGCGCAGTGATCGAGGCGATAGAGGCTGGGCTAGACGAGGGGGAGGCCTTCCCTTGGCCGCTGGGCGAGCTTGGCAGTGGGGCGGGCGGCATTGGTGCTGCGGTCGGCAGCGCCGGTGTGATGGAAGGGGCAGAAGCAGCTGCAGGGGAGGCCCAGCAGCAGCAGCAGCAGCAGCAGCAGCAGCAGCCGCCAGCAGCGGAAGCGGAGGAAGACGAGGAGAGGGAGAGCGAGGGAGAGGAAGAGCGGCAGGTGGCTGCGGCGACAGCAGGAGGGGAGCAGGAGGCGGCGGGCGGCACCGAAGGGGCTGTCAAGGCGCGCACCCGCAAGTTGGCCCACGGCTACACCATCAACGCGGAGCGCCGGTGAGGTTTGGGGTGGGTCTGGCTGGGCTGAGCGTCAGCACAGCAGCAGGCGGGTGCAGCGTGAGGTATGTGTGCTGGCGAATGCCTGCATGGCGTATTTGCGTGAAGCTCCCTGCAACCCGCTTGCAAACCATACCGCCTGACCAGCTGTCATGCCGTCTGCGTGTGTGCACGTACGGCTACGTGCTGGTGGCGCTTGGGCGGGCCGTGCTAAACACCCTGTTAGTTCCCCAACCTGCAATCATTGCCACTTGGCAATCGCACCAGTTCATGCGTTTCCAACACGAAAGTTTCATGCCCACCCAACGCAGGTACGGCTACGTGCTGGAGGCGCTGGAGCGCGACGGCTTCCTCATGGCTTCCGAGATGCCGCAGTACCTCAAGGTGGGGAGGTAGCGGTAACGCCATGTGGAGGGAGCAGTCCACTCAGTGCAGCCAGGGGAGGGGCAGTGGTACCGCCGCCACGGTTTCGGTGTGCTTGCAGCAGCGCTTGTGTGCGTGCCGCAGTGCCCGCTGCCGGCACCTTGCTTCCAGGCAGGTCGTTCGATGCTTGGGGTCAAGGTTGCAAGTTGCACTGCCTTTCTATGGTTCTGCAGGAGCGGTATGAGGCGGATGGCGAGAAGCAGCCCACCAAGCCGGACCGCAAGACCTGCGACCGCATTGTGGCACGGGGGGAGTCGGAGGGGCGCCTGCAGGTGAGGCGATCTTGGTAGGGAGGCAGGTGCGTCGTGCTTTGCTGATGAGTATGGTGCAGCCGGATCGTTGCTTTGCGTTGCTTGGGAATGTGGAGGGCGCGGCAGCCCGAGCTGTTGCAGGCACGCTGCTGAGTGTTCATGCCCGAAGGGCAGCGCTTCCTTTGGCCAGACGGGGTCCCTCCAATTGCCGTAAAACAAATTGTGCTTTACCCTCCCCTCCCTTTGCAGGTGCTGACCATCACCTTCCCGGCCGCCAAGTACGGCGGCCTGCAGCAGCGCAGCCACACGGTGCTGGCGCCGCCGGGGCAGCAGGCAGACGAGGCGTTTGTGGAGCGGGTGTACCAGGTGGGTGCATTTTTTGATTGGTATTGGATTCATTTGACTGGTGTTGGATTCAGCTGCAGCACGGAGATTGAAGTCAGTTGGCGCCATTGTAGAGCGAGCGCACCAGTCGTCAACTGATTGTAGCAGGGCCTGACTTGTGGCGCGATCCTCGGCCAGCAGTTGCGAGCACTGTGCCGCCGAGCACCGGTGCGGCAGACGCACCTTACACCTCAGGCTCAGACGCATTGCCTTGTCCCTGACCACTCGTCTGCGCAGCACTACGAGGCATTCAAGCGCCGGGTGCACGGCGCCAACACGCTGCGCAGCCAGGCGGACCGCGAGGAGGCAGCGGGTGCGCTGCGCTGTGCTGTGGTCATGCGCAGCTGTGCCGTGTGGCTCTGCGGCTTGGCTGCCGCAGCTCACAGCTGCCAATGGTGCGGTGTGGATGGCAAGCCACCCGTGTGCACCCATGCATCACACCCGCATGCTCATTACCGCCGTGCCATCCTTTATGTCCGGCCACTGCAGGCAAAGACCTTCCGGTGGTGGCGATTGGCACCCTGCTGACGAAGGCCGGCCAGGGCGAGGACAGCGACGGCAGCGGAGCGCCCGCGCTGGTGCACCCCCGCAACATGACAATCCAGCTGCTGGCTGCCAACGGCTTCTCGCCACACCGCCAGGCCCGGCTCAAGCTGATCCACGCCGCCTGCTGCCGCCTGGCTTGGCTGGGCGGCGGGCCGGCCGCGGCGCACGCCGCCGCCGCGCTGGCAGCTGGCGAGGCAGGCCACATGTTTGTGGTGACTCCGGTGCCGGGCACAGAGCCTGGCAGCCGCTCTCGGCTGGATATCCAGCAAGTGGACTTGAGCCAGGATGCAGCGATCGCGGGGTGAGGCAGGGTGGGCTGGTAGTTGTTTATTGGGAAAGGTTGATGGGCAGGCACGCACTGCTCAGCCAGCTGCACTGAGCTTGCACTGAGTCTCAACGGCTTTGCCAGAAGCAGGATGCCTGCGTGGGCTCACGGCCGATCTGACCCGACTCCACCCAAGCTTGCTGCCGCTTTGCAAGCCCGCTGCCCCCTGCCAACCTCTCCCGCTGCCCCCTGCCAACCTCTCCCGCTGCCCCCTGCCAACCTCCGCAGGCGCGTTGTTGCGGCACGCGACGTGTGGAACGCGCTCAGTGTCGCCGACTTTTTGGTGGCTCTGGGCTCCATCGCCAATGATGCAGAGATGCTGGGGTGAGCTCGCCCTGTTGCTTTGTTGCAAGTGCTGCATGCAGGAAGACGCTGAACCGGTCAGTGCATGATGCGGTTGAGTGCTTTGCACCCCCGAATGTGGCTGCGAATTGATAACCAACGTGAAACTGGGCAAGCCGCCTGCCCCTCAACATTCTTGTCTCGCTGCACCCTCCTGCCGCAGGCGCTTTGTGGCCTCAGGGCGCACCATGGGCCAACTGAGCCCCGAGGAAACCGAGGCAGTGTGCGGCGGTGAGGCTGCTGCTGCTCCCTGTGCCCGCTGTGCCGGCTGCGTGCCCATGCACAGCCGTGCCTGGAGCAGGGTGGAAAGTTGCTACTAAGCCAGCCCATCGACTCATTAACCCAACCCAACCCAATTTAATCCAGGCGCTGCCGAGTACTTGCGGGCGCACGCGCGCCTGATGCAGCTGCTGGACCTGGGGCATCGACTGGGCCTGTTGTCCACAGGTGAGTGGCGGCTAGCTGCTGCAATTTCGGTTTTTGTGCCATTGCTGGTGCCCTCACCTTTCACTCTCAACCCGTTTGTTGTTGCCTTCACGGTTGGGGCCTGCAGTGGCGCCCTCGCCGTTTCACTCTCAATCCCTGCGCTGTTGCCTTCCCGCCGTTTGCCTGCAGTGGTTCCCGTGGGCGGCGCCAACGCGCGCTCAGTGGGAGGCACTGCCACTTCCACGTATGCCGTGTGCGACAAGCTTTACCTGCAAGAGCCCCCACCTCGAGCGGCGGCCGCGCCTGCACATGCGTCAGGGGAGGGCGAGGCGGCATCGCCGGCGCCAGGTGTGCGGCGCTTTTAGCTCAATCCTTGGCAGTGGTTAGGGCAGTGGGGCCCGAGCTCGCTGCTACATTGAAGTGTAAATGCAGCAGTGAATACGGTAGCTCGCGAATGCGCGTCGACACGCTCCGGCTGCCCCCGTCCTCCCTGCAGCGCAAGCACCGCCAGCCGCCCCCACCACCGCCACTTTTGACCTGGCCTCGCCCCAAGCGTTCGAGGACTACTGGGCCCACCTGCAGGCTAGTCAGAGGGGTACAGGGTGGTTGGGGGCGCAGTGGTTCGCTGCCTCCTGCCCGGCAGTGGGGTGGCAGGCCCGGAAGTGGGCCAGCAGCAGCAAACCACGTCCTCTGTGGGTGAAGCACATGACGGCGTGGTAGCCAGTTGCACCAGTTGCACTGAAATTCCTGCCGACCATCCGTACCTGCCGCAGTTCGTGGCCACGCGGCACGGCAGCAACAAGAATGACATCTCTGGCACGCCGCTGGGCAGCTGCTTCCCCTTTGACCGTGCGCCAGAGGTGGGCAGGGAGCCAGGGGCACGCAGGTGCCAGTTAGTGCCTGCCATGTGCGCCGGTGTCCTTGCTCAACCGTGCGGTGCCTGCCTCAATGTCCTTCCCTAACCTTGCCAGTTCAAAGCATACCCCCTCCTGGCGGTTTGCTCTGCAGGCAGGTACAGATACAGTCGCACTGCTCCGGGCAAAACACTTTTGCTAAGAAACCCCTGCCTCTCTTTGCTCCCTACCTGGGGCGCAGGCGTCTGTGGAGCGGTCCTATGCCCACCGCAGCTTGGTCACTGAGGAACAGGTGAGATGGCAGCCCCTCTGTGCTTGCATTCTGTCCTGTTTGTCGCACAGCTTGCCTGCCTGCAGGAGGGGGCGTAGTCTGTCACATACAGCAGCTGCCACCCCACATACAGAGCTGCTGTTTGCAGAGCAGCCACAGCCTGTCGCCGCGCTGGCTTGGCTTGGCGTATCGGTGCACGCCTGCTTTATTGCTTGACTCACAGCCCGGACCAATTCCCCCATTTCACACAGATCGGCACGCTGGCTGCCTACCTGGCCGGAGAGGATCCTCGCTCACTGACCGCGGCACGCTGCCGTGAGGTGGCTGGGCAGCTCCAGATGCCATATCAAGCGGTGCGAGGGCCATGCTGTGTTGAGTTGGCTGGTGCGCTGGACGCATCCGGCTGCACCCCGCCGTCTGCAGATGCCGTTTGAAGTGTTGAGGCGCCCGTGTTGTTTTAGCGTTGCGCCTCGTCATTTGGCTCCATGAGCTGCGTGGTGGCATTCATCTTCCCTCCAACCACCTGCAAACACGCCTCTCGTCCTGGTCCCCTCCTGTATGCTGCGCAGGTGCTGACCTACAGCCGCGAACTCGAGCGCCCCACCCAGCGCCTGGGCCGCCTGGCAGTCGACCATGGCAGCCGGCCGCGGGGCCGGCCGCTGGCGGCTCCTGTCCTGCCGCCCTCTGAGCTCATGAATCCCATTGGTAAGCTGGGCTGCTGTTAACAGTGCAACAGCGGGCAGGGCGTGTGTGTTGGCTGCGCGGCCGGCAGGTGGCGGCTGGTGGCCTGCCGCAGCGAGACCGCCATCTGTGCGGTTGCATCTCCCCGGCAGGCACGATTGGATGTGCTGGTCATGGTGTGATGTTTGCGGCATGTCGGCTCTGGGCTTGCCCCTAACCACATTTGCGAAGTGGTTGCGTGCACACGCACTTAAGACCCAGTTCATGCAAACCCACTGCCTGCTACTGGCCTGCAGAGAAGCGGCGGGCGTCACAGCGGCGGTACTATGCTCGCAAGCGGCTGGAGCGGCTGCAAAAGCAGGTGGGCGGGTGCTGCCCTACACAGGCCGGTTCTTACCTGTGTCCCTTGTACATTGGGGATCCGAGCTTACTCTGTATCCTTCTTCCGCCCCTGCTCCTTGCTCGCCTTTCAGCCCAGCCACTCCGCCACCATCCATGTGTCTGTTGATGTCCTCGCCGTTTTCCCCGCAGTACCCCGAGGGCATCCCTGACGAGCTGCTGGATGTGCAGACGCGGGCGGGGTACACCGGGGCCACGCCGGCAGGTCGCAAAAAGGGTGGGTTAGCACTGGCCATGTGTGGTCTGGGGCAGTCCGCCGCCACTGCACGCTCAGCGAGGTCCTGTTGGGGTGGGTGGCCGTGCGGGAATGGTGGGTCGGGGCGCAGACCTAGACCTGGCATACCGCTGCCTCATACAGCAACTGCTCTGTCCCGCACCTGCAGCCGGCAAGCGCAAGTCGCGCGGCAGCGGCGGTGCGGCGCAGCAGCCAGACTCAGAGGCGGAGTCAGAAGGGTGAGCAGTGCTGTTTTGTGTTGCGTTGGGTCCGTTGCGGCGACGAGGCGTGCCTGCTTGGCTCCGTAGGCAACCACAGGCAGACTGGAAGGAGGGGTTGGAGGGCAACTGGGTTTCCTCGTGTTCCAGCACCGTGGAAGCCTGCCTTTCATCCGCTGGATACTGCGTTGCGAGCTGCCGGGCATGCATCAGGAATGCGGCTGAGCTCAATGCAATTTGCACCCATGCTTTCCTCTGCAGGGATGAGGTGTGGGTGGACCATTCGGCGCTGCTGCCCCAGCCGCTGCGCCAGGCGAGCAAGAAGCGGTGGCACACGTGGGAGGACCGGGAGCTGCTGACCGCCTGGGCGGGGTGAGTGCATGTCACTCCCCTTGGTTCGTTTCATGTCTTGGGCGAAGGCTGTTGAAATTCTGTTTTTGGGACGACCAGAAGTTAGTTGCTGGCTGCCGGTGCGTGGTTGGTTGTCTGAGCTTCAAAGCAGACATGTTTGTGCAGCACGTGCTGCTTGCAAACACGCGGGGGAGGACCAAGAGCTGCTCACTGCCTGGGCGAGTCAAGGAATCCTGCAAGTCGCGGTTGCCGTGCTCAGAAGCAGGCAGCTGGAAGGAGCAGCCTAGCCAGCAGGCATTCTGTCTGCACGCCGCTGAGCGCACTCCTCACCCGCTACCTCCCCACCTCTGCAGCTGGCTGGCCAACAATGGCCCCTCCCGCCTGCTGCTGTGGCGGGTGGTGCCCGGGCGGCCGCAGGGCCTGCGCCACGCCACCCTCAAGCGCAGGTGCGGCCCTGTCGACTTGCAATGCATGGCTGCTGGCTAGCACTGGGGTTGATTGCTAGTTGGACAGCCATTACACACCAGTGGCAAATGGTCGGTTTGCTGCGTCATTCCTGAGTCGCTGCCCCCCTCTGCTGCTGTCTCGCAGGCTGCAGCAGCTGCAGGGCAGCGAGCGGGTGGGTTCGCTAGTGGACCGCATGCAGGCCCGCGCTCTGCGAGTGCACGCGCTCATCCTGCAACACAGGGCGGCGATCCAGGCGGCCCACGGCATGGCGCCAGCTGCATCGGGTGCGCCTGCGGCCGGGGAGGCAGCTGCGGCTTCTGCTGCTTCTGGGCAGGCACAGGAGCCTTCGGGGCTCGCTGAAGGCGGCCAGCAGCAGCAGCAGCAGCAGCAGCAGCAGGCGGCAGCGGGGGGGAAGCGCAAGGCAGGTCAGACCGAGGACGCAGATGGCGAGCCGGCAGCTAAGCGGCAGCGGGCAGGCGAGGGTGCGACGCCAGACGGAGCCGCAGCGGAGGGTGCTGCGGAGGGGCCGGCAGGAGGCGGCGCAGCCAAGGGGCAGGCAGCCATTGTTGTGCTGCCGCCGGATGCTGATGTGGAGGGCGCGCTGCGCCTGCTGCGCCAGCTGTTGCCGCCCGACATTGGCCGCCAGCTGCGCAAGGGCCGCCTGCCAGAGGTGCAGCCCCTGCTTCGCCAGCTGGCAGAGCTTACGGAGCAGATTGTGGCGGCTGCTCCCAAGCAGTTCAAGAAGAAGATCATCAAGCAGGGAGCTGCAGCTCGCAAGGCCCCTGGGCCCAAGCCGCTGGGCTCCGCTGCTCGCAAGCAGCTGCGCCCAGGCGGCACCCAGGTGGCCGCCCGCCCCCACTCCATGCTCAAGCGCTGGGCAGCGGCTCTGCGAGGCAGCGGTGGCCGGCCCGCAACACCAGACGGCCTGGCAGGGCCGCTGGGAGGCGCAACGGCGCGGCCAGGGCCGGCAGTTACCGCAGCCATGGCGCTCGCTGAGTCTCTGCTGTACCTTGGAGCCGAGACTGGCGTGCTGGGTGCGCCGCGCTGCATGCTGTGCTGTGCTGGGCCATGTGCTGTGTTGAGCGTGTTGGTGCGGCAGTGTGGCTGCTGCGGTGTTGACCATTCGCTCTCTGTGCACGGGGCCTCCTCTCCCCTGTGAGGCACACTGCCTTCTGCCGCTCGACACATCCTGCCTCACGGAGTTGTCATGTCCGCCATCCTGTCATGACCGGTTCTTGAGCAGGCACCGGCTTTGAGACGGCGCTCACCGGCCGGTTTGCGCCTGCCGACATTTGGCGTGCGTTCGAGCTGCTGCAGCGCCAGGTGCGCGTGCAGGCTTGCTGCACGTGCGCGGCAGAGCCGACACTCAGCCTTCCTGCTAGAGAGGAGTGTTGCCTGGCATTCTGTGCCATTGCCAACCATCAATGCAGCCTGCGCATCTGCCTGTCTCGCCAGTCAGCCACTGGCGATCGCACGCCCCGCAGGGCGCACGGATCCGTGCCATCCGGCCTCTCGGACCCTGCTGCCTGGGATGGCACCTAGCCTCAACAAACACTGCCCATGTTAACCCAGGAAGGACGTCCGTTTCTGGCTCCTTTGCAGGGCGCTCTGGTGCCTTCTGCTTCCCGGTCTCGACAGGACTTCCAGCTCACCGACCGCTGGCGGGCGCAGCTGCAGGTGGGCAGGGCTCTGGGTTGAGGATGCCTGCCGCCGCTGTTTGCATACGGCCACATGGCTCCTGTCATATGCGTGGGTCAGCGGTGCTATCCTGCTGCCTCTGCGCCCCACCGCTGTGCAGTGCTCACCCTTGCATCCCGCTCCCCCTCTCCCATCCGCAGTCGCTGGGCTACCCGCCAACCATTTTCGGCGAGGCGTCTGCCTTTGCGGCCACGCTGCAGCAGCACCGCAAGATCGACATCTCGGCGACAGCGGAAGAGCCAGCTCCGCCTGTGGATGCGCTGGCATCGCCCTCAGCTGCGGCTGCCTCCCAGTCGGGCGAGCTGAGCGGCGGCAAAGTGGCCGAGCTGCTGGGGCGCATGGCAGCTGGCCGGCTGGTGCTCAAGGCGCACCGCGTGAAGACGACGCCCAAGCTGTCTGCAGCAGGGGCGGCGGCAGCGGCAGCTGGGTCAGCCGTCGAGCAGCACACCGCTGAGCTGGACGTCAGCATCCCCCTGCGAGCCGTGGTGGCCGCCCCTCAGCACGCCGCCCTGGCAGGCGGCGGCAGCGAGGGCAGCGCCGCTGGCGGCGGCGGCGGCAGGGTGCGAGGCACTGCCACAGCCGCAGCGGCCGCAGCAGCAGCAGCAGAGGAAGACGCGCAAGAGAGCGGCGGCGAGGCGCCCGGCCCAGCCGCAGCGGCAGGAGCGGCGCCAGCAGCAGATGGCCAGGCAGGCGCAGACACCCGGCTCAGCGCGCTCAAGTACTCCCGGCAGGAGCTTGTCCTGTTCCAGCCCTCACTAGTTGCCTGCAGCCCAGAGGTGCAAGCACAGGCAGAGTCAGCCTGCCGCCTTGCCGCAGCAGCCTGCGACATTGGCAGCGCCGCATTCGGCGCAGCTCTTGACGCGCTGCGTGCAGCGGGCACGGCGGGCGTCAGCACCCGCCACCTTGCGGCGGTGCTTGCGTCTGCCGGCGGCAGTGCTGCAGCAGCAGGGCAGCTGGTGGAGCAGCTGCTGCTGCACGGCCTGGCTCGCAGTGTGAGCGGCTTTGCGGCGCGGCAGTTTGTGGCTGCGGAGCACAGTCAGTGCCTGCTGGCCTTCCCACACATCGCGCTGCCCGCGGCGCCGCAGCAAGGCGCCCCTGCCGACCAGCAGGCACAGCAGGCGCAGCAGGAGGCACAGCTGCAGCAGTGGCAGGAGAAGATGGCAAGTGAGGTGTCCCGCCTCGCAGCGGCCCAGGGGCTGCCTCCCAGCGGCAGTCTGCAGCCGTGCTTGGATGTGCCGGTTCGGCCGTGGGTGGACCATCATGGCCGCCTGAATAGCCAGCTGTGGGAGGCGCTCGTTCGCAAGGCGCTGGCAGCGGCGGCGCAGCAGCCAGGTGCGGGCGGGGGCCTTCTGGGAGGGTGTGTAAGTGGTGGTTTTTGATCAGCTTGCAAGGAGCGGGACCCAACATGCTGCACGTCTGCAGGCCAGCTCACGCTGCTCCAGCACCAACCCCTTTCCTGCTCCCTGCCCCACCCTGCCCCCCCTTTAACCGCAGGCCTGCCCGAGGATGCATTCCTGGAGGAGCTGTCGGTGCTGGCGCCACAGCATGCCCGCGAGCTGCTGCACATCTTGGAGGCAGCAGGCTTGCTGCGCGTGACCACCCTGCTGCCCAGCTCAGCTAGCGGCGGCGCCAGCGGCAGTCGCAGCGTCCTGTCTGCGTGCTTTGCGGCGCCGCCTGCCACCGGCAGCGGCCATGGCGGGGCAGGGCAGGTGCAGGAGGGAGGGGCGGGCGCAGGAGCTGGGCCAGCCAGCGAGGACGAGGAAGAGGATGCAAGTGACACCGAGGCGGCAGGCGGCCAGCAGCAGCGGCAGGGCAGCCAGCGCTCCAAGCGCTTTTACTTTGTGCTGCCGGGAGCATGCTTCAGCACAGGTCGCACACTGCCGCCGCAGGTGCTGCTGCCGCAAGCGGTGGCGGGGGCCAGCGGGGAGTAGCGCTTGCTTGCATGCAACATCAAAGCTTGGTGGTCTGACTTGCACATGTGTGACAATCAATCCGGCAACAGCGAAAGGCATCATGGGGTCACCGCTGAGGCCAAACTTGGTGTGAATGCTTGTGGAAGCGCATGACGGCCGGTGGCTTGGGAAGCGTATGACGGCCATGCACCAGCAAGCATGTGGCCCGTGGAACCCGGTGTGAATGCATGTTTCGGTGAGCCAATGCCATGCTTCAATTGCCAAAGGCTAGAGCAGTCACACCCTTCCGGGCGTGGGGGCGTCATACGCTTGTGGAAGCGCATGACGGCGGGTGGGTTGTGAAGCGTATGACGGCCATGCGCCAGCAAGCACCTGTGCTGTACCGCAAACGAGGGTGCCAACGCGGGAAGACTGCAGATCAGGGCTTGTGGATATCTCTAGTGGAAACACTTCTCCTGTTCCCCATGTCTCTCTTGCTTGAAAGTGGTGCCTGCTAGCCGGTGTTGTTGCTTGTCGTATTTGGCACTTTTGAGTCTGCACACTGTGATCACACACACCTGCTTGAACGAGCAGATCCACCAGAGGCGGAAAGACCGGTGCACGTGGCTTTGTGGCAGGCACGGTGCACTCTGCCGCAGGCGCAGCTGCCTTTCCTGCGATCCCGGCACTGGGTTTTAGCACTCCCGCCACCCACGCTGCTGGACATGTGCGAAAAACTATGCTTTGGCACTGCCCTGAGCTGCTCATTCACATGCATCTGTTCACCAGTTACATGGCCGCCCACGCATGCAGGATGGGGCGGGCTGTTGACCACAGCAGCGAAAACCAAACAGCAGTGCCAATGGCCTGTGGCTCAGGGTGCGCTCATGCCGCTGCCACACAAGTTTGCAACTGTGCTAGTCCGTTGCCGCCCGCTTCACTGCTCCGCCTGCGCCGCCGGCATGCGCTGCAACCGCTGCCTGCACGCTGCTCCACGCTGCTGCTGTGCAGCTGTGCAGGTTAGGACAATCGCAGTGCTCCGCCTGCGCTGCCGAGAAAAATCTCACTGCTCCGCCTGCACCGCCCGGATGCGCCAGTACTTGTCGCGCTCCATCAGCTGCGGCACGATGCGGGTGCGGCGCCGCGGCTCCCGCTCCTCCTCCCGCAGCACCACCTGCATGAAGGGGCAGGGCAATGCTTGCATATATGTGTTAATGCGGTACGCAGACCACGCGTGTGTGGCATTGAGAGTCGGTCTGTCCCACACCGTGAGGTGTGCACCATGGCGCAGCACACCATCTTGCAGTGGCCTCCGCCCAACAGCACTGGCAGGGCTGCAACACACCGCCTTAGCAGGGCGGCGACGCGCGGCACTAGCAGGGCTGCAGCGCACAGCGCTAGCAGGGCGGCAGCGCACAGCAGAAGCAGGGCCTGCAACGCTCAACCACGGCACCACTCTTGCACCCCAAACCAGGCGCACCGTGAGGTGTGAGCGGTAGCGCAGGCGCCGCCCCGAGCGGCCGCGACCGTGCATCGAGATGCGCTTGAGGTGCTGGCCCTTGCCCACCCAGGCCTCCACTGCAAATGAGTAGGGCACATGCGGCAGCAATGTGAGCAAAGAATGCGATTGAGGTGCTGGCCCTTGCCCAGGCCGCTACTGCAGGGCTGCATGCGGTGCATGGCAAGGCTGGATGAGTGGCAAGGCAGCACAGGCTGGCCGCAAGCGAGCGAGCGAGGCGGCGAGGGTGGCGGCAGTCCAGATGAACAGTTGAGCAGCACACCGTCCAGACGCAGCTGGGCGGGGCTGCAGCCACAGCACGCGGCTGCTGCCGACCATGGCGGGCAGGACCATCAGCTCACCCACGCGCAGGCGCTCCTCGTCCAGCCCCACTGCAGGAGACCACGCCTTGTATAGTTTGAAGCAGCAGCCCATTGCACAGCGCACTCACCCACGCGCAGGCGCTCCTCGTCGAGCCCCAGGTTGTTCACCGCGTTTGCCTTTGCGCTGAGCAGCACCTTCTGCACCAGCCCCGCCGACTTCTTGGGCGAGACTTGGCACTGCAGGCGGATATGGATCAGAAGGAAAAGGCATGGATCAGAAGGGGAAAAGTTGTTCCGCGGCAAGAACACTTCTTGGGCGAGACTTGGCACTGCATGCGGATATGGATCCGAAGGAAAAGGCATGGATCAGAAGGGGAAAAGTTGTTCCGCGGCAAGAACACTTCTTGGGCGAGATCTGGCACTGCATGCGGATATGGATCCGAAGGAAAAGGCATGGATCAGAAGGGGAAAAGATGATCCGCAGCAAGATAACTTCTTGGGCGAGACTTGGCACTGCAGATGCACCTGAAGAAAACAAGTCGTTCCGCGGCGAGATTGGAGAGGCAGGGGGGTCGGGGCATGGTGACCTGGAAGACCGGCAAAGGGCGGTCATGGCGGCACTCCCAAAGACTGCCTTTTGCTTGCAAACAGGCAGCGGCGGCACCAAGTGTGACGGCAGCGGCGGCGCCGGCGGCAGCGCCAGCATCAGCATGGCTTGGCGGAGGCAGCAGCAGCAGCAGCCACGACTGCGGCACCAAACAGCACCGCTCCCACCTGCACCTAGCTGAGCAACTGCGGCACCAGCAAAACTAAACCAGGAGCAGCACTCATCCACCCGCACCTGGATCAACGCGTCCTCGATGTGCAGCCCCCGCACCACCTTGGCAAAGTCGTTCAGCTTCTGCGGGAGCAGAGCATGTTGCGTGCCAGTATCAAGCAGTGTCAAGACACAGTCAAGGGCAGGAGGGGTGGAGGCACTTTGGCAAAGTCGTTCAGCTTCTGCGGCAGGGCAGGCAGGGCAACCACAAGTTGCAATGTTGGAAGCAAGCTATCTGGCGGGTTACACGCGCATGGACATGTGCAGATGGTGTCAAAGAGGCTTGCAATCGCCATGCATCGCTCAGCCTGGAGCCAGGAGGCAGCCGCGGTTTGATGCGTTTGCAGGATCCGGCAGCTGCATCTGCTAGCCCTCCAACACCGCCTGAACCCACCTGGGGGCTGATGGTCAGGCCGCGTGCGTGTGCCCGGCTCTGGGAGCTGCTCAGCTCCTCTACTGCCGCCAGCTTGTAGTCGGCTGCTGCGCCGCCCATGGGGGACACCGGCGCCGGCGCCTGCAGCGCAGGTAGGTGGACAGCACGGGTGAAACGGGTCGACAGCTAGCAATGGATGCCGAGAGCCGGCGGCAAAAGCTGAACCATCCCAAGGGGGCAAGCCATGCCTCCTCCACACGAACCAGCCAATGCCATCGCCACGGCACAGCAGCTGCAAGCCTTCGCACGCCAGCACCGTGCCCCACCACCCGCCTGCTGCAGGGGGTTGACTGCCGGTGCTGCGCCCTGCTCCGCCAGCCGCGTGCCAACAGAGGCATGGAAGTGCTGCAGCAGGGCAGTCGGGGAAGCGGTGGGCGTGGGGTGAGGCGAGAAGCAGATGGTGCCCGCAATGCAGCAGGCGGCATGGCAGCTCAGCAAACCCACCAAGCTGCAATCTATCAACGGCATGTAGCACTTCTCACCCGCGCAAGCTGCCGCAGGCCTGCCGCCGCGGCCGTGTGCTGCTGCACGCCGCCCCAGCTGCTGGCGGCGGCAGCGGCGGCGGCGCCCCGCAGGCTCAGCTGCGCCAGGGCGGCCGGCGCGGCTGCCGATGTGCTGGTAGCGCTGGCCAGGCTAAAAGCAGCCCGGCACAGGGCCTGCAGGCTGCGTCCAGCGGCTGCCATGCTGCTGTTTGCTGCCAACCCGAACGGGGAGGGGCCCAGGCTGCGGTGCAAGCAGTCTGCGGATCGTCCGAGCGTTGGTTGCAGGTGGGGAGGCTTGCGGGAGCGCTGCCGCAAATCAGGCGGTCGGGTGCAGGCTTGGGGCGCCGGGGCGGTCTGTGCGAGTGTGAGCAGGTAGTGCAGCTTATTAGATCCACCGGGCACTGGAAAGCCTCTGCAGCCTGTTCTGGCCCATGCCGCTGAGCTGGCGCGCGCAAAAACTCGAAGAGCAGCCCTGCACGCCGTACAACCATTGCCCGATCACACGCAGCGGGCGCACAGTTTGTTTCACGGGTACAGCAGCGCTGTGGAGCCCGTCCCGCTTGAACGCGGCCCAGCCATGGTCGCTGCTGCAGAAGCTGCCAGCCCGCAGCCCGTGGTAGGCCACCTGGAGCAGCCGCAGGGCATGGCACAGCAGCGCTCCCCGCCGCCCCAGCTCAAGGGCACCGACCCTGCAGCAGCCCAGCCCCCAAACTCGCCCGTGGCCTCGGACGGCCTGGGGCAGCTGTTCCGCAGGCAGCAGCGGTGAGTGGGCCGGCGAGCAAGCGCCCTGCCGATGCGCCTGTGCAGCGGCCTCCCGTGTGCAGCTGCCGCCGCCCCGGGCAGCCACGCCCGCGAGCCTCCCGTTGCACCAAGCCCCTGCCCCATGCCGCGCCACCTGCTTTTCCATGCCGCAGCTACCTCAACTACTTTTTCGACAACCTGGACTTTGGGCCGGTGCAGCAGTTTTGCCAGGTCGGTGGCGTGCGAGCCGGCCGCAGCGGCGGTTGGGCGGGGGGGTGCGGCGAGCGTGCATGTGTGGGGCCGCATGTTGTGGTACCATGCATGTGCATGCACATGCAGCTGTGCGATGCGATGCTGCAGTGCCGGAAGCTTGGCAGCCAACACTGCTCGCCTTCCTTGTGCACAGAGGCGCGCTTGGCTCCCTCTTGCCCCTTTGTCTTCAGGCATGTGCTCACATGGATGCTGCGCTGCCCTGCCGCTGCTGCTTGGGTCATACACGTGCTGCACCGCCGCTGCCCCGCAGGCGTGCCTGACGTGCACGGGAGTCGTCATCTTTACGGGGGTGGGCAAGAGCGGCCTCATCTCGCAGGTGCGACTCAGCAGCAGCGGCGGCCGCAAGTCCAGCAGCCGCAGCAGCGTTGCCTGTTGGCGAAAGCCTGCAGTACATCTATGCCCTTTCTGGTGGCATGTGACATGCAGCTGCTGTGTGGACCCATGAGTCATGGCTGCGCTTCGTCGCCTGGTGCTGTCTACATGGCCCCCGGCTGCTGCTGCCCCCGCCGCCGCTGCCCTGCACACCTGCCGCAACGCTCCGCCGCCGACTCCAAGTCCACCACCGCCGGCCCCACGCCTGCACACCTGCCGCAGAAAATTTGCCAGACGCTGGTGTCCACCGGCACCAAGGCGGTGTTCCTGAGCCCCCAGGATGCGCTGGTGAGGGCCCAGGCACCATTTTTTTTTCATTTTCATGCCTTGCTGCCGGCATCTTGTGCTCGCGCAACGCGGCCGATGCGGCGGAGCATGCCTTGCTGTCGGCAGCAACGCGGACCATGCGGCGGAGATGGTCGGGTTTCGGCTGCTGCCGCCCCCCACATGTGCCGGCTGGCCTGGTCGAATCACGGCATGCGCCTCCCACATCTCCCCACCTCCCACATCCGCGATGCAGCACGGCGACATTGGCATCATCAAGCTGCCCCGATTGAATTACTTTCCGTTCACCTCCCACCTCAATGCAGCACGGCGACATTGGCATCATCGGCCCGCACGACCTCCTCGTCTGCTTCTCCAAGAGCGGGGCCACAGAGGAAATCATCCGGCTGGTGCCCTTTGCAAAGGTGGGTTGTTTGGCGCATATGTGTGACGCAAAAGCATGCCTGTAAGCTTCTGCAGTGTCTGCTGCGTTCATGGCATGGCGGCGTGCAGGTGCAGTGGCATTTGGCGATCTTGCACCCGCGTCCCGCTCGCGCGCCCCTGCAGGCCAAGGGCGCACGCCTGGTGTCAATCACCTCAGTGCCCGGCAGCCCGCTTGAAGAGGTGAGTGGCTGTGAAGGCTTCTACCGCGCAGGACGAGCGGGTCTCGATCTGCTTGGTGTGGCTCTCAGCTCGACGCCGCACAGCAGCTTGCCGTTCCTGCAGAGCAGCCCAACAGCCAAGCCCTCACTCTACCGTTGCACACCTGCGCAGCCCCCGCGGCGCCCCAGCCGCGCAGGTTGGCGCGCTCGCTGCACCCCTCTGACCTCCCGCTGAGCGCCTTCACTGTCCTGTTCTCCTCTCTCACAGCTGTGCGACCTGGCGGTGCACCTGCCGTTGGAGCGCGAGCTGTGCCCCTTTGACCTGGCGCCCGTGACCAGCACCGCCATCCAAATGATTTTTGGCGACACGGTGGCCATCGCGCTCATGCAGGTGCGCACTGTTGTGTGCAAGCTGGTTTTGTGTGTCTCGCCAGTGTGCACGGTTTCCAGCGACCCGGGTGCCGCTAGTGCGCTCATACGGGTGCGGTTGCACAGGCTGGGTTGGGATGCGGGTTGAGTCAGTGCCCGGTTTGAAGCACCCAGAGCTGCTGGCGGCTTGGCGGGCAGCTTCTGTGTTCTACAGGCTGCTCCGCCTCTGATGCTGCAGCGCATTTGCCACGCTCCCTGCCCCACAGGCCAAGCATCTGACGCGCGACCAATATGCGATGAACCACCCGGCGGGCCGCATCGGCAAGCGGCTCATGCTGCGCGTGGTAGACGTCATGATTCGGTGCGTTTCGATTTGCTCCAGCCCGGTTTCCATGGACACTCGTCCTTGCCTGCTGGCCTGCTCTGTTGCGTGTGGCTGACCTGCAAGTGCAGGCGGGCACCTGCCTGGTTCGCGTGCGCCGCTCGGCAAGCGCACGGCTGACAAAGCAAATGCCTGCTTTGCTTGATGGGGGACTTGCCAGCCGTCATACTGACGAAGCGTGCCCGGAGCCTTCTTCCGCAACCATCGGCATCGGTTTCCATGCTGCCGCCTTGTCTAAACCACATGCCATAGGAACGGCGCTGTGCCGGTGGTGCTGCCCGACATGCGTATGCCGCAAGTGCTGGTGGAGCTGACCAGCAAGAGGTGGGTTGGCGCCCGCTCATCATTTGCAGTGGGGGCATGCTTGGCAGCTTGCAAGCTGCCCTCACACTCGTCCCGTTGGTGGCAGGCCTCACTCTTTAGTTGTAGGTCATGCCGCATGCTGGCTGCGCAAGGCGGTGGGTTGCACCCTCAAGCCGATCGCCTCGCCTCCATTTGTCCCTGCCCTGCTGCAGCTGCGGCTGCGTGTTGGTGGCGGATGCCGAGCTGCAGCTGGAGGGCATCTTCACAGATGGTGACCTGCGCCGCACGCTGCAGCAGGTGGGGGACCGGCGCTGGGTTGGGTAGTGCTGCAGTTGGAATCACAAAGTCTTGAGAAGCGGCAGCACCTGCTCCAATAGCCAGCTGCTGCTTGATGCGCTGCTCTTGCCCATATCCGCTCTGCTCAGCAGTGTGGAGTAGGTTGCTGTGGCAGCACGCAGCTGCGCATGCCACAAGTAGCCACAGCATGCGTGCTGACCTCGGCCGCTGTCCCAATCGCCTGCCCGCAGTGCGGCGCGGATGGGCGCGACATCATGCAGCTTCGGGTGGCGGACGTGATGACGCGCACGCCCAAGACCATTGGCAGCCACGAAATGGCGGTGGACGCCATGCAGGCAAGCAACTAGTTGGGTGATGCAGCTGTGGTGTGCGGCCGGGGGGCTTGGGCTGGGGGGCAGCGGGGCAGCTAGGCAATGGAGGTGGATGGCATGCAGGTGACTGGCTTGGAGCTGGTTGCATGTGGCTGCAGGTTGCTTGGGGTTTGCGGTGGGTGAGGCAGACAGGCAATGGCGGTGGACGGCATGCAAGTGGGGGGCCTGAAGTGCGGGGCAGCTGCTGTCAGCGCTGCAGCAGCGCTGAGCTGGGCAGCCCTGCCGCCATGCAAGGCAGCAGCGGCTGTTTGGCCAGCTGTCTTGCTGGCCCGCATGCTATACCTGTTTAGGGCTGCATCCCAAAAGCATTAGCCTGCGCCTCCCCCCTTTGCAGATCATGGAGCGGAGCCCCAAGGTGGCCATGCTGCTGCACCGTTGAACTCGAAATCCATTCCTTCAGCTGACATGTTTCATCTCGGCTTCCTGTTCGTCCGCAGATCATGGAGCGGGGCCCCAAGGTGGCCATGCTGCCGGTGGTGGACGCCGGAAAGGTGCAGGGGCTCATCACCCTGCACGGCCTCGTCAGCGCGGGCCTTTAGGCTGCCTGCTGGCCTAGGCGGCGGCCCAACCAACCAACCAGCCGCCGTGTGCCGCACCCTGGAGAGGCGCGGGGTTGGATCGCCCTGCACACACTCTTGGTCGGCGCGGGCCTCCCGCCGCCTCTGCTGCCCGCCTCTAGCCAGGCTGCCGGCCCAGCACAGCACAGGAAACAGCTACAGCATGCGCCGCCCAGGTAGTGCCTCTCCGCTTGCACACCTCGCAGCGCAGAACATTTCTGGCCGGGTGCAGCGCACGTCCCGCCGTCATGGCAGGTTGCTAGGGAGCGCCAGATTCAAGCGCGACCGTCCCTGGTTAGACTAGCAGATTCGCTGCTGCCGTTTGAACAGGTTGTTGTCGAGCCGAACCCGCCCTCAGACTCTTCCATTTTTTACTCCATCGCGCCCTCCATGCGTGACCCCCCAACTCGCACTGCGCACTGTACCACCACCGCCAGAAGGCGGGCGGTGCACAAACAACGAACCCCATTTATCTTCCCCCCTCAACACCTTGCGCCGGTCTCCTATTCTATTCTTCTCCCATTTTGTACTCCTACCACCCGCCAGACAGCACCCGCTCGTCCTTCCTCATCATCCCGCCCGACGCCATTCACGGGCGCGCGGAGATGCGCCGCACCAACAGCTGCCCAGCCTGCCTTGCATGCCTGCTGCCCCCTGCCTACCCTGCTCGCCCTACACAGCTGCTGCGGCTACTTGTGCCCCTCCTGTGTAAGAGCACTCAGCATCTAGCAGTGTGTTTCAGGCATCCGGGACGGACAAGTGCCCGGGTGTTGCCAGTGACCGTTATCAGCCCCAGCGCTGCGTCGCTGTAATTTACAGGGCAGGTGAGTCAGCACGGCAAGTTGGCGGCTGCCAGTCTGTCAGAGTGTAACTAGTACATGCTCGAGGGCTGAAGGGGTTTGTCGAATAGCTACCTAATTGTGGGTCCGCTGGCATGCGTGTCCATGCGCCGCGGCTGCCGCCGCCAGGCGCTGGCTCGCCGCCACTCCAAGCTGCTTTGTGGCGGCGCTGCAGTTGCCTGCCACCTTGTGCTCAGGCGGTGGCCTCCAGCACCTGCATGCGCTGCCGCCCCAGCAGCTTTTCCATGCTGAAGTTGGTGGCCACCTGTGGAGCGCAGGGAGGGGAGCCAAGCAATAACAAGGTCAGTGGCCGGTGGGGCGGGGAGAGGGTTGCCCCAGCAGCTGCTCCATGCCGAGGGGGGTGGCCGTCTGAAGCAGGAGACAAGAATGCCCTTCCAGCGGCCTGCTAACACGCACAACCAATGCACACAAAACCGCACCTCCTTGACGTGGCTGCCGTTCATGATCTGCAGCACCGTCACGTCCTGGCTGAACGGCAGGTCTGGCAGCAGCTTGGGGGTGAGCAGGAAGCACTGCGGGGTGCCCTCCCTGCAGAAGGGTTGGAGGTTGGAGCAGCCGAGGGCAGCGTTGATAGGCGAGGGTGTGCACGGTGCAGACAGGCAGCAGCCAGCTGTGGGGGTGAGGAGGAAGCACTGCTGGGTGCCGTCTCTGCAGGGAGCCGTACGTGCAGCAGGCGCCAGCTGCTGCAGCACGCATTTACCCAGCCGCCGGGCAGGGCATGCAGCGCATGCCCATGATCACACGGCCACCCCCACCTGCAGGCTGCGTCCACCAGCTGCATGAGCACGTTTCCTTCCGTTCAGCTCAACAGGAATTGTTCCCGCCCGAAACTAGAACAATACCCCGCACCTGCAGGCTGCGTCCACCAGCTGCATGAACACCTTGCGCTCATTGATGGGGTCCATGCCTGGAGGAAAGGGACACGAAGGTGTACCGCAGTGAGTGAATGCGTGGAATAGGCTGCGGGTGAGCAGACGTCATTCGCAGAACCCAATTGCTTGCTGGGGATGTGGGGCTCATCACCTCCCTAGCGCCAGCTCACCCTGGTTGATCTCATCCACCACTCGAAAGGGGGTCACAGTCACGCCCTGTGGGGTGAAGCACATGAGGCATGGCTGTTGATGGCGGTGCAGGCGCGATGGTAGAGCACACAAGCTGGGGGTGCAAGGGACGCGAGTGCAGCGCGCACACAGCGGCCAGCTGTCAGTGCAGCAGCACAGCCCCAAACACGGGCACGCACCCAACCAGCCCACCTGCAGCGCAATCAGGTACAGGATGGTGGACACCGAGCGCTCGCCGCCGCTCTGCCGGTTGGCATCCAGCGTCTGCAGCTCCTCGCTGTCTCGGAACTTGACCCTGCGATTGGGTTGGGCAAGCGGCACTGGTTGTAGAAAGCGAAACTGTCTGTCTGTCGGCGTGCAGCAACTGTCTGTCTGTCAGGTGCCTGCAGCTCCTCGCTGTCGCAGAACTTGACACTATGCGGCTGACCACACGGAATAAAGCGCTTGCAGCTTGCAAGCATCATGCACGGCATGCTTCAAGTGCACCCCGCGTGCGCTGCCCCGGGCGCCCAAGGTCTCCACTGAAATCTCCGCTAATACGATGGCAGAAACTGACCTGATCTCGATGGCGTACTTCTCGTAGTCCTCGCCCGGCGCCTCGTGCAGCACCACCTCGCCCGCGCAGCCCACCGACTGCAGGCAGAAGAGGTGCAGCAGGATCAGCCATGCAGCGTCGGGAGCAATGCACCTCAGCGCAGTGCACACCGGCCTGCCTGCTGCGCCCCACGCCCGCGGCAACAGCGATGCAATAAGTGGAAATCTTCTGCTCACCGTAAAGTTCTGGCTGAAGGTCTCGGACACCTGGGCCACAATCTCCTTGAGGCGCGGCAGCCACTCGCCCTGTTTGGTGGAGGGCCAGAAATGAGCGAGGTGAGGGCCCAACACAACATGCTTGCAACCACTGCATTGGAGAGTGCGTGCCAGTGCTGCATCGGCCGATTCCGGAGTGATGAGAACCGCGTGTCGCCCTCGCTTGCTGCCCTCGCTTCCTGTCCTCGCGTGCTGCCATGGCTTTTGATGCACCCACCACAGCCGCTCACCGAAACGGTGTCCAGGGTGTCGCGTGCCAGCTGCCGCTGCTCCTCCAGCGTTGCCAGCTGGCGCTCCTGCTCCGCAATCTGCATGAGGGATCACAACCGAAAAGTTTGGGCCTGACAACAGTTGCTGCAGTACAGATGGCCAGTGGCGCTGCACTCTGCATTCGGATGGCACAAACGCTGCACCCACCACCCACCACGTCGCCGATTAAAATGGGGGCGGCACAGCCAGGTTAGGCGCCCCACCCGCCCACCCACCTCCTTGCAGCGGTCGTTGTACTGCCGCAGGGCCGCAGGGTTGGCAATCATCATCGCATCCGCCGCCATTTGCTGCAGGGATTTGGTGGGTTTGCACCGGGCCAAGTGAGGAAGGCTCAGCCCTGTGGGTTTGGCACTCAACATCGTACCAGTTTCCATTGGGGAAAGCCAATATTTCCTCAGGTCGCAAGACAAAGACCCGCGCTGCAATGATCCACGTTGATGAGAACAGAAGCAGTGGCCGCACCCGTTCGTCGATGTACGCCGCCAGCGCCTCACGGTCATCCGGCAGCTCTGCATCGGCCCACGCATCCCGCAGCGCCTCGGCGTCCGACACCTCCTCAGCCCGCGCCTTGGCCGCCCTGCAGGCATTGCGAGGCAGTGGTGCAGGGCACATGAAAACTGCACTGCTCCTTCGTCTGCTCAGCACCAGACACCTCCTCAGCCTGCGCCTTGGCCGCCCTGCAGGCATTGCGAGGCAGGGGTGCAGGGCGCCTGAGAAACTGCGCTGCTGCGTCATCTGCTCAGCACCAGACGTCTCCTCGGCGGGCGCTTTGGCCACCCTGCATGGGGCGCAGTAGATTGAGCAGCCAGGACAAAATGCGTGTGCAAGAGAGTGGTGCCTTGACGTCCACAACCTCTCCTGCCGGCGTCATGACCACCCTGCAAGAAACAGGAACACACATTGACCACGCCACCTGGCAGGGCCGAAAACACGACCCCAAAAGCCGAACAGGCCAAGCAACGGCAGGCCAGCTCACCGCGCCTCGTCCGCCAGCTGCTTCACGTGCCGCTCCAGCTGGGCCACTGCGTCCTGCACAGAGCAGTGAGTGGATGGCAGCTGGTGGTCGCGAAGCGCAGCAGGCCGCAAATCTGCACAACCGGAGCACCGTCAACGCTCCCGCCCCCACAGTGTGGAGGTGCCCATGTCCGCCCACCTTCATGCACTGGGAGCGCTACTGGCGGGCAACTCAATCGCTCGGCTTTGGTAAGGAAGCTTGCAAGAACAATAGGACTGGGCAAACACGCCCACCTTCATGCGCTGGAAGCGCTGCTGGCGGGCGCGCGATGCCTCCCGCATCAGGTCGCACTGCATGCTCGCTTCCCGCGCGCCCTGCACGGCATGGGCACGTGAACGATGGGCCATGAGCAGTTTGGGCAAACGGAGAGGCGGCACAGAGTTCCTTCTTCTCTTCCATGCAAGATGAACAGCGCGTCACTACACGCAACAAGCGTACAACAGCCCGATGGCGCACAGCAACAAAACAACCTCACCAGGTCCACAGCCGCAACCGCGGCCATCTTCTCGGCCATGCTGGCCTGCACCTGCGCCAGCTCAAGCGCCTGCCAAATGGGGATGGGAAAGGAAGAGAGGAGGCACGCAGTCAGAGAAGGCGACTTGCAAGCAGCGGACCAGCCAATGTTGCTGTGGAGCAAAAGACGCGCCGCGCGCTGCGGTCGCGGCTAGCATGGCACCGAATGCACGTCATCAGTGCAAGCAGCGCGCAAAGCGTGGCCGCACTCACCAGCGTAAATGCGCGCTGCTGCGCCGCAGCCATCTCCTTGCGCAGCTTGGGCCCCCGCCGCCGGGGGTCGGGCTGCAGAGGGAGGGAAGCATATGATTCAGCATGTGGTGAGTCCTGGGCAACCTGTAGCGCACGATAGGGCGCCCGCTTGCGAAGCTTAAGCCCCCGCCGCCGCGGGTCGGGCTGCAGAGGGGAGGGAAGCAGGCGACAGGGGCATGCAGGTGGGACATGGCAGGTCATGGCAGTCCTTAACCGAGGAGCGGGGGGCAGGGTGTCCCAAAGTGCAGCGCATCCGCATACGTGATGCCGCTGTGTCACACACAGGAATGCAGCACGTGGACGCTGGGCTATCATTCAGCATAGCACAGCGCAGCGCACCTGCTTGCGCAGCCGCTCCAGATCGCTCTGCTTGGCCTTGAGGCGTGTGCGCAGGGCGGCGCCCCTGCAAACGTTCCAGCCGCGGCATGTTGGTTGGATGGTGCATCGGGCGGCAAGCAGACAGCGCCACACAGCCAACCCCGTGTGCATCTGCTGGCCAGGCAGTGCGCGGTGAATGGCACATGCAGCTGATTCATAGACTCACTTGCTGGTGGTCGCCTTAATCGCCTTGTCGATCTCCGCGACCTGCGCCTTGATGTGCTTCAGCTGCGCATCCTTCTCCGCCTTTGCAGCCTGCACCTGCTGCATCTCCGCCTCCAGGCCGCGCAGCTCCTGCAGCCAGCGGTGCAATTGTCGGGTGATCTGACAACTTTAGGGAACTTGTTGGGTGGGTGTGACGTAGCAGGTGCGCCTCCTTCATCCGACCATCCAGGCCGCGCACGCCACACAGCTTCAGGTGACCACACAAGTGGGGGCACTAGGCTGAAAAAATGCGCATCTGCCAGAACGCCATTGGCTGCAGCAAGCGAGCACATTTCAAACTGCAACCAGATCACACCGTGGCACAGCACACCACGCCAACATCCAGCACACCTGGTCGCAGCGCTCGATCGTGGCCTGCGCCTCGGTCCGCTTCACTCAAAATTGCACAACGTTCAAAACTGCACGCTGATACACGTCCTTGTTAGTTTAGCCAATGTGCACGCACCTGGTCGCAGCGCTCGATCGTGGCCTGCGCCTCGGTCCGCTTCACTCAAAATTGCACAACGTTCAAAACTGCACGCTGATACACGTCCTTGTTAGTTTAGCCAATGTGCACGCACCTGGTCGCAGCGCTCGATCGTGGCCTGCGCCTCGGTCCGCTCCGCGCCCTCCCCCACCGCGCCGTTCCCGCCCAGCAGGCGCGCCGGCCGGATGTCGGCCACTTGGGTCGACTCAGCGGCCGCGTTGTACCGGCTCCTCAGGCGCCTGCAGGGAGGAAAGATACAGCCGCAACCTGGGTTGTGATAGGCTGTGATCAAACTGTTGGGGTTGGGTTCTGCGGCCGGGCTGTACCGGCTCTTCAGGAATCTGGAAAGTAGATTCCTGAAGAGCCGGTACAGCCCGGCCGCAGGGAGAGAATATGGTTGGTGAAGATGATTGAGGGGCACAGTGCCCAGAGGGAAAAGAGCCAAGTCACAGGTTTCTTTCCGGGCGGCGTGCACTGGCTGCTGGCGGACACCCAGAACGACGCATGCAGGCTGCAGTTAGGCCAGGAAAGCAACAGCTGCGCACCTGTAATTCGCCTGAGGGGTGTACAGGCTCGCGATGCGGGGGCACTCGGCCAGCAGCTGGTCCACCTGCATTTTGGTTGACGTGAGGTTGGGGCGGCTCGTCGGGGAGGTTGGGCAGGTAGTTGGGCGGGAGCTGGGGGCACACCCCTGCAGGCACGCACATGCACTTGGGGAGGGCAAGGACAGGCAGTGGGAAGTCGCCCCCATGGCGCAATTCCGTGGCACTAAAACAGGTAGCTCCAGGCAGAGACAGATGGCTTGCCTGCGTGCGCGCGTCGCCCACGTACGCGGTGTTGATCATTGCCAGTTCGCAGAGCACCTGCAGAACAAAAAGCAATGGGGTCAGTGAGGTGCTGCGTACATGCGTGAAGACAGAGGGGTGTCACTCGTGTGCTGATCACTGCAAGGCCGCTGAGCACCTGGAGAGGTGAGAGGAGCATGCACACATGCCTAGGATGCACTAATCAGCCAGCTAGCGACAGCAAGCGCGGCGCCGTGGCGTCCCAACCAGGTGATCGCTTGGTGTTGGCTTGCGGCAGTGCGGTGCGCACCTTCTTGACCACTGCTGGCGCGGTGAACACCTGGTCTAGCGTCTGAGACACGCCGTACCTGCGGCGAGCAAGGCGCAATCAAACACGAGACACACAGTGAGCATGGGTGCATGCGGGAGACAGCGAACATTGATGCACGCCTCGCCTGGGCATGTGTACACATGCTCATTGCTGCGCTGTGACGGCGCCGCCGCAGGCTGCACTGTTATATCAATAAACCAAAGCCAGCCAAGCTCAACACGCACACAGCAGCCCAGGGATCTGCGGTTTACCTGGCATACTGCGTGGGCTCGCCGTGCGGGTGCTGGATGGGCGTGTTGGGGTCGTCCGTGAAGTTGGCGATGGACGGCTGGAAGCTGCACGGCAGGACGATTTGAGGGCAGGAATGCAAGACGGTTGAGAGGCCAAGGCAGGGTACACGTGGAGGACGTGTTTGCTGCATGCTTGTGCTAGCAGACAGCAGCAGGACCTCAGTAGGGCAGCAGGGGGCAGCAGCGGGCAGCAGGGCCCTGGGGTCCTCAGCGGACCCCCAGCCGAGCTTCTGGCACTCCGCAATTGCTCATTTGCTGCATGCTTGTGGTGGCAGGCAGCAGCGCGGCCTCAACAAACACAGCAAGACAGCAACCGGGCAGCAACAGCGCCTCACCCGAGCTTCTGGCACTCCGCAATGAGCAGGTCCTGGTCCTCGGAATACTGGGTCACAAAGAAGCCCAGGTGGCCTGCAGGGTCAGGTCAAGGGACGTGATTCTTTTCACGTGACAAGTGCAGCGGAGTGTCGTGCAGTCCCACAAACAGGCGCAGGTGGGATGCAGCAGAGGGCATGCACCGTGGTACAGCCGGGTGGGCGGGCACTGCGTTTGGGGGACTGCCACGCTTCCGACTGCCGCGCTAGGAACGCCAGGTGGCGCACAATAGCATGTGGGAGTTCGGAGGGAGGCGCACAGGCAGCAGCCGTTGGGTAGTCTGGGCAGCCTCCACAGAAGCACAACACAACTCACCTCCCGCCTGCTGCTCCAGGTACTTGAGGTGCTGCGGGTCGGGGCACTCCAGCTGCAGAAGAGAGGAAGCAGGGGCATGCACGTGGCTTAGAAGGAGTGTGTGTGTGCGCGGCTGCTGCTCAGAGAGACCGGACCATGACTGATTCGGCTGCCTGCTCTCGGCTGTCAACACCCGCGTTGCATGCTCCCACAAGTGCGCACAACCCGCACCTCCACTGCGATGGGGCCGTACACGTGCCCCCGGAAGCGCGTCCGGTTGCTCTGCAGCCAGCGGTGCGCGTCCATGATGCCGCGATTCCTGTTGTTGAGTGCCTGTTTGGGTTGCAACGGCAGAGCACACATGCATTCGCATCAACCGCCACGACAGCACGTTCATTTGCAACTGCCTACAGCACCAACTTGTTGGTCAACGGGGCGTGCGGGAGAAACACAAGCAGCGAAGCGCACGCCCTGCCGCGGCGCCAACAGTCAGGCCCGCCCCAGCTCCGCCTCACCATCAGGCGCTGGTGCTTGGAGCTGTCGATGCGTCGCAGCGTGTCAGTCGCCTGCTGCCGCTTGCGCTGCAGGGCCTCCGCCTCGCCCCGCAGCTCCACCAGCTGCGCACCGATGGACGCATCCTGCAGGGCGGGGGGCCAACAGTGCATGTCGTAATGGGCAAGGCGCCTGTATGTCAACTGGCAGCCCAACCGACAGCGCGCCGATGCGTCCTGTAGAGAGGGAGGCGCCAAGGCGTCTTCCCGGCGGCTCGGCTCAAGAAACAGCAGCCGACGGGTGCGCCCATGAGGCGGGGCATGCTGGGTGCCGATGCGCACGCTGCAATGACTCCCTGGTGCGCTGCTCCTACCTGCGTCGACACGTCGCGCGCCTCTTTCAGCAGCTGGGTGCGCTGCTGCCCCAGCTCGCCTTGGTCCCCCGGCGGAGGCAGGGCAGCCACCTGCAAGGTTGGTGGCAGGGGGTGTATACAACGTGAGACGGGGCAGCAAGCGGGTGAGACCAACGTGAGATGGGGCAGCGCTGGGACTGCGAGCCCGTCAGCCAGCGAAGGCAGGGCAGCCACCTGTGGTGATGATGGGAGGGGGGCAACGTCAAACGGGGCAGCGCTGGGGGTGCAAGCCAGTCGCCCGGCGGAGGCAGGACAGCCACCTGCGGGGATCTAGGCAAGAGCAGTTGATGCGGCTGGACTGCAGTGTGAGGCAGCTGCTGCGGCGGCGGCATCGGGGCCGCCAGGTGTGGGGCTTGCAGGAGACATCATGCAATGCGCCAGGCAGCATCCAGTCCAAATGTGAGGGGTTGGCGGCTGGGAAATTCGTACCAACGACAACTCACCATCCCCATAAGCTTCAGCTTCTCCACATCCCGCTCCAACAAAGCGACTTGCGCAGCTTCTCACAACCAAACGCATCTTCACTAGTGCAACCCTCAAGAATCCACTCACCAGACCCGTCAGCTCCTCCACATCCCGCTCCAGCTCGGCGATCTTGCGCTCCCGCTCCGCCGCCTGGCGCTCCAGGTTGCGGATCTCCTCCTCTTTGCCGTTGGCCTCCTCAACCTGTAACAGGAGGTGTAATGTCAGATCAAAGGGGGGCGCACAGCTCGGATGGCAGCTCCAGGTTGCGGATCTCCTCCTCTTTGCCGCTGGCCTCCTTGACCTGTGACGGAAGCAGGTGTTGTATCAGGCACGCGCGTGCAAGGGGAAGATGGGCAGCTCAGCAGGCAGCAGTTGGCGCTCCAGATGCCACCAGCAGCGCCTGCCAGTTCTGCACTTGCCCCACCTTGAGCTCGTGGCCTCCACCCACCCTCACCAACCTGAACGAGTCTCATCCCTGCAAGCCAGCCGGCTTGACCAACTCACCGCTTTCAGCACGCGGTCCTCCAGAGCGCCATCCCCGCTCAGCTTGGCGTCTGCCTGCCGCAGCTCCCGCTCCAGACGCTGCTTCTCCTTCTGCGCAACGGGGGAAACACATACGAGGGCGTATGCGTGCCAGTTAGTGCGCGCAAAGTGCCAGGGGTGCGCTGCGACACAGCCGCTCACCTTTGTGCGGTTGCCAATCACTCCTGCAGGCGCTCCAGGTCCACTGCTTCCCAGCATTTCGATTGCCACCCACATAAGCAGATGATGATGATGCCATCCTGGAGGCGCTCCGGGTCCATGGCTCCTCATCATTTCGAAATGCCACCCCCAAAAAGCAGCAGATGTTTGCCGCCCCACCTGCAGGCGCTCCAGGTGCGCCGCCCGCTCCGCCAGCGGCCCCTCATCGTTCTCCCGCCGCTGCTCCTGGGCCTTCAGCTCCTCCTTGTGCTCGTCCAGCACCTGCACACGTGCATGCGGGTGGGCACACGGGTGGGCACACTGAGGAGAAAGGAACCGGCAGGCAGTGAGGGCCCCATGCGCTTCAGCTCCTCCTTGTGCTCGCTCAGCACCTGCAGCACATGTAGCAAACGGGTGGGCACACTGAGCAGAAACAACCAACAGGCGGTGAACGCGCCATGCGCGTCAGCTCACTCGTGTGCTCGTTCAGCACTTACACAGTACAGGGTGTGCTGTCAAGTAGCAGGGCCGGGGCGCTGGCAGGCTGGCACGTGGTGGTTGCGGCTTGTGCTGCACCTTTGGAAGCCCCAAAACTCCACGCTCCATCCCCGGCATTCGCTCCCGGCTACCTTCGTCTTCCGCTGCCACGCCACACTGCTTCCCCCAAAAGTGCAGGCACGCATCACTTGCATCAACCCTGCAAAACACGCCCAAAAGCTCGCCTTCTTCTCATCCTGCCACCTCAGCCGCTTCTGCTCGAACTCCACCCACGGCAGCTTGCCCTGGGCCAGGCGGACCTGCAGAGGACGACAACACGACTAATGACAGTTGAGATGTGGAGATGCGAGCCAGGCAGACCAGCAGCCACTGGGGCTGAAGATTGGCGGGCCAGACGAACCTGCAGGCTGCTGAGCGCCACAGCTCAGCTGGCATATCAGCGAATGCACCCACCAACCCCAGCAGCTGGGCACTGCAGCCCGGCTTGCTGCAGTACCAATGCAAACTACACCAAGGAGGCTTGCTGCAGTACCAATGCAAACCACACCAAGGAGGCTTGCCTGCTCCAGCAGCTGCTCGCGGCGGCGCAGGTTCTGCACGTCGCGCGTGTTGCGCGTGTTTTCGTCCCGCAGGTTCTGCAGGCTCGCCTCCAGCGCCTCCTTGTGCTGCGTGGCGGAAGTGGGTTGGAATTCAAAGTTAGCCTGGCATTAGCGCCGGTTGGGAAGACCCCATCAGCCCCTGTAGGCGAGCCTGCGGCGACTCCTTGTGCTGCGCAAGAGTAGGTGAATGCAGCTCCAGCACTAAACCAGGGTGGAGCTGGCCTGCTAAACTGGGGACACCTCTTCACGTGTGAACAGCCCTATCCAAAACACCGCTGCCTCACATGACCGTGGCCCGCCAGCTGCCTGCACATAGCACGCCAGATCTGCCCGCTACCACTGTGCCAAACAGCCTGCATCCCCCAGAGCAGCTCACATGGTCGTGGTCCGCCAGCTGCTTGCGCACTTCGATCAGCCGCTGGTGCTGCTCAAACAGCTCGCCGTTGCCAATGGCCTGCATGTGCAATGTGCAGTGAGAGCGTGCATCCACCAAGCAGGCATCAGACAGCAGCAGCGGCGGCGGCAGCAGAGACGGCGGCGATGGCAGCGGTGGCAGCACCCATAAAACTGCACTGCAATAGGGCCTGCACCTGACAAACGATACGCCAGTCATTTCGCGCCGCGAGCACCAGGGCAGGCACCCTTCTCCCCACCCTTCTCTCCACCCACCCAGCCCAGCCCACCCACCTTCTCAGTGGCCTCCAGCAGGTCGACCGGCTTCATGCGCGCAAACTCCACCACCTGCAGGCATGGGCGATAACAGACAACAGGCTGGGCTTAATGCGCGCAAACTCCACCACCTGCAGGCATTGGCGATGACAAACAGCAGCCTGGCATGGATGGGTGCAAACTCCACCATCTGCGGATGTTGAAAAACACACGTGCCGCAGGCAGGGGTCAGCAGCAGATGCAGGCGCAGGCGGCGATGGCCTGGCCTTACAGTGCACGAGCTCCACCACCTGCCCCGGAGCAGCAGGCCTCAATTCAATCGCAAAGCGGGGCACAGTAGCAGCAGGTCTGGCTAGCACAGCGGAGCGAGCATCGCTCTTCGCAGTCGCCCTGCCCAACACTCCCCCCAAGCCGCCCATGCAAAGCAAGCAACCCACCTTGTCCTGGGGCAGGAACTGGCACAGGTTCTCCAGCTGCACCTTGAGCCGCTGCCGCGCCAGCTCCTCCACGTCCTGCACCAGATTCAAGATTCGATCAAATCAGCACTGAAACGTGGCACTGCATAGCAGCGGCGCACAGCACTGGCCAAACAAAGGCCTTCGCTTTGGCCAGCTGCACTGCACTGCTGCTCGCCGTCCCAAGCAGAGCAACAGCCACTACAACGTCAAGACAGGTACAGACTGCCGCCAGCTCACCTTCATGCGGACCTCGCGGCCGTTGATGTGCCAGACCGAGTGGTTGTCCTGCGAGTTGATGTCCCGCCGCACCTGTGCACGGATTCCACGCAAACAGGTCGTGGCTAGGTTGAGACAGAGAGCAACAAGCCAGACCGAGTGGTTGTCCTGTGAGTTGATGTCCGCCGCACCTGTTGACAAAACACAATGGCAAGTCGTTTTGATGATCATGACAAGGGATTCCACGCAAACAGACGGTTTGGCACACTAACGGCAATAGACCGGGCAAGCGGCTGCCTTGCGAGTTGATGTCCGGCCGCACCTGCACCCATGGCAGCATTGCAGACCAGAGCCGTCCAGGCAGTGACAGCAGCACAGCAGCAGCAGCGGCGGCACCAGTGGCGCGACAAGGCAGCGCCATAGCTGTGCTGACGACATGCGGCCGGCTGTGGCATCAACGCCAGCAACAGCATCAGCCAAGGCATGCGTGCAAGTTATCAAACCCACCTTGTGGGGCCGCATGGGGTCGCCGCTGCTCATCGTGATCTCCACCCAGCCACTCTGCAAGGCAGGGAAGAACAACACAGTCCAACTCAGGAGGGCAGCTCGGGGGTAATGCAACACCACCGGTGTTCAGCTGAGCCTGCTGCACCAAGCAACGCCATGCCGCAGTGGGCGTCAACGCCATGCCGCAGTGGGCGTGGTCCAACACAGCAACGTGCGCTCACCAGCCGCACCTGGGAGCCTCTTGCGCACAGACACAAAACACATCCGATCCTCGCCGGATCTGCCATCAATGCATCCCTTGTATTCAACGCACCTGGGAGCCCTTGCGCACAAAGGAGGCCACATCCTCCGCCCGCCCCAGCAGGTTGGTGCGCCCCGCCAGCCCCACGCACACGGCGCACACCAGCGACGACTTGCCGGTGCCTGCGCCACATGAACAAAGGTGAGTTGGCGTGTGGAAACGTTGGTGCAGGCTCCTGCACATGGCGCTGACGAGCGACAGCTTGCAGGTGCTTGTGGTGGTACGGAGCAGAGCTTGGAGAACAGAAGCCCTTGACGGGCCCAGCGGTGCACAGCAGGCGCACAGCAACAAAGCCAGCGCAGCTGCGGCGCTGCCGCAAGCCCATGCCCTGGCTGCCCAGCACCCACCGTTGGGCCCGAGCACCAGGTTGAGCTTGGGGCCCGGCTCGATCACCGCATGCTTGTACGTCTGCAAGCACAGGTTATGGGGGCGACCACACGACGTGGTGGGGCAGGTCGGCACAAGGATGGCAGCTGACCACGAAGCCAAGGTGGCAACCCCAGCAGCTGCTCGGCGCTGGGTGAGCAGAAACCATGCACCGCAGCTGCCTTGTGGGTGCTGCAACCCACAACTGCGGCCGCGCACCATGAAATTATTGACCTCAATGCGCATGATGGAGCCGCGGGGGTAGTCGCTGCAAGCAATCGGGGCAGCAGCGCGGGCGTCGACGGCGGCGTTGCAAACCCGTGAGAATCGCAACACGCGCGGACAGCGACGCAGGACCCGCCGCAACGGCAGGGCTGGGCAGGCAAGGACTTGGACACAGTACACAGAACTGTGCGTCTTACCTGACCCGCTGCCGCTTGAAGGGGCGCGGCCGTGAGCCCGAGGCATCCATGCCTGCTCCACCGTCGCTCGGCGGCAAGCGCACGGCGGCAGGCGGCGGAAGCGCCGCCAGCGCGGGCCTAGGGCCGGTGGCTGGCGCCCAACACAATGGGTGCCGCGTGACAATGACTTGCTGCAGCCCTGGCTGCCCGCTGTGCGCTCGCAAGCCCCGCTCAAACAAAGTTGGCGCGCCAGCGGCCTGGCACAGTCGTAGGGCAGGCAGCACGATCCACCGATCGGCTGGGCAGTGTCGATCGTCTGTTAACGAGCAGCTGCCGAGCGCCGCTGGCCGCAGCAGGCCTCGCAGCTGCATTGCCTCGCCAGGCCATCGAAGCGATCCGGCCAGCCATTCAGGCAAGCCCATTGTAGTTCTACAGTCGCTTGATCGCCTGCAGCCGGCCGTCCGACCTCTCCCCGCTCGGTTTTCACTGCTCGTGGTGTAGGAGGGCCTCGGCAGCGCTTCGCAGCCTCCCGCCCCGCAGCAGCACCCCGCAGCAATGTCGATGACGACAGCGTGCCTTGGCCGCACGGCGCCGGCGGTCATCGCCGCCGCCGCCGCCCGGCCGCGGTGCCTGNCGGCGCCCCGCCCCACGCTGGCCCCCGCCGGCCTGCGGAGCAGCAGCCTGTGCGGCACCGTGCTGGCGCCCCGTCCTGCAGCAGTGGCAGCTCCCGCCGGCCGCCGGCAGGTGGCGGTGGCGGCGTCGTGGAACCGCAACAGCAGCCCAGAGGTGGCGGACCGTGTGGTGGCGGCGCTTCCCTACCTGGTCCCGCTGCTGGTGAGAGGGAGGCCTGCTATCAGGCAGCAGCAGCAGCAGCAGCAGCAGTAGCAGTAGCAGCAGCGGTGGCATGGCCAAATGCCAGTGTGGAGCTGCACGTTTGCAAGCTGGCCCAGCAGCTGCTTGCCTTGCCGGTAACTGCGTCAAGCTGGCTGACTACCGGCACTTCTCCCCCTCTGCTGCCTCCTTCTTCCTGCCAACAGGACGGCCTGCGCTACGGTGGGTGGCTCTCCAGCAGCTGCCTTGCATGCGTGCAAATGTTTGCACGGCTGGCTTGCAAGCGGGGCTTTGCTTGTGCCACCTTCGTGCCGTGCATTGAGATGGCATGCTGCCCCCTCCTGCGATTCCTCGCCTCACCTGCCACCCGCTGCGTGCCTGCCTCCTGCTCCTGGCAGGCAAGTTCTTCCTGGTGCAGTTCCCGCAGTTCTCCACGCTGCTGCTGCCGCTGGAGCCGCTCATCCGCCTCTGTGAGTGCTTAAGCAGCCAAGCTGTTGGAAGGGTGGCTGCATGTCCGACCGGGCAAGGTTGTGAGCGCTGATGCATTGGGTGTGGTGCATGCATTCGCCGCGGCGGCAGGTCGTCGCGGCCAGCTGTGTTGCAATGGGCTGTGCCGGCTAGCTCAGGTCAGCCTGCCAGGCTGATCGTCGCGAGGTGGTTTGCGCAACATCAGCACCACCGTGTGCTTGCACCCACCCTTTCTGCAGACTTCTCGGTGCCCTTTGCCGGCCTGGTGGTCTTCTTTGCGGTGTATCTGGTGGGTTGAGAGCCTCACGGTTAACTTTTTGTGTGGAGCGCACGGCTGGTGGCTGAGCCCGTTGGTTCTCTTACCTGCCGCCCTGCCGCCTGCTCGTCCTCTGTCCGGACCCATGCCTGTGCATTTGCGCGTGCCTCATTGTTGCTCATACTATGTTGCCCTCCCTGTGCTGTGCAGGGCATCATCAACAACTACAACTTCAGCCGCTACGTGCGCTTCAACGCGATGCAGGTGAGGCTGGGCTGCTGCTGCCACCAGTGCCGCCTGCCATGTGTTGCTGCTGGGCCGTTGCTGGGCCAGCAGTAGGCATGCATGCAGGCGCATGCCGTACTGCTGCCCCAACCGCAGGGGCCTACTGCACAACCCGCAGCCGCGGCCGGGCGTGCTGCATCTCGCGCACTTGCCTGGTGCCGGCCATCCTGCTGGGCATCATTATGACCCAAGCAGCTGCCCTGCTTGCCACCTTGCCCCAAGCGGCTGCCCTGTTTGGCACCCTGCCCGCCTTGCAGGCCATCTTGCTGGACATCATGCTCACCTTGTAACCGCGTCTGCATGCTTGGTTGACCCAAAACTGCGCCCCATCGCCCGCCTCGCAGGCCATCCTGCTGGACATCATCCTCATCCTGCCCGGCCTGATCGAGAGCATCTTCCGCCCGCCCATGGGCGGCGCCGGCCTCCAGGTCTACATCACCCTGTGCGTCGCAGCGTGCTTGCTTTTTCGGAGAAATGGTTGTGTAGTGAGGGCCTCCAGGTGTACATCACCCTGGGAGTCGCAGTATGATGGTGTTTGTGCCACTTGCCTGTTTGGAGGAATGGTTGTTTGGGGAGGGCATGCAAACGCTGGTCCCCACGTCCACATCACCCGGTGAGTTGGGGTTGATTCAGCGGCTGTTGCAATATCGGGGTGTTGGGGCATGGTGCGACGTTTATGCCAGCAGGCGCAGCCATCTCCTCCCGCCTGGGCCATGGCTCGCCACCCCTACTGTTCTCCTCCCGGCACCCACACCGCCATCTCCCAACTAGGCTCTCCCCATCCTGTGCGCGCCCATGTTCCGCACTCACGAACGCAACATTCCACCCCTTGCTACCGCCCCTCCTGCGCAGCTACAACACAATCTTCCTCTTCCTCTTTGCCTGCGTGGCCTACGGCATGGGCTCCTGCGCCACCGGCCAGACCGCCCGCCTGCCCATTGTGGCGGACGCCGCCGACGCGCAGGTGCGGTGATCCCGCCGCTACCGGCGGCCCTGCCGCTGACGTCCTGGCGTGGCGAGCCGCGAGAGGATGCCACTTGTGCTTCCGGCGCACGGTGGTTGGGTCAGCTCTCGGCCGGCAGCTTTTGAGCGCTGTAGCTGCCTGGGGCGCGCTGACTGCGGCGCCTGCCCAACCGGCTGCCCAGAACCGGCACACGACACACTTGCCTGTTGACTTGCCTGTGGCGGATACCCGCCTGCCTGCTTGTGGATCGATCTGCCTTCCCCCTTCCATCCGTTCTTTCCCTGCGCAATGCTCCTGTCCGGTCCCACTCTATGAATGCCCCTGCGAGCGACCCATCCATCCCTTTTTCCTGAGCGCACATTGTGACGCACTCGTGCTGCTGTTGAGCGAGCCAGCCAGCCCCTGTAAAGCTTTTGGCTGCCCAAGAGCACTCAAATCACCAGCGGCAGCAACTGGGGCTGTACAAGTAACACACTGGTGCCAGGGGATAGCACTGTACATGGCCAGTTGGGTGCAGCAAAGCAAATAAACTCAGGAAGGGTGGGATACACAACGTCTGTCAACCAAGTAGGAAGCTCAGCACACACAAGTCACAGTCAATGATGCAGCAGTTCGATTGAAGCCATCAGAAGCAGCGCACAGCGCAAGAGTGTCACCGCTTCACAAAGCTGGGCATGAGGTTGGAGAAAAACCGGTCGCCTGTGCCGCTCGGCGCGGGCTGCAGGCCCTGCCTGCCGGACGAGCCGCCTGCCTCCATGCGCTCCGCCTCCTCCTGCCGCTTACGCTGCGCCGACATCTGCCACAGCACTGCGGGGTTTGAGAGCAGGAAGGAGCGGTAGCACCATGTCAGGGGAGGTCGGCGGCACCGGCCACTGGCGGCACCGGCCACTGGCGGCACCGCACCAGGCGGCGGCAGCCCACAGTGGCGCCGCGTCCCAGCCGGCCTCACCGAGCAGCCCGACAAGAAGTCCAGCAACGCAGGCTCCGATGACTATGCCAGCAATGGCTCCACCAGTGAGCCCCATTTTTGTCTGCCCGTCCTGCTTGCTGAGAGAGAGTGCCGAGCGCTTACAACGGCTTGTGACAGTGACGTGGCAGTGATGTCGCAGCTTGCAAGCGCTGTCGTGCTCGTCGAGCTTGGAATTCTGCACCATCTGCGGTGACCTGGCACCCAACTGTGGCACCCAACTGTGAAGGATCATGCTGGGAGGCAGCCCTGCACTTATCGCACCTCCGCGATTGATTGGCATAGTGTTGAATCACCCCAGGGCCGCTCCCGGGCTCTCCTCGCACAACCCCACCTTGCCTTGTGCTCCTGCGAGCTCTTTCTGGCACTGAAACACTGGCATCTGATCGCTGACGTTCTACCGATCCAATCAAGCGCAACCCAGCAGCGTCTAAGCAGGCTCCAGCAGCGGCACCGCTGCCGCTGCCGCTGCCGCTTGCTGGGATTGCAGTTGGAGCCCTTCCACCCGCGGCCGTCGTGCGCTGCACCCGTAGACCCGCTTGCCACACGCTGCCCCATGCGCATCACCGATAGCGAGCTGCAGCCGATTGTGGCTGCCGCTTCGTTGGAGGTGGAGCAGGCAGAGGACAGCGAAGTGCATGCCGCGCCCACGCTGCGCTGGCAGCTGGCCTGGGTGCCTCCTCTGGCCCTGCTGTACGGCCTGGACAAGCTCCTCTCCCTGGCCAGCCCGATTATCCACTTCCCGGCCAGCCTGATCGGCATGGCAGCCATTGTGGCGCTGCTGCTGGCGGCCCAGCGCCACCGGCCCGCACTGGCGGTAGCAGCCGAGCTGTGGTTCCGCCCTGGAGTGGTGAGCTGGGAAGGGCGCCTGCTTTCAAGTCAAGGCTCCGCCCGGTAGTGTTGCTTTCGCAGGACGTTGGGAAGTGTATCGGAGTTGCGCGTCGGCTCTGAGCCTCAGCAGCTCTGAGATGGGCGGGGATGCTGGATGCCAATGCTAGGGCGAAGAAGCTCCAACTGGCAACTTTTGGCTAGCTTGCAACTTTTGGAAGCAGACACAGGGCGCCCTTAAACGCTGCCTGACACCTTGCAGGACTTTGTTCACTGCTGGCTCCCGCTGTGGTACATCCCGGCTATCGTGGGCCTGCCCCTGGCCGTCCAGCCGCTGTCAGGTGGGCGGGCCCTGCTTCTGTGCCTGTGCTGAGCCCAACGTGGCCCAACAGCCCACGCAGTGTGCTGCTCATGGCTGCACTGAATGCTGCACATGGCTGCCGACACTGCGCCCACAGCTGCACTGCAGACTCTGCCTCACTTCAGCGTAGCGCTGTGGGGCCTGAGGCCGGTCATGCGCTCTGCTGTTCACAACCACGCCAGGGCGTGCCTGTATCAAGCACATTCTGCCGCCCCGATCCACCCCGCCCTCCCCTCAGGCACCGCCCTTGCCAAGGCGGCAGCCCTGGTGCTGCTGGGCATCCCCGTTGTGCTCTGGTTCACCGCTGGGGTGGCCCTGGTGGTTCGCAAGGCCGTAAAAACGGAGCCGGGCACCTTCACTTTTCACGCCGCCAAGTTGGAGGTCACCTGGCTGCACTGGGCGGCCTGGGGTGAGCCAGTGGGATGCTGCCTGGTTGCAAGTTGCTACTCTACCAGCAGTTTAGAGTGAATCCCTTGCAAGCACGCCGTGCCGTTTTCTCGTTTTCTCTCAGAACTGCACTATCGCGCATGCACCCGGTCACCTGCGCAGGCGGGCTGGCCGCTGCATCGCTGCTGGCGGCGGCCGTCCTGCCCGGCAGCACGGCCCGCTACACCGCCTCCCCCTTCCTGCTGGCGGCAGCAGTGCTGGGCTACATGGCGGGCATGGCACTGCCGCCAAGAGTGCAGCTGGTTGTGCACCCGATTCTAGTGAGCGGCGCGGCCCCCAACGCTGGCGCCGCGCTGCACGGCCTGCTCACGGGAGCCGGCTACTGGGTGACTCTGCAGGGCTTTGTCACTCGGGTGGGGTGGGACGGGGTGGGCCGGTGGGGTAGTGGGAGGGGCAGGGGGATGCGTGCCCTTGCCACGTTGCGATGGGCAGCTGGCTGGCTGCTACTTGATAGTGTGCTTCACGTGGCCGTTTCAGCAGCAGCCTAGCAATGCCATGTGGCCCATCCGCATGCGCCATACGTCTCCCCTGCCTGCTGCTGCAGGGCAAGGACGGCTTGTGGGGCGCAGGCGACCTGCTCTTCTCCTTTCTTGGGGTCGTCATCCTGAGCTTTGGGTTCAAAGTGTATGAGCAGTGGCCGGTGATGCGGCGGCATGCAGTGGAGATCCTGGCAGCCACCGCCAGCTCGGCGCTGTTTGCCATGGTGACCTCAGCGGGCATGGCGCGAGCAGCGGGGCTGCCACCTGCCATTGCACGCGGCCTGGTGCCCCGCTCAGGTGGGCTGCTGGTCTGCTGCACAGCTTCAGCAAGGCAATGACTTGCTGACTGGAACGATGGATGGCGAGAAGTGATGGGTCTGCATTCATTGCTATTCACCTGCCTCCCACCGTTCACCTGCCTCCCGCCGCACTCACCCTGCAGTGACCATGGCTCTGGCCCTGCCCATTGCTGAGCAGCTGGACGCGCCGCTGGCCATCACCGCAGCAGCAGTCGCCCTCACCGGCACGGCTGGGTCGCTGGTGGTGCGGCCGCTGCTGGATGCGGCTCGGTTCAAGGACCCGATTGCACGGGGGTTGGCAGCAGCAGCGGCGGCGCACGGCTTTGGAACAGCGGCACTGTCGGCGCGGGAACCAGAGACGCTGCCCTACTGCGCCCTGTCGTGTGAGTTGGGTAGGCTGTGTGGCTGTGTGGACTTGTGGAACATGGGCTGCCTGCTGTGGTGAGTGTTGGGGTTGAAATCACCCACATGGGCTGCCTGTTGTGGTTTGTTGTGTGGTAACACTGCGTCCGCCTGCCCTCGCAGACGCCATGTGCGGCGTGACGGCCAGCCTGTGGGCGGCCATCCCGCCCGTGCGGCACCTGCTGCTGGCCATCACTGGATAGCGTGCGTGCCATGCGCAGCATTGTATCACCCTGTAATGCGCTCAGCGTGCAGCATTGTAATAAATTCCGCCATGCAGCTTGTTATGTTGAGGCAGGGGAGACGTTGACAGGGCAGAGACATCGAGGGGCGTGCTGTGCGGATGGGTGCGAGCAAGCTTGGTGGGCGGCGGGGCGACGGCAGCATGGTGGGGGCCAGCCTAGGCTGCTCTTGGAGCCGCTTGCGCTCGGCCCTTGTGTTTCGCGGCGAGTTTCGTGGGCAACTCAGATCACAAGTCACTCTTCTGCAGCCCAAAGCGAGAGTGGTGCGTTCCGCTACGGTGCCTGCGGTGGCTTGCATGCCCGACCCATGATTGCTATAATGTGATGCTAAATAAGTGTGACCTTCACTAGCGGCTAAAGCGTCGCGGGGCTCGAGCTGTTCGCCAGCTCAGCCGAGCGTGGGGCTAGATGGGAGTGAGAGCTGTGCTGCCATGTCAACTTTACTCCCAGGTGAGCCTAGCCAGAAACCTGCCGGCCCCCGCGACTGCAAGTGCGCATGGCCCAAGGCCCCGCCCCGCCCGAGCTCCCCCCCGCCCTTTGCTCCCCTCGCAGCAACACTTGGCATCATGGCGAAGAAGGGCAAAAAGCAAGCAGCGGCCGAGGAGCAGCCCGAGCAGGCGGTGGCGGCGGCAGCGGCGCCGGCGGCGGAGGCAGCAGGCGGCAAGAAGCGCAGCAAGAAACGGCGGCGCAGCAAGGAGGACGAGCATAACCTTCCACAGGACGAGCTGGCGCGCAGGTGTGTGGCCGCTGGCACGTGCAAGCTGGTGGCCTATGTTGTTGGCGCCGCGGGGGCAGCCGCCTCAAGTGCACGGCCTTGTCGCCAGCGCGTTTTTCTCCTGGAGCACCCACCCACCGGCTGGTACCCCCGCCTCTGCAGGGCACGGCAGCGCAAGCTTCGCGAAATGGCGCTGCGGCTGCGGTCGGAGGGCAAGGTGTATAAAAAGGGCAAGCAGCGGAAACACAAGCCGCGGCGGCGAGTGCAGGTGGGGCACCTGCCTGCATGCCAGCAGGGCTCCACAGCATGTGTTTGGCAGCCCTGCAGCTGCATGATTTGCCGCTTGAGCCTGCAAGTGCGGCTACAAGGGTCTGTCACCCACGACCGCAAGCTCATTCACGTGTTGTCCTTGCACCGATGTTGTCCTTGCGGCGACCATGTGCACCGCTGGATTCCCAACCCCCCTGCCTCACCACCTGCCTGCCTGCCACCCTATGTGCAGCTGATCATCGTGCCCATCATCTGGCAGAAAAAGAAAGTGGAGGCAGCCGCTGTGCTGGGTGCAGCTGAGAAGGTTCAGGAGGTGGGTGCCTCGGCTGCTGCTGCTGCGCAGCTTGGCAGCCTGGTTGCTCCGCCAGCCTCCTTGCCGGCGCTGCAGCTCACAGCCTGTGCTGATGCAAGCGTCAGTGTGCTGTTGCTTGGCCGGTGCAGCTCACACGCCTACCGCACCCGTTATGCCCACCAAATGTGCAGCTGCTGCGCGCGCTGGGAGTCAAGTGCGATACCGACACAACCACGGAGCTGACGCCCGGCCAGAAGTTCCGCAGCTGGTGCGATGGAATGCCATTTACACGGTGGTGCTGCAGTTGGGCTGGCGCTGATGCTGATGCTGGCGCCCGTGCTGACGCCGCTGCTGTTGCATTCTAAAGCAAGTCTGCCTGGGCTGGGCGCCCAACGCGCCGCCTGCTGAAACGGCTCGCGGCGTAGCCTTGAACGCCACCCACTTGTTTTGGTGCTGCAGGGAGGAGAAGGGCGCGATGCTGCGGACTGAGCTAGTCCCTTCTTGTCCCCAGCTTCTGATCGAGTCGTGCCTGCCTCCGCCTGCAGGGAGGAGAAGGGCGTGATGCTGCGTGTGGAGCTGGGGCCCAAGGAGGCCACAGAGGGCACGTGCATCCTGGCGCGCTGCCACAAGGCAGGCAAGTAGCAGTTCGGGTGGATACCAGGGCTGCATGGGACCCTGGGTCTGCAGCGTGCCGCTTGCCGCTGATCGCTGTAGCATGCGGGCATGTTGGCGGCTGGGTGTGCGTGCTGCGTGAGCGCTTTGGCATGCTGCCGCCGGCATTTGATGTGGCTGTAACCCTGGCCTCCCCCTCTACCCTCCCTTCTGCCGCAGGCGAGGTGGCGCAGAAGCAGACGCTGGCGGTTGGCCCCGCGCTGTGCGACCGCGTGAAGCAGCACTTCGAGGAGATGGGACAGACGCTTGCCCCGCCTGAGGCAGCGCCAGCAGCGGCTGGGGCATCCGCAGACGAGCAACAGCAGGGCCCTGCCGAGCCTGCAGAGGAGGAGCAGCAGGGCGAGGAGGAGCAGCGGCCGGGCAAGAAGGCTAAGAAGGGGGCAGCGGGTGCTGAGGCGGCGCAGCAGGCGCAGCAGGCGCAGCCTGTGGCGGCGGCGGGGCAGCAGCAGGCGCAGGCGCAGCGGAAGAGCAAGCTGCAGAGTGCCGACGACCTGGAGGGCGACTTTGCGGGCGTGCCACTGCTCGGGGTGAGTGGAAGAGGGTCTGAGTTCGAATGCACACGGGGGGATGGGTTGATTCAGCAACCGGTCGCGTCGGCGGGCAGACGCACCGCGGCGACTGGCTGGGTGGTGCCCAAACGATGGTGCAAAGTGTTGCAGTCATACCGTGCTGGCCGCGTCACTACCTTTCTGCGGTGTTTCCCTTGTTGCCGCAGGAGCAAGGCCCGGGCAAGAAGGGCAAGAAGAAGGAGGCGGCCAGGGAGGTGGCCGAGGCAGAGATGGCGGCCTTCAGGGAGCTCGGCGGCGCGGGCGGCGCGGACGGCAAGAAGAAGAAGGACAAGAAGCACAAGCTGGTGGCCTTCTGATGTGCTCTTGCAACGAGCGCGCGCTCTGTAAATCGGCTGCCAACTGGCACGGGCAGAGCTGGCGCACGGGCCGGCGGCGGCGGCGGGCATGCTGGGGGCGTCACCGCCGCCTGCATGTGCTGCATGGCTGCGCCGCACACTTGTGGTGTCCAACAGATCATTACGCGTGTTTATACTCGCATGCTTGCTTCCGAGGCTCAACAGAGCGGCCCACGGTGCAAACCACTCGCAATGGGGCGCGGCCTGCGGGCCTGCTGCTTCATGGCGCGTCCCAACGCCACCATATCCTTTAAAGAGGCGGCGGACGCCGCGCAGCAGCCAGAGGGGGGGCGCCGCGAGAGCTCCGCCTGTTGGGGCGACGTGCTGGGCCTCCTGCCCCCCGACGGACCGACCAAGGACGGGGCAGTGCCTCAGGATGCGTCCAAGGTGTGCAATAGTTTGGGACGCCACCTGCCGCCGCCGCCGCCGCCACCCGCCGCTCGCCACGCCTCCACTCACACCGCACTGCAAGCCATCGCCCCAACCGCAGGTATCGCCCTTTCCTGAAGGCATCGCTGAGGAGTGCATCCCTGCGGGTACCTACACAACAGCGGCGGCGGCAGCGGCGGCGCCCACGGCAGAGCTAGGGCCAGACGACTCGGAGCCGGCGGATAATTGGGCACCACAGCGCGGCTCGCAGGTTGCAGAGGAGCGGCAGCCAGATGCAACGGCCTCAGCCGAGTGGCGGGGCGCCCAGCCTTGCGGCGCGCAGGGGAAGCAGGATTCCCTGGAGGCGGCCGTGGCCGCGGCGCTGGGCCTGCCAGCCTGCGCATCCACAGGTGGCGGCACCGCTGCTGCTGTATCGCCCCGCCCGGCCGCCCGCTGCCGCAGCGCCGCGCACCCGTCCCTGCAGCTGCAAGTGGCGGAGGCGCTGGGAGACCTGCAGGCTGCGCAGGATGCAGTTGTGGGCGCAGGCGCAGCGGGCTGGCCTCCGCAGCATGCGGCGGGAGGAGAGGGCGGCCTGGCTCGCTCCCCCAGCGGCAGCACCGCCGGCCTGTCCAGCCCCTGGCGCACCAGCACCAGCTCGTTTGCAGCCGAGCCGGAGGCCAGCAAGCGCTTCTCATGTGAGCATGGAGGGGATGCCATGGATGTGGGTGGTTAGGGGTGGTGGTAAGGTTGGCCAGATGCCGCTGCCATTGGCAGGCGCATCCGAGCTGAATGTCGTTCAACCCCCACGCCTACGCAGGCTGCGGCTCTGCATGCCCGGTCCTGGAGACCATCCGCGAAAACATCAGCACCCACGAGCAGGGCTCCGCCTCGCTGGCCTCCTCCCCCGCCTGCCCCGCCGATGCTGGCCACGTGGACAGCAGCACCGCCAGCCAGGGGCAAGGCGCAGGCAGGGAGCCCCTGGCGCAGCCAAACGGGCAGTTGACCAGCGGCTGGGCAGAGGCAGCTGGCCTGAGCAGCGAGGTGGCCGCCCTGCTGGGCTGCGGCCCCTCTGGCCCCAGCCCCGCCATGGCAGCGGACCAGCAGTCGCAGGACGACATCTTTGCGCAGCTGGGGCAGAAGGCGGGCAACCGCCGCCAGCTGGCGACAGCTGGCCCACCATGCTCAGGCTTGATGCGCTTTGAGGCAGCGATCGACCAGCTGCTGCACGCGGGTGGAGGCATGGAGGAGGCTGCCACACCTGCCGCCGCTGCTTCTGCTGCCGCTGAGCCGGCCCCGACGGGCGCCATCACCGCCAGATCAGCCATCATGGCTGGTCGCCTTGCGTCACTCACCCAGGGCAGCGAGGCGGACTGGGGGGCGGATTCGGAGGCGCACCACCCTGCCGGCAGCCTGCCTCAAGACGCAGCAGCGGCAGCTGCCTTGCCAGCCGATGAGGCCGAGGACTGGATGCCAGCGTGCGGCAGTGCAGCGCCTGCAGAGGAGCCCAGCGATGGCTTTGGCACCACTGGCGGTGCAGAGCCTGCCGTCTTCATATCGCCAGCCACCGGCCCCGGCGCCCCTGCCCAGCTGTCGAGGTCTGCCGGCCCGCCGCGTGCCAGGGCGCCGCCCAGCTGGAGCAGCGACTGCGGGGAGGGCGCCGACCCCCTCGCCTCAATGCACGACCGCGCTGTGCACCGGCGCCGCGAGGCGGAGCAGAGGTTGGTGCCATGGTCAGCAGTGTGGCATGAGTGTGAGCAGTGCATGCGGTGCCATTGCCATGAGGCACGTCTACCAGCCAGGCAAGCTCAACTGCCCCCCACCCCGCTGATGCTCCCCTCCCCCAGGCATGCCCAGCTGCGGCTGCAGCAGGAGGCTGAAGAGCTGAGCGCCTGCACCTTCCGCCCCCAGCTGCTGACCGGCGGGCGCAGCCCCTCCCGCCCCGGCAGCACCGCCTCGCTGCGCACTGCCCCAGCCGCTGGCAGCAGCTTTGGCGATGCGGCAGGCAGCGCCATGTACGCTCGGCAGCAGGCTCAGCGCCAGCGCCAGCTGGAGCGGCTGGCGGCACAGCGTGTGGAGCAGGAGCGGGAGGCGCTGGCACCCTGCACCTTCCGCCCTGCCGTGGACCCCAAGTCGCAGCGCATGTTTGCCACAGGGTTGCGCTACGGCGGCAGCCGGGCAATGGTGGGCGGCCCAGCTGGCAGCCCTTCCATGGATCAGGCGGTGCACCGGCAGCTGCTGCTGCTGCACAACGCGGGGCTGAACGTGGCGGCGGCCGCTGCGGTGCTGGCCAGCCAGTGCCTGGTGCCGGCGGATGCTGAGCATACTGAGGGGGGTGGCACCGTCCCACCTGGCCAGCTTCTGCAGCCAGAGCCAGTCTCTCCCAAACAGGGACACCATGTCGACCTGTCCGGCGCTGCAATCCCCACCGTGCTGCAGCAGGCAGCAACCTCCCCCGCTCGCCGCCAGCTCAGCAGTGCCTCCTGCACCGCTGCGGCGCTTCTGAGTCCGGCCATATCTGGGCGCCCACTCAGCGCCAGTGCACGCCTGTATGCCCATGCCGTTGACCTGCAGGGGCGGCAGCGCCAGGCGGTGGCGATGTGGGAGCAGGTGGGTGCCGAGTGCCAAGGGGAGCACCCCTGAGGGGAATGCAAGCTGGGCAGCGGGCATGCGCCGACCACGGGCCTCGCCTCTGCGCTTGTGTGCCACAGCAAGCGCGATCTGTGGGCCTAGCTGCGCCACTCCGCCGCCCTGCCTCGTTCCCTGCCTGCAGAAGCAGCGGGCCGAGCTGCTGGCTGCCTCGCCCAAGGCCAAGCCCTTCCCGCGCGCTCAGCACACCAACCCGCCGTCCCCGCCCCTCTCCCGCCGCTCGCCGCCCGTCTCTCGCCCCGGCTCCGCACCTCCACCCTCCCTGGTATGTGCCTCTCTGCGGCAGGCTGCAGATGAGCTGGCAGTGGCAGCTGAGCCGGGTGCTGAGCATTCAGCAGGCCCGGCAGCCGGGCGGGCGCTGCAGCGCAGCACCACGGTGCGCGCCGCCTCCTACTGGCAGCGCTGGGGGCTGGAGCCGGGGGCCGACTTTGCGGGCTTCCTGCGACGCCAGGAGAACTTTGTGCAGGCATGTGGGAGGGAGCAGGGGCATGGTGTCCTGGAAGTTTGGTGTGCACTGGTTGTGAAGCGGGCGCTGTGCCATCAAGCAGCCTGCCCCCGCTGTTTCACCCGCCCATGCCTGATGCCTTGCAACTCCTTCTTGTAACCCCTGCTTGCAATCTCTCGCAGGCGCTGGGCGCCAAGCTGGAGGCGGAGCGCCAGGCGCCGGAGGCTCAGCAGGCAGCTGCCTCGACAGCCGGTGCCCACCTGTCTCCCGGTTCCCGCCGCCTATTGGAGCGCCACCGGCAGCGCGAGCTGGCTCGGGAGATGCAGGCCGCTGGCTGCATGCGGGCCGATGTGGCCGGGTGTGATGCCGCTGGTATTGCTGGGCACAAGGGCCCCGCCAGCCTGCTGCTCAGCAGCAGCCCCCGGAGTCACGACGAGGCCACCGCCGCCGGCAGGGCACCCAGTCAGGCGGGCTCTGTGGCTCCTTCTGCCTCCGCCCCCTTCTCGTACCGCCCAGTCATCACTGCCCGGGCGGCGGCCAAGCCGGGGCGCACGCCTGAGGAGCTGCATGCTGAGGCCGCCCGCCGCCAGGAGAAGCTGGTGAGCTGGTTGCGGCTAGTGTGCGTTGGGCGGAAGGGGGCTGCTTTGAACATGGAAGAGGGCAAGGGTGCGCGTGTTTGTTTGTTGACGCGCTTCAGATTGCTTGGCGTGCCTGCCCACCCACCACGCCCCAACATGGTCGCCCCGTTCCACAGGCCCAGCGGCGGCGCGAGGCGGAGCAGGCGGCGCTTGCGTCCTGCACCTTTGCCCCGGACATCGCGCCTGATGCCGGCAGCCCGCTGAGCACCAAGTTTGCTGGGCGTGCCAAGGGCCACATCGATCTGCAGGTGGTCGGTTGGGACGTAGAAAGGTGTCCGGGAGGGCGGCAGTTGCAGGCTTGACCAGCGCAGCTGCCATGAGGCAGCTGTGGCTTTGCGAAACGGCGCGGCTGTGCGTTAGATCACGATGTGCTGCCCCTGCTCTTGCACAGGACCTCGGCGGCTACATGCGGGAGGTGCGGCAGAAGCAGGCTGCCCGCGATGAGGCCGTGGCTGCCGCTGCCAAGGCCCGCCAGGTGCGGCGTGCTGTGCGTGTCATGCAACGCAGTTGTGAGGATGCCAGTCTGTCGGCTCGTAGCTCTGGGCATTGTTCGCCAGGTGGCATGGGGTGCGCCGCACAATCCACCCAAACCCTGCATGCCTTGCCCTTTGTCTCTGCTGGTTCTTGCAGGAAGCAGAGCTGGCGCAGTGCACCTTCCAGCCCGACCTGGGGCACAGCCACACCCAGCGCTCCCCTGCCAAGCCGGGCAGCTGCCGCGGGGCCCTAGCTGGCGGCGCCAAGCCCAGCGACAGCGCCTGCACCAGCGGTCCGTCGCCTGTCAAGCGTGAGACGGCCCGGCCGCCGGATGTGCTGGATCAGGTGCAGGCCCTGCTGCGAGGGGATGGCACCGGCGGCGCAGCCACTGCTGGTGCCGCTGGCACGACAGGCGGAATGGGGCCCCTGCCGGCGGCAGGGGCAGTGGGCAGCGAGACCGCTGCCACCGTGGGTGTGGCAGGGGCCGGGCAGGCGGGGGCAGCATCCGATGGCTTTTCGGCTTTCCTTGTCCAAGTGAGTGCGGAGCTCAAGAAGCTGCAGGCAGAGTAGGCAGGCTCGCTGAGATTGACCTGATGGGCCCTTCCATGCGCACTGCCGGCACGGCGGGACGCAATGACCGGGCCTGACATTTGGCGCTGCGTGGGTGATGCGGCGGAGTGACTGCTGGAATGATAGTTTGATTGCTGATGGAAAGTGCCTAGTATATGCTTGTAACGTGGCAGCCCAAGATGAGTGGAAGCGTCGGGCCAGAAGTGTGCTTGCATAAGGCAGCGGCAGCGCCGACCTGCTGCGCCGTCGGGTGGGAGGGCCGAGAGCGCGCCAGCCTATTGCGCGTTCCATTTACGTCGGGCCGCTCGGCGCGGTGGCGGGATGCCCTCTGCAGAAGCAGGCTTGCGGCCGGGCCGCCCCAAGCCTTGCAGCCTGAGCTTGAGCCCTGCCGCTCTCGCTTGCACCTGCGATGGTCGATTTGTGAGGAAGCGGAGCTTGATCCCCCCCGCCACACAAGCTGGCCGCCCTGGCGCAGCTGAGCTGAGCCTGCGGGGCGGCGGCGGCGCCGCCGCTGCCGGGGCGGCATGCAGCACCTCGCGCGGGTGAGCTGGTTGGGCCGCGGTTGATGAGCCGCATCTTGAACGGAGCGTGAAACGGCCGTGCCGTCTGTTGCATGGTGCACACCGCCCTGCACGTGCTCAAGCCGCACCGCCCCCAGTGTCTTGCCGCAGCAGTTCCTTGCATCGGTGAGCGCGCGACTGGCCGAACAGGGCGAAGCACCAGCTGTGAACCCCCTGCAGCAGGTGGGTGCTGCTGCGGAGGGGTGGCAGTGGTGCCTCGAGACTGCGTGCCTGTCGGTCTATATCACTCGTGCTGCCCACCTCCCCTGCAGGCGCCGGCCGTGGCACCCATGGGATGGGACGGGCAGCGCAGCCGTATACAGCAAACTATGGCCTTAGAAGAGAAGCTGAGCAGGTCATAAAGTCAACCGCATGTGGTGGCCTGGCTGTTACGGCCCAGGTGCGTGCAGAGCACTGGTGGCTAGCGGATGCAGGCCGTTGCATGCATTACCCAGTCTCCAAACGTCCGATCCTGCCGCACGTACTTGGACTAGCAGCGAAGGGCTGGGAGGGACCGCAACATCTTGTTAGCCACTCACCGCCTGCCTGCCTGCCTGCCTGCCTGCCTGCCTGCCTGCCTGCCTGCCTGCCTGCCTGCCTGCATGCCTGCATGCCTGCCTGCCTGCCCGGTTCACCGCCTGCAGTAGAGGATTGGCCACCGTTGCCGATGGTGGGGCAAGGGCCAGCACCTCGATTGCACTTTCCTCACAAGTGGTTGCTGCCGCATGTACCCTCCCCACTTGCAGTGGATTCCTGGATGGGCAAGGGACAGCACCTTCAGCGCATCTCGATGGGCCGCGGCCGTTTGGGGCGGCGCCTGCACTCCCTCCCGCTCACACCTCACGGTGCGGCCTTGTCCGGGGTTGTTTCGACTGCTTGTTGGAAGCCGTGTGTTGCAATGCTGCCGCTGCTGCTGCCATGTGAACGCAGCATGCCACGTGCGCCCTCGCGCCAGACCTACCAAGCCCGGCAGGGCCGCTTGTCAGCGCTGCGGTGGGACGTGCAACGTGGCTCAGTGGCTTGCCTCCCTGCCAACTGCGCTCATGCACATTTTGCCTCTGTGCAGGTCGTGCTGGGGGAGCCTCCTGAGGAGGGCACGTGAGACGTGGCGTGGCACCCGTCGTGTGCCGCAGCTGAGTCAACACATCAGTGAAACGGCAGGCAGTTGAAGGTGTTGCGCAGCTGCGGCAACGGCAGCGCAAGCGCCAGATTGCATGGACCGTTGCATCTGATTAGCTGCTGCGGCCTGTGCATGTGGTCACCTGCCTTCGTTGAGAAACGGCTGGTGTTGCAAGCGACAATGCTCCCAGCCTTCAAAGCTGCCGCTGGCGCATGCATGTGCCACATGCCGCACGGGGGAATCCTGTCCCGGAGCCAACAGCAAAGCCTGCCAGCCCCTGCCGCATTCCGTCCCGATGGTGCGTGACTCAACCTGCGCTTGAAATCACCCTGCCCAGCCTCCAATAGTAAGCGATGCCCCTACCGAAGGCTTGGTACTGGGGGACGCGGGGCCGGGCAGCTCGACACCACCCTGCACGGCGCTTGAAGCTCGCGGGCCTCCATCATGTTGTGGGAGGGGCGGCGGCAGCCCGTCGCGGGGAGGGGCTCCCGGCACGACACGGGTCAGGGCTCCCGCTAATTGTTTTCAGCTCTCTCTGCCGCCTGCAGATGAAGGCTACGTTGCTGCTGCTCGGCCTGGTGCTCGCGGCCCCGGCCGCCCAGGGTGAGGCATGCATGCAGCGCCGCCGGCCGCGGGCGGGGTCGGCGCCGACGCCGGTGCGGTGCCGCCGGCACTACACGTCTGTGTCTGTGTCTCTGAGGCTGTACCCAGCTGCGCAAAATAACACGCCACTGCTCCTGCACCTTGACACCTACATCTACCCTGGCCCCTGCTGCAGCCCAGCTGTTCAACAAATGCTCAGGTCAGTGCTGCCCGCTGCCTGCATGTGTGCCGTATGTTGCCATCACTGTGCTTCTGCGGGCTGCTGTGGTGACCCGGTGCATGTGTAGGAGGGCTGACGCCAGCTGCGCTGACGCGGGGAGGCATGCACCCAGTTGCGATGGTGCTGCCGCAGGCTGTCCCCTGTATGTTCAGCAAGTTCTTGATGATCAGCAAGTGGGCGCAGTGACGCCGCTGCCACCATATGGCCGCAGCCCCCACATGACGCCGCTGCATGCATGCATGCTTGCAGTCGACGGCAACAACAACCCTGAATTCTGTGTGGCCGGATCGTGTGAGTCCAGAATCGGCTGCCTCAAGTGTTCGAACACAGCCAGGCGAGCGAGGGGCAGGGCGGGAGGCGCGGCTGGCTGGCCAAAGCGTTGCACGTGTGTACAAGCAGCGCCCAGTTTATGCCGCCGTCATGTCTGGCTGCCATCACTGCCTCGCCCGCTGATGTTGCTCGTGTGATGTGGAAGCGCATGCCTGACAATGTGAGTGGCCCGGTCATTGTCGGCCCATGCCGCGCCCGGCGCTGATCTGGCCTGACGCTTTGCAACCCCTCCTGACTACCAATCTGGCCAGGATGCGCGTGCTCAACAACAAGGGCGGCACGCTTTCATGGAACCGCTGCTCGGACTGCAACAGCACGGAGCTACAGTGCAAGGTGTGGGGGCGGGCCTATGGGCCTATGGGCCTGCGCCAGAACAGCGGACAGCGGTGTCACACCGCCGCACGTTCATGTTGCGAGGACGGCTTGGCGCTGCCAATTGGCATGCTGACCTAGCAACGCTGCCCCAACTGTGGCTAACTGACCTGCCATCCCGCACGCAGGATGCCCTGTCGTGCACGCCCTCGACCGCCACTACGACGGGCGGCTGCACTGCCTGCTCTGCAGGCTTCCACACATCGCCCACCTTTGTTGCATACCTGGTGTACAAGCCAGGCAGCTACAACCTCACGCAGACCAGCCAGTCGTACACTGGCTGCAAGCCGTGTGCCACAACGTACGGAGCCAGCTGCCTGGCGTGCAGCTCCACGCTGTGCACCTCCTGCAAGCTAGGGACATACTGGGATCCGGGTGAGAATGCTGCTCTCATAGCGAACGTGACTTCACGGCAAAGCACGCTGGGGTATTGTGTGGCTGGCCGTCTAGCTGACTTCTACGCGGCCTGCGCAATGACTGCCTTCGTTTGCCTTTGGGATGCAGGTGGCCGGGTATGTGCGTTGTGCGCAACAAAGTATGGAAGCAGCTGCAGCGATTGTACCGTTGCGCAGTGTACGAGATGCTCCACCGCATACTGGTACAACTCCAGTGAGCGCTGTTGTGTGTGATGCGCGCAGCGACTGAGGTGGCTATGTCAGCTTCGCACCTCACGCCCAGCACCTCTGAACACAGACGCCTCTGTACCACTTTCTCTGACATCCTTGTCTGCAGCCAGCCGTGCGTGTGTGGCATGCAACAGTCCAACAATGTGGGGTGCATACTGCACAGCATGCAGCTCCACGCAGTGCACCTCCTGCAAGCAAGGAGCATATATAAAGTCCTCGAGTGAGTTGCTGGCCAGCTCTTGGTCAAAATGCAGCCGTGTGCCGCTACGGAAGATCGTTTGCGACACAGCCATTGCAAATGGCACTTGGGCACCGCAAGATTGCCCGTCCTCGCCCTGCTGCCTCTCCGGACGCAGGCAGCAAGCCCGCCTGCGAGTTATGCGCAACGAAGTATGGCGAGAGCTGCAAAACGTGCAACGCATCGCAGTGCACTGGCTGTTCCAGCATTTACTGGTTTAACTCAAGTGAGTGTTTTGTTGCTGTGTCTGTGTCACGCAACTCTTGGTACTGCTGTGCGAGCTCTGCATTGCTCCTGCCGGACCTCTGAGTGCCTTGCTCGCTCCCCCGCATGCATTCCTATGCAGCCAGCCGCACGTGTGTGGTGTGTGCAAACAAGTGGGGCGCCCGCTGCGCAACATGCAGCTCCACGCAGTGCACCGGGTGTTTCAGCGCATACTGGTTCAACTCAAGTGAGCATACCTCTGCATCTGCCAGCATGAAAGGGAGGCGGCGAGTGTCACACTTTCACACTGGCCACTCCCTCCCTGCTTGTCTGCAGCGAGCCGTGCATGTGTGGCGTGCTCAAACAAGTGGGGCACAGGCTGCAAAACGTGCAACGCATCGCAGTGCAACAGCTGTTCCAGCGGATACTGGTTCAACTCAAGTGAGTGCGGCGCTGCTGTGCCTGTGTCAGACAGCTCTTTGTGCTGCTATGCGGTCTCTGTGTTGCACTTGTCATGCTTCGAAGTGCGTTGTTTTCTCCCGATGGTGCGTTATCATGCAGCCAGCCGCACGTGTGTGGCGTGTGCAAACAAGTGGGGCGCAGGCTGCGCAGCATGCAGCTCCACGCAATGCACCGGATGTACTGGCGCATACTGGTTCAACTCAAGTGAGTGCGGCCGTGCACATGGCGGCGTGTGATAGAACAGCACACGTGACGTCCTTGTAGTTATTGCTCAGGTTTACCTTTGTTGTTTGTTTTCAGCACTTGCCTCCTGTTTGCTTTGTTGTGCAGCCAATCGTGCATGTGTGGCGTGTGCAAACAAGTGGGGCACCGGTTGCACGACATGCGGCGCCACGCAGTGCACCGGCTGCTCCAATGCATACTGGTTCAACGCAAGTGAGTGCGGCCGTGCACATGTCGGCGTGTGCACATGTGATACGACAGCAATGCTTGGCATCTCTGCTGGCATGCTTGGTTAAGTCCGTCCGATCCTCATTGGCGGTGCATACCGCCCCGCATCCCGGTCCGACAGGGCTGACTATGTGCGGTTACTGTAACGAATGGGTAAGCGCTTGTTGTGGACAGTTCTGAGCAGTTGCCTCTTCCCTGCCTCCATGTTCGCAGCCAGCCGCGCGTGCGTGAGATGTGCAACAAAATGGGGACCGTTGTGCGCGGTATGCACATCTACTCAGTGCACCTATTGTTTCAACGGATACTGGTACAACTCAAGTGAGCCATGCAACCATCAGAGTCTGATAGCTGCGATCCAGCTCCTGTGACATACATTGCTTAGCGGGCCTGATCGGACCAGGGCAGAGGGGCTTCAAGGGCCCCAAGCCTGCTTGTGTCTGCTAGCCCCAGCGCTCAAGGTGCTGGGGCAGAACCCATCATGCTGGACACCATTCCGCCTATGCCCAGGGTGGCCTCGTGCGGTTGGGCATCTCAGCTGCCATCTTTGGGTTGTGCTTGCAGTGTGCGCTGCCGATCATCCTCTCCCTTGTGCCCTTGCCTACAGCCAGTCGTGCGTGTGTGGCGTGTGCAAACAAGTGGGGCGCAGGCTGCACAGCATGCAGCTCCACGCAGTGCACTGGTTGCTCCAATGCATACTGGTTCAACGCAAGTGAGTCTGGCAGTGCACATGCCGGCGCGTCATAGGACAACAGCTCTTGGCATTTCTGGTGGCAGAGGCAGCTGCTGTCATAGTCATGCACTCCCTTTTTCCCTTTGCTTCCTTCCACGCAGCCAGCCGTGCTTGTGTGGCATGCGCAACAAAGTGGGGCAAAGGTTGCACCACGTGCAGCTCCACACAGTGCACCGGCTGTATTGGTGCATACTGGTTCAACTCAAGTGAGTGTGCTGGCACCTCGCAGACGCTCCTGCCAGTACGTGATCGTGCTCCCTAAGCAACTGGGCCTCACCGCGTGTCTTCTGAGTGTGCTATTCCTTCTCGCAGCCAGCCGCACGTGTGTCAAGTGCTCTACGGTTTTCGGCGCCCAATGCCTCGCGTGCACAACCAACGGCTGCACTGTGTGCGCAGCCGGCACCTGGTGGGACGCCGGTGAGCATGCCATCCCTGCCCCGTAGCCATCAGTTGTCTTGGTAGTTGGCCCGTAAAAGGGACACACCACCACAATGACGCACTTCATGTTGCCCTCCTGGCTGGCAGCCGGCCGCCTGTGCGCGCAGTGCTCACAGACTTTTGGCTCAACCTGCAAGGAGTGCAGCTGGATCAAGTGCACCGTTTGCGAGCGAGGCACTTACTTGAACCTGAGTGAGCAAACGTATGGGTTGCTTCCATTGCTTTACGCCAAGTATAGAAGAGACTGTCTGATGGCATTACCCCCTACCGAGCACGCATCTACTTTCATGTGCCTCGCAGACGACCCGGTTTGCAAGCCGTGCTCTGCGCGTTGGGGCGCAGGTTGCAATGCGTGCGACTCCACACGCTGCAGTGCTTGCGCCAGCACTTACTTCCTCAACTCAAGTGAGTTTGACTTTGGTGCTGGCGATTGCTTTGACCCCGCGTAAGAGCAGGCAGTGACAGCACTCAAGTCATAGCGGCCTCCTTCCCGTGCATCCTGCTGCAGCCACGCGCACCTGCGTAGCATGCAACTCGAGCACACCTTGGGGGGTGGGCTGCACAACATGCAACACTACCCAGTGCATCGAATGCAAGTGGTCCTACTTCTGGGACCCGAGTGAGCGAGGCAGGCTGCCTTCCGTGCGTACTGCCCATCATGGCTGGGTGATAAAAGCCTTCCCAGCCGGGTGCCAACAACCGTCCATGGCCCGCCAATGGCTTCGCCCTGGCATGCCCGCCACTCAACACAATGGCAGTTTGTAGCTCTGACCACTGGAAATTTTTGCGTTTCGTAACCCTTACCTCCTACCACCTCCTAATGCGTGCAGCCTACCGCATTTGCATGCCGTGCGCAGCTCGCTATGGCACAGGGTGCGAATACTGCACGGCCACAACTTGCGGGCGGTGCATGCCTACCAGCTTCTGGGACACCAGTGAGGTGCTTTCGTGTGCAGCTCGTGGGGGCTGGTGTCACCCTGCATGGCGGCCGCTCAACAAGTGTATCGCAAGGCGACTGCTTGTTTGCAGTTAACTCGCAGATACACGGCCTCTCTGCATTTTGCAGCTGCTACTGACCTCCCCAACCTGTGTTGCAAGTGTGCTTTCACCCTTTGAGTGTCATTCAAGTTGAAACCAGGAAAACATTACCCCATGGCCTGCAGTCAGCAGCAAGTGCGTGTTGTGCTCAACGCGGTGGGACTCTAGGTGCATCTCGTGCAATGCCAAGCAGTGCACTGCCTGTTTGGAAGGCTACTACTGGAACCCAAGTGAGTTTGGTAGTGTGTCTTTGCGTTGGGGAACGTAAATGCAGCTGAACCATCCAGCACCGAGCTGCCAGGTTGGCGTTGCCTTGCAACTCATGCCCTGTCTATGCCCAAGCTTGCAGTCAACAACAAGTGCGACTCGTGCGTCCAGAAATATGGAGGCGACTGCCTTGCTTGCGATTCAACGCAGTGCACTCGCTGCCCACAGGCCGATCTGGCGTACAACCCAGGTGTCCACCGTGCATTGCAAGTGTGCCAAGCATTGTAGGGCGTGGTGTTTTTGTTGCATGCAAGCTGTCTCTTGATTTTAAGCCCACGTGCCCCTTGTTGCTTGTACGCCTCCGAGGTCGCAGCCACCCGCAAATGCGAGGGGTGCTCTACAGTTTGGGAGGGGTGCGGCCATTGCGACGCCACGCACTGCACGCAATGTGCTCGCTCTGACTTCTATTTTGACCCGAGTGAGTGTACGTGGTTTTGTTTATGTTGGCAGATGACTGCGGGGGCTTCCTAAAATCTACTTGCCGACGTCAATACCAATAAGCCAATTGTGTTTCTGTCTTGCGTACTGCAGCCACCCGTCGGTGCTCGGCCTGCGACAAAGCTTTCGGCCTAACGTGTTGGCGTTGCAGTGCTTCAGGCTGCCAAAACTGTGGACCATCTTCCATTTTGAGTGAGTTTATGCCCCATTGAGGCACACTACGAGCATAGAAGACGGGCTCCCTTGCCATTGACATGTGATTACCAGCATTTTGTTCGACGGCCCTCGCCTCCTTGTTGTTGGCATGCCGCAGGCGGCGGTAGGTGTGAGCCGTGTTACACCGTTTTCGATGGCTGCCTTGAATGCACGAGGACATATTGTTACAATTGCAGACCCCATTACTTTAAACCCGTGAATGGTGCGGGGCTGGGGCTGGGCGGGCTTGTATGTGTCGGAGACTTTTTTGGTGAGAGGCGTTAAACATTCCCAACTCGCATATGCTGTACAGGGCCTGGCTGCACGGCATGTGCAACACTGTGGGGCACTAATTGTGAGGCGTGTACTGCCACAACGTGCACTGCATGTACCACAACTACGTACTGGAACCCAGGTGTGCTGCTTCAGCATGCGGTCCATGGTGAAACAAACAGTTGATCAATCTAATTAGGCGCAAGCCTTCGATCTTGACAGCACCTCGCCCCATGCAGGGAGTAATGTTCTTGTTCTCGCTGCCAATCTTGCAGACCTTCGCATGTGTGCGCCTTGCAACTTGAGGTGGGGAACCTTCTGCACGGCATGTACCAACCAGAAGTGCACTAGCTGCATGATTGGCCACGTGGGCGCCGACGGCAAGTGCACTTTTTTTAGGCGGGCAGCTCGGATGAGCCGCTAACACGAGCGGACTGGCGGCTGCATGGGCGTTGCGCGGGAGGGGTAGGGGCCCTGCCCTCGGTCGTATGCCCCCGCCCGCTTTCTGGATCCCCGCCAAAGGGTGGCATCTCACTTTCCTCCATTAATAGTCAGCTGCATGGGAAACTCCTGGTGGCACGAGTGGGCGAACTGTGCGCTGGGCAGCACCGCCTCCCATTCATGCCGGACAACAGATCTTGCGCTGTCAATTGTATCACGTGTGCATACCATCCTACCTTGCATTCGTGCGTTCATTTCTGCTGCCGGCTCGGAGCGGGTAGCTCCGTTTCCTTCCTAATATTCTAAGGGTGGGGCGACCGGCAGAACTCCCACTACAAGCTCAGCACGCCAAATTGGCACACCATCTGCATCACTGCATTGTGCCCTGTAATCTGGTCGCACCAAAACGGCTGGTTCACCCAATTGAGTAGTGCTGCAAGGGCCCGTCGGAGCGGCAGCATTGCCTTAACCTCAATGTGATTGTTGCTAGAACGACTCTCGCTCGGTTTCACACAGTCAGGGCTGGGTCGAAAGTACAGGTGTGGCTTGACACAGCGTGGTTGCGATTTCAAGCAGCACACAGTTCGCTTGCAAGTTCAGCCAGCACGGATTCGCTAAGGAGCCGAGCTAGCGCAGGGTAGCATCATCCAGGTGTCTGCACATCGGCTGCTGCATGCAAGCCATGCAACAGCGCAACGGGTTGCCAATTGCCGACACGGTGCTCAAATGCGCTCATCGCGGCGCAGCGCCTCGACCGCCATCTCGGCATGGAAGGCCTTGTGTTGCAGCCTGCAGCAGTGGAAGGGTTGGGTTGCAGTTATGCTGCATGCAGCCTCCTCCCAATGGATGCGCGCCTCGCCTCCAACCCTACCCTGCCCGCCCACCTGTGCAGCCGGATGCTGATGAGCAGGTGCACCACCAGCAAGTAGGCGACGATGCCGCCTCGTCGAACACCATGTATTGCAACAGAGCCCCCACATAACAGCAACCAACAGAGCCCCACGCAACCGCCCCCACCTGTGCAGCAGGATATAGATGAAGAGGTGCACCCCCAGGATGTAGGCAAACACGACCAGGCGGCCCGCGGGGTACTGCCGCAGCACGTGCACGATCTGCGGAGGGGCGGCCAACCAGGGCAGAAGTTCAGGCCGGACTGGAAACGCAACACGTGGAGGGCGCAAGAAGCCGTGGCCGCGCGCAGCACGTGCACAATCTGCAACACGGGTCGCGGTGCAGGCGTTTGGAGCACGCAGGAGACGTCAGCCCGGTAAGCATGCCGCCTCCCCGATTTGCAACAGCACAAGCGCAGCAGCGGCGCCACCACAGCCATGTGCAGCACTGCAAGCCCCGTGCAGGTCTTTAGGTGAAACTGGTTGGCAGCAACACTGCAAGCCGACCTGCGTTGCGGTGGAGTCGATGAGCTGGGCCCCCGCCTTGATGGCCCCACCCACGCGGTTGTGGTTGGCCAGCCTGCGGGCGTGGCAGCAGCAGTGCATGAGCAAAGTGGCGTGGCAGCAGCAGTGGCATGAGCAAAATGCGGGATCGACCACGCCCCTGCCCAACCAACCCACACCCTGCACCACGCTGCTTTCCTGGCATCTGCACACTGGCTGGAGGGCACATGATCAGCTGGCATGCGTGCACCCCTCCAATGCAATCCATCGCCAGCTCATACACGCTCACATATGGCAGGTGCCCCCAGTGCGGTCGTCGGGCAACCCGTGCGGCAGCCCAGGCGCGACAGCCAAGCGCCCCAGCTAACGGTGCAGGGTCCAAATCAACCCACCGCTGGTAGGCGTCGCCGATGCGGTCCATGGGTACCAGGGAGGCTGCATCGTCGGCCGCAGAAATGGACCGCTCCACTGCTGCCCGCCGCTTCACCTGCGCACACGCGCGGTTTGATTGGACGTGTGCTGCTGGGTGCACGATACCACAGCGGCCCGTATGCATCCAGCACCCCTAGTGCTCACATGAGCACACTGGTCGCGCCTGTCAACCCGCCCAACCTTGCCCACCTGCTGGGCCTCTTGCCGCGCCGCCTGCAAGTCGCGTTCAAGCTGCAGCTGCTGCGCCGCCTTGTCTGCTGCCAGCCGCTCCAGCTGCACACAGCGGGCAGACGAGAATCAAGGAGTTGACCGAACGACCGTGCACACCACAGGGCAGTCCCGCATTGCGTCCGCATTCCGCAGGAAACAGCGCCTCACATGAAGGAACGGCAGGGCATTAGGGCATCCCGCTACTTGCCTGCGTCTGCTTCAGGTAGAGCATGTCGGTTACGTCCTTCAGCCGGCGCTGCAGGTCGCTGTTGTCCACGCTGTGCGCGTCCGCCACCTGGCGCTTCAGGCTGCCCACCTCTGCACCGAATCAGCCAGAGCAGCTCGAAACGGGGGTTTCAGCTGTTAAGCAAGTGGGCCTCAAGCCTCTTGCCCAGCACTATAAAAACCAACCAACAGCCAGCGAGAGAGCAACTGCATCATTACCGACCCGCTCGAAGCACCACCAGGCTTCATCCGCCGCTCCCAATGGAACTGAAAAACAAACAGCAAAATATAAGCTGGCACAAATATAACCCACCCGCTCGCAGCGCCACAAGCTCTTCATCCGCCACCGTGCGCGCCCGCTCTGCTGCCGCCTGTGCTGCCTGTGAGGACCTGTGGCAGGCAGGCGGGAGGGCGGGACCGAGAGTGCATGAAGCAACGGTAACAGTGGGTAGCCGGATCAGCATACAACATTGCCTGCCAACTTTGGAAGACACCCATGGCGCACCCACAACCCGTTTGCACTTGAGCCGCTCCTCATAATCTGGCCACCCACTGGGGCATGCTGCAGCACCTTCAAAACCTGCACCAACGCTGCACATCACGAAAGCACCCTCACATCCCTGCGCCAGACCTGCCCTTGCAGAAAGCACTCACTGAAGCCGTTCCTCCAGGTCGGCCACCCGCTGCTGCAGCACCTCACTGCTGCTGGCCGCCGCCGCCTCGGCCTGCCGCTGCAGCTTGGCCTCTGCGTGTGTGGGTGGCAGGATCAGAATCGGAGCCAGGCTAGCTGGGAGTGGGGTGCCATGTCCTGTGTTGCAAGCTTGGGCCTATGTGGGGCACGTGCATTGCACGGCGGGCGAAAAAGCACGCACTTGTGCCAAACCAGCTACCCCGTCTCAAGCGCAAAGCAAGCAACAGCGAGGCCTGCCCATCCCACCTGCCGCCTGCAGCCGCTGGGACAGCCCGTCCACCTCGTGCTCAAGAGCAAAGCAGCGCTCCTCAGCCGCCTGCAGCCGCGCGCTGCGCTCCTCAACCGCACGCTGCGCATTCGAAGCGGGTGTAGGGAAGTGCAGAGTCGGCGGATCAACAAACTGTGACGCTCCTGACCTCCCTGCAGCCATGCGCCACGCACGCTGCACGCTGCAGCGGCTGGAACAGCACTTGGCAGAACGGCAGCCGTGGCCACCAATCACACCCGCCGCCTCACCTGCATGCTTGCAAGCGAGGATGAGCTGTCGGCCAGCGCCGCATCCAGCTGCTGCTCCCGCGCGGCTGCAGGGCAGGATACCACACAAGTGCAACGCAATTCAGTACACAAGTGCAGCAAATCTCAGTGGATTGGGGGGGGGTTGAAGGCCAGCGCCGCATCCAGCTGCTGCTCCCGCGCGGCTGCAGGGCAGGATACCACACAAGTGCAACGCAATTCAGTACACAAGTGCAGCAAATCTCAGTGGATTGGGGGGGTTGAAGGCCAGCGCTGCGTCCAGCTGCCGCTCGCGCGCATGCAGGGGTGCTGTGTCCTCAGACTAGTTTCGCCGCATGGTACAGCAGCGGTAGAGGGAGCGTGATGCATCCAGCTCGGGCACGTGCCACATGCACCTAGCGCCCTACTGTAAGCACCGCATCACCCACCTGAGGCTTGTCTGGAAGCCGTGTGCGCAGCCCGCTCCTCATCCAGCCGCTGCTCGATGCCCTCAATCTCGCGTCGCAGGCTCTGCAGCAGCTGGCTCTCGCTGGCCTGCATGCGACGCAGGCAGAAGCAAACTTGTGATCAGGCACGGTACGCTAACAGGCGAGCCATGGTATGGCCTGCTGCAGCAAACCATACGGGCACGGAACAGCCTCCTGCAGCTGCTCCAGCCGCCTTTTTCAGTAAACAGGGAGACAGCTCCCTTTGGCAGCAACCGACCAATTGGTTTGAGATGAAACCAAATCACTCACCTTGCGCTCCTCGATGAACTGCTCATTTGCCTGCTGCAGCTGCTCCAACCGGCCCTCCGCAGCATCTGCCCGAGCTGCTGCCGCGTCCAGCCGCTGTTGCAAGGCCGCCACCTCTGTGGCAGGGAGCGGGGACAAGGACGGCATTGGGGAGTGGGGTACAGACAGGGTATCCGGAGTGGCCGGTGAGAACATCAGCAGGTTGTGGGTCCGCCGCTGCCTGCCCGTGCGGTGCGTCACGCAGGCAGGGGTCACGACTTTAACCCCCAACGGCGGCCGCCGAGTGAGACCTGCAGCCAGTCTCACCCTCTGCATGCTCCGCCACCGCCTGCTCGCGCGCCGCCTCTGCGCTGGTGCGCGCCGCCTGCAGGGATGGGCAGCCAAGTGCAAGCCTCGCCTACCGTGTCGCAGGCATTCATTCTAGCTGCAGCTCAGGCTGCAACGCACCGCCGCAGCTGCTGGCGAAGGGGGCTGCGCACCCAACCTGCCACCCAGCTGCAGCGCACCCAAATTGCGACCCAGCTGCGGCGCACCCAAATTGCCACCCACTGCTGCAGCTGCTGGGCAGCCTGGGCTGCTCACTTAAAGTGCCACCCACCTGCGCGCGCGCCAGCTCGTCTTCTAGGCGGGAGATCTCGCCGCTGCCGCCTTGTGCGGCGGCATCCGCGTGTGACAGCATCTCCTCCAGCTGCTCATTCTCTGTGGGAAGGCAGGTCAGGCAAGAAGGCAAATCAGGCGAGGCTTGCCAGTTTGTGACGACACTGCTGAGCAGGTGGCAGTGGCCGGTAGCAGCTCCTCCAGCTGCGCAGCCTCCGCACGATGGAGCATGGCGCAAGCTTTGGCAGCAGATGCACACCCTGGCAGGCCCACGGTTAGCGGTCCAAGCGCCACCCACCCGCGTTGACATGCTTGGACAGATGCACCGGACAGACGCAACAGCTCCTCCCAAACGTCAGCAGCCCTAGGACCACCCACCCGCTTTGTACTGCTCCAGCCGCCGCTTGAGCTGCTCCACCATCTTGAGCAGCCGGGCCTCGCGTTCCGCTGAACTGGCACTTGCTCCACCAGCCCAGCTGGCACTGGGAGCCAGCACATCCTCCGCTGCACCCCGGTTGGCCGCCGCCTCGGCCGCCGCGCGGCTGCTGCTGGTGGCGGCACTGCTGCTGCGGCTGTGGCCAGGCCGACCGCGGGGTTCGGGAGAGGAGCTGCCAGCCCGCTGGTCGGCAGGCTGCTGCTGCTGCTCTGCCAGTGCGGCACCTAGCTGCTGGTCAGCAGCCTGCTGTGCCGGCTGCGCTGCGGCCGCCTCGGCAGCAGCTGCTTCGCTGCCACCGGGGCTGTCCGCCGCGTCTGCAAGCCCAGCTGCTGCTGCTGCTGCTGCCGCTGCATCTCCAGCATCCTGGACATAACCTGCTGCCTCGCCTTTGCTGCCCACCGCTTCTGCCACCGGCGCCTCTGCTGCCGGCTCTGCATGCTGCCGCTCGGGAGGCGGCGCCAAATGCTGAACAGGTGAGTCTAGGCGACTGAGCCCCGCAGCTGCCGAGGACGACACCGGCAGCGCTTCGACGGACCCCCCGTCCTCGCTGCCTGCCTCCTGGTCCCCTTCGCTTGCTGGTGCTGCCGCCGCTGGCGCCCCTGCTGGCTCCGGAGGCTCGCCTGGGTCCTGCGGTTGCTGCGCTGCCGCCCCCTCGGCTGCTGCCCGCGGCGCTGCGTCGGCGGCATCAAACGGGCCGCCTGAGCGCACCACAAACTGGGTTCCGCCTGTCACCGCGTCAGCTGCCGCCAGCGCGGCCTCCACAGCATCGCTGCTGGCGTCAGAGGCGGCCGCTGCCAGGCGGGAGGCGGCACCTCGCGGCGCCCGCAGCCGGGCGCCGCCGCGGTCTGCAGCGTCGTCACCGCGCTCCCGGCTCCCTGGATGCGGAGCAAGGGGGCAGTGTGAGGACTGTGAAGGCGACCAGGGCGGCAAAGCCCGCGGAACGACAGCCCTGGCCGAACGCTCGAGGCGGACAGCTCGCTGGCGGGGTGCCCACCGCTGGCGATCACGCCCTGGATGGATGCTGGGCTCACCCGACCGCTGCTTGGAGCCGATAGTCGCCGCGGTCTGGTCGACTCGGTGCAGCAGCTCCTCCGCCGCCTTGAGCCGGTCTGTGAGCCACGACATGATTGATGTTATTGCAGCTGTCGCACTGCCAAGGTCCTTGAGCTGCTCTGGGACCCATGCGAAGCTTATGTGGCAGTGCCGGTCTGCAAGTGTCGCTCGTAGCCAATTGCGTGATATGCAGCATCAACTGTGTGACGATCGGCCTGCAGCGCGTTCCAGTCGGGTGCTGGAACTGCCAAAGAGCGGCCGTCCGCCCTCGTGGGCCGGGCATCGAGGTGCGCGCCGGCAAAATGCCCTGCAAGTACATCACAATCCGATGCACGCGACGACGGCCTCCCGGCAGCCGCAGTCGACCGGTGGCAAAGAGCACCGCTTGCCCTGCGCCTGCCGCCCAGCTCAACGCACCTGAACTGGCTGGCTGGCTGGCTAGCTGGCTGGCTGTACACCTGCCGGAACACTACTTATCAGGTGTGCAAACACCCCCCACAAGCTGTCAGCGGTCCCCAACCCACGCCCCGCTATGCAGGGCCCTGGGCGTCGGCGCCCTGCCCGCGGGCACAGGCGTTCTGGACAGGGCGTAGTCTGAATCCCCACGACCGTCACCTGGGCTCCTGCCAGCGCTGCACAGCAGCATGCGGGCGTGCCAGGGGATTGCTGGGGGCCGAGCAGCAGCCGCACCGCTGCTGGTGGCGCTGCTCCTGGTGCTGGCGCCCAGCAGAGCGCATGCAGTCGACTGCGAGCGCTTCGAAGTCCCGTGAGTTGTTTGGTCGGTTGGCTTGGGGAGATGAGCACCTGTGGTGGGCCCAGCTGCATGGCGGCGCGCTGCCGGGCACGGCAGCCACACGGTGCATGCGTGGCAGCCTTGCTGTGTGCAAGCTCCCAGTGGCCTGCAGCAGCGGCTGCCTGTTGGGGCACATACTCGGGGGCCCCCGTCCCTCATGCTCCGCAGGCCCTACGTACCCTTTGTCGACGGGCTGCGGCTGGATGGCCCGGAGACCGCCTTTGCCTGCGGGAAGCTGACCTACACAGACTGCTTCAATGCGTGCACCTGCAACCGACGCAAGGCGATGCAGAACAGCAGCCACCCGGACTGCACGTTTGTCAATTACTGGGCCTCCCACGCACGCTGCGGCGGCAAGGCGCTGTGCCAGCAGTTGACCAAAGTCACTCGGCCGGTGCCAGCGGCGGGGGTGCGCAGCGGCCTGGGCGTCGCTGCATCTCCCATCGAGTTTGATGGTGAGCAAGTTGGGCGGCCTCGAGGCGTTCTGCTGCTATACTTGGGGCCGCCTGTCAAACTAGCCTCCCTGCCTTGCACCTCATTGGTTGCCAGCTTGGCCTACTAGGCTTGCCTGTGGGACGCTTGGTGAAGCCGAAAAAAAACTGCTGGCGCATACAGAGCAGGCGCTGTATGTCCTCACCAAGCCACCTGCTCCCCTGCCTGCTGCAGAGGCTGTGGGCTTGCGGCTCAGCAGCCTGGGCGCGTGGATCGACGCCACCGAAAGCATGCTGATCAACCGCAACAGCTGCAACAGCAAGGGTGCGTGCGCCGGTGGGGCTGGTTTGTTCAGCAGAATGGGTTGGGTCGGGTGGGACATGCCTGCACATCCTTGGGCGTCTAAAGAAGCTTGCCATCTCCCGCACTGCATGCCCACCGCTGCCGTGTGCAGCAACCCACGCCGAGTGCCAGGCGCAGTGTCTCAAGAAGTCGGAATGTGTGGCCTGGATGCATGGAATCGACGACGACTGGGCCTGCACCTGGGCGCTGGAAACCTGCCCCAACAAGGCGAGGCTTTGTTTGTGTTTCCGGAGAGACCACTTGGCAAGGCCCTGCCCTTGCATGCACAGCTGCTGGCAGCGCACCATCCCAACCATGGCGCCACGCTGTGCTGTTGGCACGCCATGGTTGCAAATGCAGCCGGCGCTGCCCACACCCGTCATGCCACTCGGTGCGTGGACAGAATGTACCACCAAAACCTCATGCGCCCCTGCGGTCCCACACACGCCATACCCGCTTTGCTGCAGCCGCTCAAGGGCTGTAAGCGTGGCTACTGCCTGCTGTTCTCCGCCTTCTATGCGGTCAACGAGTGGCAGGCAACCGACGAAACCGGCCAGCCAGGTGGGGGGCGCTACAAGTTGACTGGCAGGCCGGGGCATGTGGGGGAGGTGACGAATCTGCAGGGCCGCTGGGATGACGTTCATGAACTGGCAACCGCTAAGACCGGGCCGCATTTGCAGCCGCATGCCCTGTGACACGCGCTGATGCCATCCCTCCTCTCTCCCCCTCTGACAGGCAACTGGGTGGGCGTGATCCCAGGGCGCCCCAACTCGGCCCTGGGCCAGCAGCCCGACTCCCGCAGCGTGTCAACGAACATGGGCGATATGTACAACGGGGCTGTGGAGGCGCAAGGCCTCTCGCGCGCAGCAGCTGCGGGCGCAACGCTGCCCACCCTCGCCTTTGACTTTGGCGGCGCGGTGGGCCGGACCAACTGCGATGCCGCCGGCAACTGCGCGCACAATCTGCCCTGCGACCTGTTTGTGGCCACGGGTGAGGTGCTGGTTTTGGGTTGGGGTTGCAGCTGCTTGGAGGTGGGAACTGTCAACGCTTGTTGGATGCATGCTGCATCGCATGGGGAGCTGTTTCAGCCTGCGCTCGAGCACTTGCTGGGGAACAGTGCACACAGCGCTTGCGCAGCCCACCATCTGCACTGCGTTCCATGGTGCCCTCCCCTGGCCTTGATACCTGGCTGGCCCCCTCAATCCACGCCCAACCTCCACTTGCGTGCCCAAGCATGCAGACCGTAAACACCAAACTGGAATCGGACCCCGCCCGCAAACTGACCACCCACGTGGGTGCACCTCGCCCCGCCACTTCCATGTGCAGCCGCCGAGTGCTCGGCGCTGTGTGAGGCAACCAATGACAAGTCGGCTGTCACTCTCAGCGCTCTGCTGGCCAGGAGCGATGTGAACCGCAGCGCATTGGAAGCTGCGGGGCTGCCGACTTGCAAGTTTTACCGCTGGACGGCCAAGGCGCAGACCTGCGGGGCGGCTGGGCCGAAGAAGGTCGGTGGTCACTGGTAAATTTACCGAGTAGATTTACTGAGTAGTTCACTGACTCATGAGCGGCGACGATGTGGGGCATGTCCGCTTTGCCGGCTGCTAGAGCAAGTGCATGCCTGGCAGTACGCCCATGGCTGGTTACCATGCGAAGACGCCGCCAGCCAGCATGCCACGCTGCTTGCACTCAACGCGCCAGCTGGCGACTTTTGGGGGTGCAGCGCCTCACCCCGCCCCGCTCTGCCTACCTCCCTTGGTTCCCTCAGGGAGAGTGCCTGCTGCTGAGCCGCCTGGCAGGAGTGCGCTCCCGGACCGCTCCGGACAACTCCCTGGGGCGGGTGTATGGCGTGCTCGACACGAATGACCTTCCCAGGTCACCACCTGCACCGCCGCCACCCGAGCCGCCGGTTGTGGTGACGCTGGACATTGGCGTTGACGGCACCAGCAAGCAGCAGTTTGGGCGGGCCAAGCAGCAGCGGGTGGAGGATGTGCTGGAGCAGAGCAGCGGAGGTGCGCACACGCAGCTTAGCTGCTTGCGCGTCCTTGAATGGGCATTTGGGCACTTTGCCTCGGGCATTGGGCAGGCTGCCTCGTATTGAAACCTCAGTGGCATGCGACTCCCACCACATCCAGGCCGGAGGTATGCCTGCACGTACCCAAACTTGCCCGCCAATCCCTGCCCGCGTCCCCCATGCAGGCGGCGCAACCGCCAGCATCGCCAGCATTGCCGAGGTCCCAGCCGTCAGATTTGTGCAGCAGCGCAGCAGCGCAACCGCAGGAGGAATCATCATCAAGGCTCGGCTGGCATACCCCAAGCGGCAGGCTGCCAAAGCTACTCAGTTTGCTCGGCGAATTGCAGCAGGCGGAGCAGGCACAGCGTGGGTCACGCAGATAAGCCCTCGTGCAGCGGTTGACAGCAGCAGCGTGCGGCTAGCGGGGCAGCGAGTGCTGCTGCCTCCACCGCCCTCGCCGGCACCGCCGCCGCCGAGCAGCATCAATGGTGGCGGCGGCCGTGGCGGCGGCCGTCCCGGCGGCGGCAGTGTGCGGCCAGTGCGGCCCAGAGCAGCCCTGGAGGTTGAGCCTGCGGCAGCGCTGGCGGCCGCCCCCTGCTCCAGCGTCTTCTTCTCGCTGCCCAAGTGAGCGCTGGGCTGGGTATGGGGCAGAGCGTGGGAGCGGCGTGCGGAGGGCATTGAAACAGATGGCTGGAGTCTGCAGCCAGATGCGACGGTCTAGGTGTCCAACGTGCCTGCTTAATGCGCCTCAACGTGTCACCTCCCCTCCCAACCGCGCAGGCTGCTGGTGGGCGGCACCCCGCACCTGGCCGCATTCAGCGACGCCAGCCCTGAGGCCAACGCCGCCTGGGCGCTGGCCTACTGCCAGCAGCGCAACGCCAGCTTTGGCGCGGCTGGCACCGTGCGCCGCGGGGTGCTGCCGCCGGCACTGGCTGCGCATGCTGCCGCTGTGCTCACGTACTCGCCCGCCGACGGCCGCACCTGCATCGGGCGGGGCTGCCCGTTTGTGGCGGTGGTAGAGTGTGTGCCGGCGGGTGCGGCGCCCTGCACCGCGGACGCACAAGGCAACGTTGGGTGAGTGTCAGGGTGCAATGGGGTGGCGCTGTTTTGGGCTCAGTGCGGTGGACGGCGTGCAGCTGGCGTGCATGCACAAACACCCTCCGCTTTGCCACAACGCACGCTGCCCCACCAACCGGTCTGCCCTCCCCTGCAGCGTGGGCAACATGGGGTGGAACAACGTGGGCCACTACAACAGCGGCTCGGGCAACCTTGGCAGCCGCAACACCGGCAGCGCCAACATTGGCGACATGAACGCGGGTGGGTGGTGGCTGGCGGTGTGGCTGCCCTGGGGTGTGCATGCCCTGCTTCAATGCGCAACCTTCTGCTTGTTCCATCATGCCCTGCCTGCCTGCCAATCTGGCGCTCCCCTCGGTCCCCGCCCCCACCGCCTCCTGCAGCCTCCGGCTGCGTGGGCAGCTACAACACAGCCGACGGCTCGTTTGGGTTTGAGGGCAGCGGCTCGCTGGTGCCGCCCGCGCTGCAAAATTAATGCCTTTTCCTTTTACTAGACCGCCACAATAACTTTGAACCTGCTCAGTAAGGAGCGCAATGTGTGAGGCGCGCGATTGACTGGTGTGGGGCCGCCTCGAGGCGGTGAGCTTACACTGCGCCATTTGCTGCAGCGCAGGCATTGTTTCATAAATTCCTTTCTCAAACGACTGCCAAAAACGTCAGATGAACCTTCCATTGCAGCTGTACCCTTTTCAGCCTTTTCCACTGATGCTTTCCCACACATGCGCTGGTTTTGTTTGCTGCAACAGCTGCACGAAATTTCGCGGGCCAGCACGTTTGCGCCTCACTGTGGTACATACTTTGAACTACTGGCGTTGCCCTGCCATGCAGCGCCTGCCACCATTGTTTGCCGCAATTGCTGCTGCGCACCACTCACGTGCGTAAAATGTGAATAACACGGCACACACGTAAGGATGCCAGCTAGACCTTGTGTTGGGAAGCGCCATGTCAATAGTTGCAGTTGCATGCTGCCATGCGCATGCATTCCACTGAGCTCGCTGCAGCGCCACAGCAGTTACATCAGCAGTCGCGAGCAGGGGGTTGGCCGTCGCAGGCTGCCATGCGCAGGCTGCCATGCGCAGGCAGTTTACGGGTTTTGACAAAGGCAGCGCAGGGCCAAGTCAATGCCTGGTGGCAAGCAGCCATGCTCCGAGGCTAGCAATCTCGGGCAGCGATGCGCATGAGGTGCGCGTCTGCCAGGCTGCCAATTGCCAGCTCCTCTGGCGATACTTTCAGGTACTTTTTAAGCTGCTGCTGCTCCGCCAGACCCGGCAGCTCTGCAACACGGGAGGGAGGCGAGCATACACAGCTTGTGTTGCAGTATGAGGATGACAGGTTGGGGCTGCTGCTGCTGCTGCTGCTGCTGCTGCTGCTGCTCTGCAAAAAAGGCGGGAGGAGGCACGAGGGGTGGGAGCTAGCATGGTGCCCTCGACAGAACCCGGCTGGCAGGCTGCAGCAGGAGCCAGCGTGATGCCTGTGCCGAACAAGGGTGCGATGGCAGCGGGTTCAGCCCCAATCCGCAATCCAAAGCGGCCCACTGCCCCCAATAACAGCCTGGGCACGTGTGCACTCCCGCCCGCCCACCTGCCAGCGGCGCTGCGCTGCCCGCTACAAGCTGCTGCAGCTGCTGCACTTCCTCCGCTGTGGCATCAAACCGTGCCGCCAGCACGTGCCTGCAGCAAGTGGCAGGGTGAGCTGAACAGCAGGCATGCAAATGTGGCGCCGCAGAGCTTGCAGGCACGGCCCATGCAAGCGGGCATATGGCGAGGGGGAGGGGAAGACGAGCAGGGGAACTACTGGCCGGGCACCACGCTCAATCAAACCCAACTGCAGCCAGGCGGGTAAAAACTGGTGGGGCTTGTTGTGTAAAAAGACCGCCGACTCACTTGCAATCCGGGTTGATGCCGTACCGCCCCAGCGTCTCCGCTATCTGCACGGCAAACAGTCGGGAAGACAGCACAGCCAGTTGGAAGCACAGTGGCGGAGCCGCCTGTTGGAGTGGCCTCAACGAGCCGGCGCCAGGACAGCAAGCAATCCTATGCTGCCTCGGGCCTTGCCCCGCTTGCACACAAGTCCCCCATGCCGGCGACTGGGTGGCAGCAGCAGCAGCAGCAGCAGCAGCAGCAGCAGCAGCAGCAGCAGCAGCAGCAGCAGCAGCAGCAGCAGCAGCAGCAGCAGCAGCAGCAGCAGTGTGTGATGTCCAGCAACGGTTGGGCACATCGCGGCCAAGACCGCAACCGCTGCCCACTCACGTGTTTGGACCCTGACAAACTGAACACCAGCTCCGCATGCAGCGAGCGCGTGCGCAGCTCGCCTCGCTTGGCTGCTGCCAGCGCTTTGTAGGCGGCGGCGTGCAGCACGAGCAGGTCGGGCACGAGCGTGGCGTTGGCCAGGGCGCACTCTGGCGAGAGCGAGCCAGCCTGGACTGCGTCGCGCAGCTCCCTGCGCAGGCGGGGTGGGGCGGTGCAGGGTGATGAGTGCAGCCTGTCCAGCAGCAAGCAGCGGCAAGAGCGGCGGCGGCGGCGGCCCTCCCATCGGCGCGTCGGCCGGATGCCCCGCTGCACCCACTTGCTGTTGGTGACGTCCTTGAACAGCAAGACGGTAAGGGAGTGGTCGGGGAAGTCCTCAAAGCGCAGCACCTCCTCGGTCGCCGCCATCCTGCTGCCGTGCGCCGCCCACTGGCCGCCACGCTACCGATGGCAATTTCGGGATGTGACTTGGGAGCAGCGGGGCGCTTGGGAGCAACCTGGGGTTTGCAAGAGAGCGGCCAGACCGTGAACCTCTGGCTTGGACAAGGGGCAATGCAAAGAACCAATGTTGGGTACAGTAGCGAACAGTGTGATGCGAGCGGCGCCATATGATGCCCACTTGCACCCGGCCCCGCCTGCTGCCCGCCATGTCTGCGCAGTGCGTGTGTTAAATTTGGTGCTGAACACCCGTGGAGCGCGGAGGGGCATCAAAGAAGGGGGTTCAATACATTGCAGAGCTGGGCAGAGGGGGTGGTTGGGTACAGGCGTTGCAAGGCCTGGTGCCGTGGGCGGCCGGCGCTTGCGGCGCGGTCAGCACAATCGAGGTGCAAGGGGAGGCGTCAAACAAACACGAAGTTGCGCGGGTCGCGCGCAGACAGCAGGAGAGTCAGGTTTAGGGGCGCGGGCAGCGGTGCTGCCAAACATGCATGTGCGGGAGCCCGGCTGCAGGCACAGCCACAGCGCAGGCGAGAGCAGCGCGGCTCGTCGGTCCCAAGGTGCTGCCCGGGCAGCTGGGCAGGTTGGGCGCTGGGTAATGCAGCAGGACCAGCTTCCGAAGCGGCAGCGGCAGGTGCCGCCAGGTCAGCACAGCGGGCACTTCCACTGCGGCTGCTGCTCCGCAAGCTTCGCGGTCATGCCCACACACTGCAAACAGAATGGGAGGGGTGGGCGGGCAGGCGTAAGAATGAGTGCACTGCTGGCACATGTGCGGCTAAGGGTAGCTGGCATGCCCTAGCGCTGCAGCACAGGGAGCAGCAGCGGAGCAGGCTGGGTTTGGAAAACCTGCCATGGACAGTTGTGCTGGCAGTCGCTGCACAGCTGCAGCAACAAGTGCAGCACGACGCCCACCAGGCCGCTGGGCCACCTGGGCTGGCAAGCACGCAGTTTCGCCAAGACGAAAGCAGCCGGTTCACAAGACGTCCGACCAACAGAGGGGAGATCCGGGCAACAGGCGCTTTGTGCTCCCACCAGCCCCACACCTACCTGGCCGTCAAACCAGCGGTCGCAGCTGTCGCACTGGATCCAGAACTCGCCGGACCGGTACTTGTGCCCGCAGTTTGGGCAGGCGTCGTCGCTCTGGCTGCCAGACGCCTCCTCCTCCTCCTCGTCCTGCTCAGCCTCCAGCTGCAGCAGCGGGCCAAACACGGCGACCAGTTGGGAGTGAAGTGGATCTGCCGGATTGCTCCTGGCACCACGCTACACCGCCTGCTCCTACTCCTGCTCAGCTGCAAAGCAAAATCAGTGGATGTCGAGACTGGTTTCGAAGCACAGGGACCGCAGGTTGCCTCACTCAGCCTGCAGCCCTAACCAGCAGCTGAGCAGGCACAGCCAAACAAGGCAAGCTGCGGCCCCGCTGGCTGCTGCATCATGTGTCCTTGCTTGCTGCAACAAGTGCATCTGTGGGGCTGCATAGCAGGGCCTCACCGCGCGCGCCGCCTTGGCCTCAGCCACCAAGCGGAAGCGCGCAGCACACCACACAAAGCATTGCAGCGCTGCAGGGCCTCACCACGCGCGCCGCCTTGGCCTCAGCCGCCGCCACTCCCTGCGCCCGCCCACTGACCAGCTCGTACACGGTGGGCAGCGCGTTGATCTGCACAGCGGGTTTAGGGCAGCAATGCATTGGAAACAGGGCCCCTGCATTTGTAGCCTGCTGATCAGCAGCGCGTTGATCTGCACAGCAGGTTGTGGAAGTTTGCCCACGCAGTTTGCAAGCGCTGCTGGCATCTCAGAAGAGAGCCGCTGCCGGGCCGTCACAGGCATTTCGGGCACCGAGGCGTGCCCAGGCTCGTGCAGCCGAGGTGTGCCCAGAAGCGTGCAGCCACGAGCACGCAGCAGAGGGGGGCCACGGTGCGCAGAGGGAGCCGACGGTTCGCACCTCGTCAAACAGCCGCTGCCGCCCCTTCTGGTCCAACTTGGCCGCGTTGTAAAAGGTGGTGGCCATCTGAGCAGGTTGGGGATGGGCAGGGCAGCACAGTATGAGCTGCGGGTTGTGCGCCAGGGGGGCGAGCGCTCCAACACCCACAGGGAGGTGGGCCGGCGATGCTTGCGAGTGGCCGAGGCCATTTGCGGGGCCACGCAGTTTGAGAGACAGCCCTCACGCACGCCGGATCGGATGTTCGATCCGCTTGCATGCGGCGCCCGCACGCGGCAAATGACGCCACCAACACGAGCAGGCTCACGCTGCCTGTGAGCCCATCAGCAGCCCGGCCGCCCGCCACCAAGCCATATGCCCACAGACAACCAGACGGCAAGCAGCGCCTCACCAGCCAGCAGTCTGCGTGCACAGCCACCAGGCACAGCCAGTCCTCTTTCCGCATGCCTGCAGCGGTGTGTGGGAGCGGCAGCATGGCACGGCAGCCGTGAGCATGCAAGATCAAGGCAGCCAGCGGCAGGCAGTGCGGGGTCGCAGCTTGCGTGCCACAGGGAGCACATCTGATCGCATCTGCTGCCCAGCAGCATGACCCATCGGCACGCTGTGCGGGGCCACGCACTTGCAGCAGCAGCAGCAGCAGCCACGCACCATCCCGCGCAAAGTTGATGCCCAGCGTCGGCTCTGGCAGCTCGGGCGGCACCTCCTCGCACGGCTCCGCCACCTGCGCAGGTATTTGGCCAGGCGACAAGGCCGTTTGTGGCAAGCGTCGCACATGGCAAACAGACAGGCACCGCCTTGCAGGGCTCCGCCATCTGTGCAAATGCCCAGAGCACATGGCAGCTGGTGGGAGCAGGCAGGCCGAGCGTGGTACTCGTTGCTGTCAACATGCCGGTGAGGCTCCGTACGCAACACAAGTTGATGCCCAGTGCGCACCTCCCAGGTGCCGTCGGCGTAGCCGTACAGGCACAGGTTTGTTTTGTTGGGGTCGCACTGGTTGTAGAATGCATCGGCCTGCAACAGTCGGGAGTCACGCCCCCGCTTGGCAGAAGCTGGAAACATGCGGGGCACACTGAGCCGGGCGCACGGCCGGTTCACATGCAGCAGCGGCGGCGGCAGCATGTAGGGGCAGCTGGGGCGGCGTGCAGCAGCTGGTTGGGCACCCACCTCGACGGTGACGGCCTTGATCAGGCCTCGCCGCCGGCCCACAAAGTCTGCACATCGGCAAGCGGGCAGTGGGGGCAGAGGTGCTCAGGTCGCGACGCTGCGGGCGGCGGGGTCGGGCGGGAGGCGGCCCGGTCCGCGGGGGGCCGCGATGCTGCCGCCGCCTGCCCCATGCGCATCAGCAATCCACACGGGGCCTGCTGGAGGCTCCGCCCGCTGCCATGCTCCGCTGCCGAGCCGCAGGCGGGAGCGGGGGCCGGCAGCTTGCAGGCGCCCAGTCCACTCCAGCAGTCGCCGGGAGTCTGTAGCAGCGGCCCGGCGCCGCTGCGGCGCGCCAGGTGCGGGCAGCCGCCCGTCCCGACCGCCATCAGCCCCCGCTGCGCGCCTGCATACACGTCATCCACGCTGCGCAGCGCCATGATCCAGTGCTGCTCGCAGAGTCCCCGCCGGTGCGGCTGTCAGGGAGCTGCCGAGGCGTTCGAACGTCTGCGGGTCTCCCGGCGCCCTTGGCTGCTCGCAAGCGGTGGGTCAAGCTATTGGCACTGCAGCAGGAGGGTGGCTTGAAGGCCTGTTCACCACTGCCCAGCCTGGCGTAAATGCGGTGGCTCGGCCAGGGCCCAGAGCCCTCCTCAGCTGCTCAAACGCCCCTATACATGACATCCGATGGTTATCCGAGCAGCAGGCCGACCGGGGAAGTCCCCAGCCCGGTGTGTGCGGGCTGCACCCGCTCCCTCTGCCGGCTCCGGCCGTTCCCTGGGCACCCCCCAATATTGGGGGGTAAATTAAATTAAATTAATTTACAGGCAGAAGGGCCGCCTCCCTCTCGCCCGCACCCATCTCAGCCATGCCCCGTGGCACCGCCGCCACCTCCAGCGATTCCAGCAGCTCATCAGTTGAGCCGCAGGGGTGCAAATGGCGCATGCTTTGCATGACGCGGCTGCGCTGCCGGTGCATATGCCACTCGCCCCCCAGAAGCAACTGATTGGTCTGCAGCCTTGCGCAAGACCGGCTGTCACTCCTGCGTGGACTGCGAAAATTGCTATGTGCCCCGCATCATGATCCCTTCCATGCACGCGGCGTGTTGCAGTTACGCATGTGCACACGAGGCACGGTTGAGAGCAGCGAACAAAAGCGGGGGCATGCCATAATCAAGTCAAACCCGGCTTGCCCGAAGGGGACTCAGCCACCACAGAAACAAAAACAAGGCTAAGGGACGTAGACAATTCGCAACCAGCGGGGCGGAGGGGCTTGGAGGTATTGCCCATGGGAGGGGCCTGTGTGGGCACTCCTGTTGGCAGGGGTAGCAAGGCTGTGGATGTTTGGTGTAGGGTGAGGGACAAGAAGCGAGTGGATACTGAGGACTTGTGGAGTGTAAGATGCAGGCGGTCGCCGCGACTTGGGCGAACGCCAGAACGTAGCGTTATGGGCAGCAGAGAGGCGGGGAAAGACGTGGGGCACAAAACAGGCTGAGACAGGAATAAGCTGAGGGATTAGGCAAGTTGGAAGTTGATTGCAACGGTGCGCCCCGAACACACTTGAGGCAGGGTGCTGCATTTGGGGAAGGCGTTGTGGGCAAGTGTGAAGAAAGGACTTCTAGGTAGGCATTGGTCCGGGAGGCGCTGCCCCCAGACATGAATCAAAAGTTGGGAAAATGCACAACAAGAAACACGAAACAAGGGCGGGTGTGCACAGCGGTGTGCGATGCTGCTGTGCTGCCGCTACCGCCGCAGCGCGGGCGGCACCAGCGAGCCGCTGCCCTCAAACCCAAACGAGCCGTCGGCTGTGTTGTAGCTGCCCACGCAGCCGGAGGCTGCAGGTTGGGGGTCAGGGCGGGGGCGAAGAGAGCGGCTGAATAGCAGGCAGGCAGGGCACTCTGCAACAGGCAGGGGGGCATGCATTGGAGCAGGGGCATGCACACCACAGGGCAGTCACGCCCCCAGTCACCACCCACCCGCGTTCATGTCGCCAATGTTGGCGCTGCCGGTGTTGCGGCTGCCAAGGTTGCCCGAGCCGCTGTTGTAGTGGCCCACGTTGTTCCACCCCGTGTTGCCCACGCTGCAGGGGAGGGCAGACCGGTTGGTGGGGCAGCGTTCGTTGCGGCAAAGCGGAGGGTGTTTGTGCACGCACGCTAGCTGCAAGCCGTCCACTGCACTGAGCACAACAGCTGCGCCAGCCCACTGCACCCTGACACTCACCCAACATTGCCTTGTGCGTCGGCGGTGCAGGGGGCTGCACCCGCTGGCACACACTCCACCACCGCCACAAAGGGGCAGTCCCGCCCGATGCAGGTGCGGCCGTCGGCGGGCGAGTACGTGAGCACAGCAGCAGCATGCGCAGCCAGTGCCGGCGGCAGCACCCCGCGGCGCACGGTGCCAGCCGCGCCAAAGCTGGCGTTGCGCTGCTGGCAGTAGGCCAGCGCCCAGGCGGCATTGGCCTCAGGGCTGGCGTCGCTGAATGCGGCCAGGTGCGGGGTGCCGCCCACCAGCAGCCTGCGCGGTTGGGTGGGGAGGTGACACGTTGAGGCGCATTGAGCGAGCGCGTTGGAAACCTAGACCGTCGCATCTGGCTGCAGACTCCAGCCATCTGTTTCAATGCCCTCCGCACGCCGCTCCCACGCTCTGCCCCACACCCAGCCCAGCGCTCACTTGGGCAGCGAGAAAAACACGCTGGAGCAGGGGGCGGCCGCCAGCGCTGCCGCAGGCTCAACCTCCAGCGCTGCCCTGGGCCGCACTGGCCGCACGCTGCCGCCGCCGGGGCGGCCTCCGCCACGCCCGCCACCGCCATTGATGCTGCTCGG
>RRZL01000077.1:2169455-2183960 GCA_006782975.1 Chlorella sp. Dachan | reverse complement strand
CCAAGCCTGCGTCAGGTGGCAACGGCGGCAGCCCGCCCGCCGCGCCCGTCGCGCGCTCTGCGCCTGCTGTGCCTGCTGCGCCGCAGACGGGCGCTGAGGCCAAGCTGGCAGTCGCCGCCAAGATTTCGGCGGCTCGAACCCTGGCCCGCAAGCTTGCTGAAGAGAAGCAGGCGGCACTGGCCGCCTCGCGCCTGGCGTCCTCCAAGGCGGTCGACCCCGAGGCTGCCAAGCAGTGAGTGTGGAAGGCCAGGCAGGGTGGTGCGTGGGTTGCTGGTTTGTGGGGCGTGGCGGCAGTTTGGGCTCCGTCCAAGACGAGGGCCACATGGCGCTGGCTGGGCAGTAAGGGAGCAAGTGGGATGCAGCTAGAGGCATGCTTCGGTCGCTGGCCGCCTGCAGGCTGCGGAAGCACTCCTTGCCGCTGAGCCAGCCAGTCGAGCAGTCAGATGCAACCATGCCGTCTGTGTCATTCCACCGCTGCCTGCCCCCCCACCCGCTGCTGCCACTCTCAATCTGTTTTCAGGATGATCCAGGCAGCAGAGAATGAGGTGGCAGAGATGGCGCGTGAGGCGGCCCGGGCTGATTCCCTGGCCCGCGCCGCTCGCAAGGCGGAGATGGGCGACGCGCAGCAGCTGGAGCTGCAGCGCCTCAAGGTGGGGTTTATGTTGGTTGACAAGGGGTTGGCCCTGCCTGGAGTTGAGTTCATTTTGGCAGGTGGTTGGCCCTTGGCAGCGGGTGGTGTCAAGGTGGGCGCCGCTTGGTCATGCACGGCGGGGTCAGGAGGGGCCCAGGGGAGCTGGCGGGTGGTGAAGGTTGGGCGCCGCTTGGTCATGCACAGCGGGGTCAGGAGGGGCCCAGGGGAGCTGGCGGGTGGTGAAGGTTGGGCGCCGTTTGGTCATGCAAGGCAGGGATGGGAGGGGCCCAGGGGAGCTGGAGCTGCGGTGATTGGGGGTGGGATGCTAGTGATTGGTCGGGGCGCGGTCGGGGCGCAACTGCTGCTGCAGGCTTTCAGCCAGGGTCTGGCATCCCTGCCGCAGCAGCGCAGACGTGAGAGCATTCCGTTTGCATCACAGTTTGCACACCCCTCCCTTCCCCCTCGCCACAGGCCGAGAACGAGGCGCTGCAGCAGCTGCTGGTGCAACTGGCTTCGGACCGGCAGGCGGCGGAGGCCAAGCTGCGCGAGGTGGGTCACTATTCAGCGCTGGGTCACATGTCAGCTCTGGGTTGATTTGTGGTGCACAAACCAGTTGCTTGCTCGAGGCCTGGGGTGCGGTTAAAGCAGCAGGCGGCAGAGACCAAGCCTCTGCAATGGTTGGCCGTGGCGTTCTGGTTGCAGATTGCCTGCCTGCCGGAGTGCCCTCCCTTCCACCCTCCATCCCTGTCATGTGGACCCTTCTTTGCAGGTCAAGGAGCGCTACTCAAACGTGCCGGCCGAGGTGGAGGCGGCAGCCGCGGAGCTAATCGCCAAGGATGTGCCCGCCGCAATTGCTGCCGAGGTGAGCTGCTGTTGGCACAGCCTGCGGATGTCTGGCCAGCTCCCAGCCTGGCGGGTCTATCTCTTCATAGCCAGCCATTTCGCCCAGCCTGGGCTGGTTCCCAGATGCTCAGCCAGCTCCAGCCTGGCTGGCTGTCTCTCCCCAGACCTAGCCATCCCACTGGCAGGGGAGCGGCCCCCTCGTTGCCATCGGCAGCCCCTCTGCCCGCCATGCAACGCACATGCCCTGATCCTTCCCGCCTGCATGCACGCCTCCGCAACATCCGACCCCTGCTGCAAACCTTAAATTAGCATTAAATGCTCTCCCTCCAACCCTGTTGTGCCTCCCACCACTGCAGTTCAAGGCGGAGGCCCCGCCGCCGCCACCCGCCAAGCCGGCTGTGCCCGAGGTCGCTCCCTCCATCCAGCAGCTGGCCCGTCTGGCAGAGGCCGCGCGCAACGCCGGCCGGGCGGTGTTTACGCTGCCTGAGAGCTCGCAGCCGGGGCAGGGCGTGCCGGTGGGCACAACCTGCACCATTTACTACGACCGCTCGAAGGGCCCCCTGCCCGGCAACGCCAACGTGGCTCTCAAGGTGCGTGGCTGGGTGAAAGGGATATGCATCCACAGATCTAATCGCATGTGGTGTGCAAGGTGTGCCGGGCGTCTCCTCCACCGTCCATGGAGCTTGCCTCTTCCCTCCTCACGTCTCGCGGCTGCGCCGTTGCTGCCCCTCCTCACTTCTCACAGCTGCACCTGCCTTCCGATCAGGCTGCCTTCAGGTCTGATGTTGCCGCATCTCACTTCTGGCAGCCGCCCCTTACCCTCCCCGTCCAATGCGCAGGTCGGCTTCAACAAGTGGGAGTCGATTGAGGTGCTGCCCATGCAGCGGTCTGAAGAGCTGGCCGGCAACGGCGCCGGCGGCGACTGGTGGCAGGTGGGCTGAACTGCGTGCTTGCGCCGTGCATTTCAACTCAGGGCCCGGCCAGCCTGGGACTCACTTGCACCTGCGCAAAGCCCAGCAGGTGCAAGGGTCAACCTACATGCCCATTGCAACCCCAGGCGGTCCTCCCCAGCCTGCTGTCCCGCATATGCTCCCCTTCTCCTCTCCTCCCTTCAGCTCATGTGCTGCTGCCGTGCTTGCTTACGTTGCAGGTGGACCTGGCCCTCCCTGAACTGCCCTTCTGCAGCAGCCACATGCCCTGATCTCCTCAGCCTAATGTGTGTGCCTTGACCCGTTTCCAACCGAAGGTGGACCTGGCCCTGCCAGAGCTGCTCTCCCGCATCGACTTTGTGACCATGGACAGCAACTCGGGGGCCGTGGACAACAACGGGTGCGTGTTGTGCGGGCGGGCACATGAGGGAGGGCCTGGGGGCGGCATGACCTGCAGGTATTGTCTTGCAACACGGCAGAGCTCCCAGCTCACTTAGTGTGGGTCAACCGTGCACCGCTCCGGTGCCAATGGAACGCTGCAAGCTTGTACGTGCAAACGTAGCGCGGTTGTTTGCGGGTTGCAGGGCCCGCGACTTCCAGCTCAACCTGAGCGGGGCGGTGACGCAGCAGGAGCTGCAGATGAAGCGGCTGCAGCTGCTCGAGGCCTACGAGCGGCAGCGCCTGGCGGTGATTGTTTGGGGCGGTTGGGTTGCACATGCCCTGGACGTGCCCTGGATGCTGTGTGGCTGTATGGCCTGGGCAGCTGCCTGGTCAGCCCTCCCTCCTCAACTTCGCATTGCTGCTTCCCACGTCCACGTATACAGGAGCTGCGGGCGGAGGAGGACCGCATTTACGCGCAGTGGATGGCGCAGGCGCAGGAGGCGGCGCAGGCGGCGCGCGCCGCCTACCACGCGCGGCGCCGCGCACAGCTGCTGGAGGTGGGTTGCTGCCTCTTGTTTGCAGCCAGTGCACCCAGCTGGTGGTCGCTTGCAGCCATTGCACCCAGCTGGTGCTCGCTTGCGCACACCTGTCCCTGTATCGCTTGCGGGCCCACCGCAGCGCTGCCTTGATGGTGTCGTGTGCTGCAGGAGGCGCGCGCTGTGGTTGCGGAGCGGCGCGGCGCGGCACTGCAGCAGATTGCGGCGGCGCAGCAAAAGGAAGGAGTGTTTGGCTGGCCCGAGGGCGTGCCTGAGGCTGGTGAGTGCTGGATGTGCCTGCTCAACAGGCAGGCAACGGCTTGCGCGCCTGCATGGGTTGCCCGTGCAGGTGCCCCTCCCCAGCTGCCGCGCCGCCCATACACTGTGCTGCCCCTCACCACCGCTGCTCACGCGTCCCCCCGCGGTTTCCAGACGGCCGGCATCCGGCCTGCTGACCCACAAAATGCCTGGTGTTCAACACAGCCGCCTGGCCTGCTGCCTGATTTTCTCCCACCTGATCCCCTCCCCTTGCCCTGTCCGCCTCCCCCTTCCCTCTCTCCCAGGCGGCACCGGCCTGCTTGTGTACAACAAGGCCTCCGGCCCGCTGCGCGGCTCGTCATCCGCAGTCTTTGTGCATGTTGGCTACGACGGCTGGTGGCTCAAGGTGCGCCCAAGCGGGCAAGCAGGGGCGCTGCTTAGTCACAAGGCGTGCTCAGTCCAGCTCAGATCCATGGGTCCAGCTGTTGCGCCAGCGCATGCGGCTTCGGGCGTGGCCGATCGCAACCCCTGCCTGTCCACCCCGCACGCCCTGCAGGACAAGCGCGTGATTGCGATGCAGCCGCTGAGCGACGCGCAGGTGCAGAAGTTCCGGCTGCCAGCCGGGCAGTGGGTGGGCGCCGAGGTGAGCATCAGGGTGCTGCGGCGTAGTGTTGATTTTCAGATGGTTTGCATGTGGAGGTTTGGTTTGTTCATGCCGCAGCCGCTGCACAGCGCACCGTGTGGAACTGCAAATGGGCAAGCCAGCGCCGCACTTCCCCTCCTCCCACTCGGCAGCTGCCAGCCTGGGCCACGCAACGCTAGCAATTCGTGTAGGCTGTCAATATGTACTAACACCAGATCCGCTGCCTGCCCCCGTTCGCCCCACAGGTGCCCGCCTGGGCCACGGCCGCCATGCTCGACTACGTCTTCACCGACGACCGCCGCGCGATCTGGGACAACAACGGCGGCAACGACTTCCACACGCTGCTCAAGGAGTACGCCTCAGGTGCGCAACAAGCTGTCGCGGCCGCTTCGTCGGGTGGCTGCGATGGGCGTTTGGCGGGTGACGGTGATGGGTGCGCTGCCTGGCCGCAACGACACAGCGGCCTCCACACCCTGATCAAGGAGTACGCGTCAGGTGCGCAGCAAGCTGCTGCGACGTTTGGTGGGTGCTCAAGGAGTGCGCCTCAGGTGTGCTTTTTGCGGTTGTCGGGTACCTGTGAAGGGCACGGCAGCATCACCGTCCCCACTCCTCCGAGCACGTACTCAGATGATCAGAAGTTGCCGCGGTGCTTTTCGGGTGGCTGTTGTGGGCAGCGCTGGGCCTCCCATCACCGTGGCTACTCAGCTGGCTAGGCCATGGCTAGTCCGACCCTCGTGATAGATACAGGCCGTAGCTGACCGCCTGCCGTCCTGCCACATCCTTAATGCAGGCGACAAGCTGGTGCAGCTGGTTTACGAGGCACTGGACGCCGCAACCCAAACGGAGACGGCACACCAGGAGGAGCTCGCCGCCAAGCGCGCGCTTGAGAAGGCGCACGTCAAGGTGAGCGAGCATGCAAATCGCCGGTGCGACCCAGCTTGAGGAATGCTTGGGTGGTGGCGTTGTCCAGCTGAGCAGCTGCCACGCGAGCGGCACTGCCCTCTGCGTCTGAGGCTGGCCCTGCCACATCCACACACGCACACGCCGGTCAGCCAATCACGGCTGCCATGCACGCCCCTCCCTAACAGGCCATGGCGGGGCGGCGGCGGCGCGAGCTCCGCTCTCGTGTGCTGTTCACCCAGCCCATCACCCCAGTGGCTGGCCAGCCAGTGGACATTTTCTACAACCCGGGTGGGTGGCTCGCTCAAGCAACCTGGTCTGGTGGATGGACACTCCGTTGTATTGTGCAGCCCCTCAACCGCTGTTGCCGGCCTGCCGAGGAACACTTTTCACATCCCTTGTGCGCCCCTGCCCTCAAGTCGCACGACTCAAACGTGTACTGGGCTCCGGTAGTCCTCTGCCCTGCAACTGTGGCCCTCATCTGACAGCGGTTGCCTCCAACCCAACGCGCTGCAGACGAGACGGCGCTGCGCGGCCGCCCCGAGGTTTTTGCCGCCGTCGGCTTCAACCGCTGGACGCACGGCGGTGAGTGGCCTGTTCTGTGGGGACTGTGTTGGCCACTGAGCAGTGTGTGGGGTGGGCGCATTGGACCTGGTCTTCATCTGGAATGATCCTGCCCCCAGCGCATGCCACAGAAGGTTGCAGTGTGTTCACTGCTCGACCCTTGCCTGCGCTCTGCCACTAATTGCCTGCCATGCCACCTTCCTCATTCTGCAGAGCGGCAGGTGGTGCCGCTGCAGAGCGTGATCCCCGGCGGCATTGGCTGGGAGAAGGCCACGGTGCAGGTGCGGAGGAATCGCCTTTCCTGGGGTCGTGGCAGCTGCTGCCCTGCTGCTCGCGTCCCCCCGCTCGCACTGGCCCAAGCAAGCCGCCCCTTCCGTGGGTCCTCCCTGGCTGGCACTGCTGCCTGCTTGCAAACCAGCAAACGAGCTCACCTGCTCGTCTGCTGTGCGCCTTCGCAGGTGCCGACCGATGCGCACGTGCTGGACCTTGCATTCCTGGACAGCCGCGACAAGCACGTGCGCTGGTTTGGGTCAGGGTGCAGCCAAGTGTGCTGACGCTTGCATGCCCTTGCTATTAATATTGGACAGGGCGGTCTCCAGCAAATACCACGGGAATGCTACCACCTGCCGGTTGTTAGTTTGCACCAATGCGTGGTGCCCAACCGGGTTCACCTTGTTCTATTCCCGCAGGGCGGTTTCTACGACGACAACAAGGGCATGGACTACCACGTGCCGGTTGTGGGCGGCACCGGCACCGTGCCCACCCTGCGCGTGGTGCATGTGGCTGCAGAGATGGCGCCCATTGCCAAGGTGCGGCGGCGCAGCTTTGCTTGCTGGTCTGCACAAGGGAGATTGTGCTGGGCGGTCGGGTCGCCGTTGCTCCCACTGCTCCTCAACTCCACTCCCACTGCTCCTCACCCTTCTTCTGCCCATTACATTACCCTATACACAGGAGGGCGGCCTGGGCGACGTGGTGACTGCCCTGGGGCGTGCCGTCCAGGAGGAGGGGCACGAGGTTGAGGTGGTGCTGCCCAAGTACGACTGCATCAACTACAACCTGGTCCAGGCAAGGCTTGTTTACTTCTTTGGAGCGCCTGCTGTTGGTTGGTTCAATTAAGATGGTGGAGGTGGTGCTGCCCAAGTACGACTTATCCAGTAGCCGCTTGTGGGCGGGGCTTCTACAGGAACCGAAGATGGTCCACATCATTGTGGTCGACCACATTGCTGTGCCGTTGCCTGCAACTAATGTACATGCTACGTTGCTCTGCTGCTTGCAGGACCTGAAGATGGTCAAGGGCTACTGGTTGAACTGCTTTGAAGCGCTGTCTCTTCTAGTCCTGTGTTGACTAATCTAGGTAGTTACGTTGCTCTGGGTGTTTGCAGGACTTGAAGATGGTCAAGGACTACTGGATGAACGGCGTGCAGGTCAAGATCTGGAAGGGCAAGGTGGAGGGTGAGTGGCAGCCGCCCCTCCACACCTGCGGCCACGTTGCTTCAGCTGCAGCTGCAGCAGCGTGCCACGGACGCATGCCCGAGCGTCGGTCTGGGAGGTGCACTACACTGTGGGCACAGCGCCCTGCTGCCATACTTTGCTGGGCTGCTGTACTTTGCATGACATCCGCTCCCTGCACCCTGTGCCCGCCGCTACTGCCTCCAGGCCTGAGCACCACCTTCCTGGAGCCCTGCAACGGATACTTCTGGGTGAGGTTCTGCTGCCATCTTGGGTGGGAGCTCATGCTGTTATTGATGGTGGGGTGCTGCTTTGTCAGAGTACCACCCCGTGTGCACTCAGCCAGGTTGGAAGCACAGCCAGGTTGGAAGCAGCTTGGCGGCTGCCTTGCACTGCACCTACATCCGACCGCCTCTCAATGTTGGTCCTAATGGCCGCAGGTGGGCCGCATCTATACTGACATCTGGCGCGACCGCGAGCGGTGAGCCTGGGTGGGGCTGAGCAGAGACAGGCAGGGGGCTGCCTTGCGACGCGGCAGTGTATTCACAGCACCGCGGGCCGAGGTGGCCACGCAGCCGATGGCGGCCGCAGGGCAGTCCTTGGGGCAGGTCGTCCACCATTTGCCTCCACCACGCCCGCTCTCAGCTACCCTGCCCGCCGGTGTGATATTGAAGCAATATTCTGAACCAATAATCGATACTTGCCACCTCCCGCAGGTTCTACTACTGGTGCGGATGCGCGCTGGAGTACATCAAGCACCACGCTGACGCGCGGCAGTGAGTGGAGTGGGGAACTGGGTGGGGCTTGTGTCGAGTCTGTGTGTACTGCACTGGTCTGTGCCTACTCCAACAGCCGGCAGGTGCAGACACAGTGGGTTGGCAGGTTGGAGGCATGGCAGCTGCTAGCTTGTGGTGCACTGAAACGGCGGCGTCGGTTTGATGCCGCTGCTTGCAGGCAAGTGGGCTTCCCTGGGAGCCACCCGCGCCAGTGAGAGGGCAGACCACTGCACACCTTCCAACTTATTGCCCCCTGCATTGCAACTGCCTGACTGCACCTTGTGCACGGCCCTCCGCCCACTGCCCCTTGCAGCACCTGCGCTGCACCAGCAAGTCGGGAGGCCCACTCACACATTTGGCCTGCACGCACAATCCCATCGTGCCCACTTCTAACAGCCCGCCCAAAGGGCCCGCCTCCCTGCATCCCCATGTCCCTCTGCCACTCCGCTGCCGCCTCTCACTCCCCCTCCCGTCCGCCCTCCCCTCACAATCTCTCCTCCCAGGCCCGACATCGTGCACTGCCACGACTGGCAGTCTGCTCCAGTGGCTTGGCTGGACCACGGCTCCTCCAAGTGCGCCTTCACCATCCACAACCTTAACTACGGCGCAGATCTCATCGGCCAGGCGAGTGTTGGTATTTTGTCAGCGTGTGGTTTGATGCGCTGCAGACTACGCGCTACACTGCCCGTGCACCGCAATGCGGATGGTGTGCACTGCCGCTCTGGCATTTGCAGATTGCCGCGGCGCATCGACCCGCCTGGCGCACTGCCTCGGCTGCAGGCCATGGCGGCGTGCAGGGTGGCCACACCAACCCACAACAGCTGGCTCATCTTCACTGCCAAACGCACCCAAACTCTGCAGGCCATGGCGGCGGCCGAGGTGGCGACCACGGTGTCGCCCACCTACGCTCAGGAGGTGTCGGGCCACCCAGCCATTGCGCCGCACCACGGTGGGTTGGTAGGCATTGCTAGACAGCGAGGTGGCTCGGCAGGAAGCGGGCATCAGATGGTGAACGTGCCTGTCCTTGGAAACAGGCTGGCTGTGCGGTGCCCTACTTGCGTCGGCATTACAAGCTGCACGCGCCTGATCGCCTGATCTTCCCTGCTCAACACCCCCTGCAGGCAAGTTCTTCGGCATCCGCAACGGCATCGACCCCGACATCTGGGACCCCTCGGGTGCGTTTTTTTCTGAACTGATAGTCCGCAGTGGCTGTTGGGCTGCTGTTTGCGTGTGCGGTCTACCATGCACCAACCTGGCCATCTTGATAGCAGTCGGCTGCTGCTCACAGACCTCCTTGCCCACTCATCTGCCCATCCCTCGCCTGCACTGCAGAGGACCCGCTGCTCCCCCTCGGTTACACGGCGGACTCGGTTGTGGAGGGCAAGGCGGCGGCCAAGGCGGAGCTGCGCAAGCGCATGCAGCTCAGCAACGCGGGTGGGTTTGCTGGGCGCTGGTTGGCCAGCTTGCGGGTGCGAGTGTTAGCTGTAGCATGTCGGGGGTCGATGGGGAATGGGTGGCAACCTTCACCCGACCGTGTGTGCCATCCACGCATGCTGTGCTTGCGACTGCCAAAGTTGAACTGCGCAGCTAATGAGAAGCCCCTGCCTTTCCACCCAACACAGACGTCCCCATCGTGGGCTGCGTGACGCGCCTGACCCACCAGAAGGGCATCCACCTCATCAAGCATGCGGCTTGGCGGACAATGGAGCGTGGCGGTCAATTTGTGCTGCTGGGCTCGGCGCCCGACCCCAAAGTGCAGGTGGGCGGAGATGCGGTGTGGCGGTTGGGCCATGCGGTGTGGCGGTTTTGCTATGACTTGGTGGCTGTCACAGTGGATGCTGACGGGATGTGTCGCTGCTTGGTCGTCGATTCCGGTCGCCAAGCCAGCCAAGCTGCCCAGAGCGGGGAGCATGTGGCAAACCCAACCCCAACCCGTCACTTGCAATTTGCTGCCTCAGGCCGAGTTCAACGCGCTGGCGGGCGACTTGGCGCGGCAGTACCCCGACCGCGCCCGCCTCTGGTTCGCCTACGACGAGCCTCTGAGGTGAGGGGTTGAGGAGGTTAAGTGGCCTAGCAGGGGTGTGCATTGCGACTGCGCGTGGCTTAATTGTTGTGTGCATTACGGCTGCGTGTGGCCTTGTCGCGGTGTGCCTTACGGTTCGCCGCACCAGATCGAGCAGCGCGCCTCTTACAACGGACGCCTGAAGCGGACGGGCATGCTGGGCAGTTGCTGCCACCTTGCTGCCGCTTGCAATGCACCTGCACTGAACCCTATCCTTGCCCGCTTCCCCCATCCCACAGCCACCTGATCTATGCGGGCTGCGACATGTTCCTGGTGCCATCCGTGTTTGAGCCCTGCGGCCTCACACAGGTGGGTTCCAAACGTGCAGGGTTGAAAGGGTGGCATTGCCGCTCACGCCTGCCTTGTTGAATATCCAGCAGCCCGCCAACAAATGTTGCATGCCGTCCTTCGCCCAGGCCCCATGGCTGCCGCCCATGCGCACCCTATCACCACCACTCCGCTGGCACCCTCTCATTACCACTCCGCACGCACCCTCTCATTACGACTCCGCAGATGATTGCCATGCGCTACGGCTCCATCCCTGTGGTGCGCAAGACCGGCGGCCTGAACGACACGGGTGAGGAGGCACTGTTTCTGTTTGTTCTCAGAGGCAGGGCCCGCTGTGGTCCTGCCCAGGGTCTGCTGGCATGCCACAACTGTGGGCGTCTCGCAACTGCGTGCAGCGCTGCCGGCGCAGAGCGCGGAGCTCCCCAACCGTGCTACGAGTGCGGCTCTCACCTGTGCCCTTCCCTTTTTTAGATTTTTTACAATCCTTTTTGTGTTTTTTTCCCGCAGTGTTTGACGTTGACCATGACGCCGAGCGTGCCGCTGCGCTGGGTGTGGAGGTCAACGGCTTTTCGTTTGAGGGCATGGATGCGCCCGGCATGGACTATGCGCTCAACAGGTGCGGTTTTGGCATGAGCGGGGCAGCATGAGCGGGGCAGCCGACCACTGGGGACGGTGCCCGAACACATTAGCAGTAGCGTGCGGGTGCCTGAGGGGAGACCAGCGGTTCACTGCACAGCCCGCCTGCTGGTTGGAAGCTGCTCTGTGGTTCCTGTGAAACACACAAACAAACAAACACACGGCTGCTCCGCGCCACAATCTGCAGAGCGCTAAGCCGCTGGTTTGGCGAGCGCGAGTGGTGGGACCAGCTCAGCAAGCGCGTGATGCAGGTGGGAGGGGCATGTGGCAGCGTGCAGCTGGGCTGCAGGGAACGGCTTTCCGAGTCCCGCATTCGCTCGGCGACATTGCATGGCCTGGCCTGGCGCGGCATGGCATTGCAAGGCGACATCGTCAGCGGCTGCATTTCCGGCATGGCCGCCTGCTGCCACGAGGCTGCTCATCCTGCTTGCCCTGACTGACTGACTCAACTCGACCTAACGGCCCTGCCACCCCTGCAGATGGACTGGAGCTGGAGCTCGCCCGCCCAGGACTACCTTGAGGTGCGTGTTTAAACGCTGCACCCGTTTTTACAGGCTGCCTGCGTGTTCCCCCAGCTGCCATGTTGCCAGTTGCTGGCTGATGCCAAAAGTCACGCCGGCGCCCTTGGGCGGCGCGGCGGCGCACTGATAAATGGTGCCTGTTGTACTGTTGTCAACCTCCCGCTTCTGCCCCCGCTCCCACCCCTCTGCAGCTGTACTACCGCGCCCTGAAGAAGTTCTAAACAACACGAAACCTCGCACCCTGAAACGGCCTGAACCGCACAGCAGCTTCCTGCGCACCCCAACCGTTGCATCTCGCGCACAGCGGCAGCAGCAGGCACACTTGTGGGCACGCGCTACCCGCTGCCGCTGTGTTGCTGCTTTCCATCGTTCTAGAGAGCCTGCTGCGGCAGGCTAGCTGGCGGTGCCCTCTTGCCCAGCCAGCTGCTTGCCGTGCCTTGCGGAGCTTCACCTTGCTTGCACTTGCCAACGCACCCACGAACCACTTGCTTCTGCCCGTGCGCAGCGGTGGCTGCCCTCAGCTGCCGCCGCCGCTGCTGTACGGGCGCCCGTGCCCCTCCCGCCGCACTTCCGCCGTCCCTGCCCCAATTTCTTCCCTCCGTTGCGTGTTCGTTGTTGTACCAATGCACCCACCCACTCGCTGCCTGCTCACGCTGTTGATCCGCCGCTCGCATTTCGGACTGTTTACACTTCCGCTGTTCTGCCCAATCCCAATCACAATCCGACGCATTCCTTGCACAGGCCACGCCAACCGAACGGTTGCAGACCGGGCAGGCGCCTCCTTTTCTGGCCGCCCCTGCTGCAGGCGGGGGCAGCCCGGATTGATCTGAATCCATCGCCCCAGCCCGCCCCGCCTTGCCGCCGCCGGCTGCTCCGTGATTTTCCTGTCACCTGCCCCACCGTGCACGCACGCCATTTGCGTGCTTTTCGAACGTCTTGGCTACAAGTTGAGTGTGATTTTGGTAGCGCGTGACAGGGAGCAAATCAGATGGGGCAGACGTGGCGCCAGAGAAGGGCGGCTGCATGCATGCTGCGCCAGCATGCATCTGATTGACTGGGCGGGGTGATGTTGACGATGATTGCAGGCGCTGCGCCCGTGGATGAACGGAGCCAGGTCTTCCTTAGGAGGCGATGCATGTGCAGGGAAACGAGCTTCAATGATGAAATCAAGCAGGCCAGTGCTGCTCACACAAGGGGAGAGGGTAAAAACAAAGACGGACTATGGGACAGTGATGCACAGAAGGTGGTAGGAGCTTGTGAGGAGAGGGGAGGTGGAGCTAGTGAGGAGAGAGGAGGTACAGAGTACGTACAGCGGCTGGGCCAGCGGCGGACAGCGTGCATGCCAGTGATTTAGCGGGGCAATGCGCCGGACGCAGCTGCCCGGGCTACTGGCCCCCCGCGCCGGCCGCGGGCTTGGTCGCGGGCAATAGCACAGCGTCACGCAGCGCTCATAGCATTGCCCAGCGTGCCCCCTGATGACTGCCGCTGCCCGGCGGGGCAAGAACTTGCACAAGTTTTTGCTCAGAAGCAGCCGCCCAGCTGTTGCAGTGACAGGGAGGGGGCTGGAGCATGCGCTCGCCTGCTCCAACCAGCGTTCGGAGCAAGAACTTGCGGAGGTTGTTGGTCCAGGGCAGCAGCACAGCTGGCGCAGCGGTCATAGCAGTGCCCAGCGTGCCCCCTGCTCACTGCCGCTGCCATGTTTGGCAAGAACTTGCACAAGTCTTTGCTCAGAAGCAGCCGCCCAGCTGTTGCAGTGACAGGGAGGGGGCTGGAGCATGCGCTCGCCTGCTCCAACCAGCGTTCGGAGCAAGAACTTGCGGAGGTTGTTGGTCTAGGGCAGTAGCTCAGCTGGCGCAGCGCTCATAGCAGTGCCCAGCGTGCCCCCTGATGACTGCCGCTGCCCGGCGGGGCAAGAACTTGCACAAGCTTTTGCTCAGAAGCAGCCGCCCAGCTGTTGCAGTGACAGGGAGGGGGCTGGGGCATGCACTCGCCTGCTCCAACCAGCAAGTTTCGTTGCGGACACACAGACTGTAAATCGAAAATGGAAATGGAATGGAGCGCAGCCGGCGGCGGGTGCTAGCGCAGTGGCGCACTGGCTCCTTCTGGGGACTGGAGGAAACTGGGCGGTGGCAGCAATTGCCCCGGGAGCAGCGTATCTGCCCCCACTGCCAAGGCGGCATTGAAACTGTACATCACATGATTTTTGATTGCCCCCTGTACGATGCCATTCGCCTGCGCTTCCCCGACCTGTTCAACTGCCCCGCCACCTTGCATGCCTTCCTTGAGCAACCTGCCAAGCGACTGCCAAGCGGTTCACCGCAGCTTGCCGCCGCTGCTGGCTGGAAGCCTCCCCAACAGCCCCTTAAACTTTTGTACAGACACCCACCCCTCTGTGTATATCCGATGCACCTCCCCAGTTTTTTTCCATCACTGCTTTTCCCTCAGCCCCAGGCTGCCGCCTGGGGGTCTGTATCGCATGTTGCGGACACGCAGACTTTAACCCCGAAAAGTGAAAAAAAAGTGCCCCGCAGGGCAGCGGCAGTGAGCAGGGGGCACGCTGGACACTGCTATGAGCGCTACGCCAGCTGTGCTGCTGCCCTGGACCAACAACCTCCGCAAGTTCTTGCTCCGAACGCTGGTTGGAGCAGGCGAGCGCATGCTCCAGCCCCCTCCCTGTCACTGCAGCAGCTGGGCGGCTGCTTCTGAGCAAAAACTTGTGCAAGTTCTTGCCCCGCCGGGCAGCGGCAGTCATCAGGGGGCACGCTGGGCACTGCTATGACCGCTGCGCCAGCTGTGCTGCTGCCCTGGACCAACAACCTCCGCAAGTTCTTGCTCCGAACGCTGGTTGGAGCAGGCGAGCGCATGCTCCAGCCCCCTCCCTGTCACTGCAACAGCTGGACGGATGCTTCTGAGCAAAAACTTGTGCAAGTTCTTGCCCCGCCGGGCAGCGGCAGTCATCAGGGGGCACGCTGGGCACTGCTATGAGCGCTGCGCCAGCTGAGCTACTGCCCTAGACCAACAACCTCCGCAAGTTCTTGCTCCGAACGCTGGTTGGAGCAGGCGAGCGCATGCTCCAGCCCCCTCCCTG
>RRZL01000077.1:2045487-2157296 GCA_006782975.1 Chlorella sp. Dachan | reverse complement strand
CAGCTGGCGCAGCGCTCATAGCAGTGCCCAGCGTGCCCCCTGCTCACTGCCGCTGCCCTGCGGGGCAAGAACTTGCACAAGTTTTTGCTCAGAAGCAGCCGCCCAGCTGTTGCAGTGACAGGGAGGGGGCTGGAGCATGCGCTTGCCTGCTCCACCCAGCGTTCGGAGCAAGAACTTGCGGAGGTTGTTGGTCCAGGGCAGCAGCACAGCTGGCGCAGCGGTCATCGCAGTGCCCAGCGTGCCCCCTGATGACTGCCGCTGCCCTGTGGGGCAAGAACTTGCACAAGTTTTTGCTCAGAAGCAGCCGCCCAGCTGTTGCAGTGACAGGGAGGGGGCTGGAGCATGCGCTCGCCTGCTCCAACCAGCGTTCGGAGCAAGAACTTGCGGAGGTTGTTGGTCCAGGGCAGCAGCACAGCTGGCGCAGCGCTCATAGCATTGCCCAGCGTGCCCTAGACCCTTGCTAAATCATCCCCCGTGCTTCCGAACCATCCGTGCCTATCAGGCCCTTCTGCACCGATCAAGCCTCGTGATGCATCCCTAATTCCTTTCACAGCTCTGCTTCGCGTTTCCCGGTGTGCTGTTTCTGATGCCAACGGATGGCCTGTCAATTTACAAGTGCTGAAGTACAAGCTGCGCGGCTCGGATGCAGCCAAACATTAAAACTCAGTGATCAGGCGACAGGCGAATCAATAGAGGTATCATTGAGAAGGGTTGGCAAAACAGTTGCCAGGAGCGGCAAGTCAGTATCAAATGGCCAAGCGGTCAGGTAAAAAGAGTCACACAAAGTCACACATCGGCAATGCTGTAATATGTTCAGGCACGGCTGGAGGCTCCTACAGCGGGTGCCAGCTCAGTGCCGCGGTGTCGACCCCACCCTTGTCAGTCCGCAGCTCCTCCGCCCACTTCCAGTGCAGGCCCACCTCCGCGTCAGCCAGCGCCTTCTCCAGGGCCCGCCCACCTGATTTGCCGTTGGTGAGCGCGGCTGTCCGCAGGCCATGGGACTTGTTAGCAGTCAGGTGGGGCGCCTCCCTGCGCGGTGATAGTGCAGATGCCACGATCACAAGCCGCAAACCGCTCAGCAGGCGGCTGGATGGCAACCAACATGGCAGGGCTGCCCTTGCACCAATTTCGGAACCGCTCGGTACGCCACGGTTCATATTCACAAGCGCCACAGCAAGCAGGAACACGACCAAGATGAACGACAACCCCTTGCTCACAGGATGTGCAGGGTCAGGCGTCCTCCGCGAGTCCTGGAGTTCTTCAAGCGGGAGGTGGCCGGGCCGATCTCGAAGAAAAAGGAAGGCTGGTCGCCAGCCGCCGCTCTGCCCACGCAGGCGCCTAGCAGCAGCTTGCCCTCCCCCAGCTGCGCTTCGGCCCCGCGCACCATGTGGTTCTGTGGGGAACAGACAAGGCAGGCAGGCACCCAGGAAGGAGGGAGTTGTGTATGTGAGCCACATGCCAGCAGCTGCGGTGCATATTCAGCCACGAAGCAGGCACGCAACGTTGCTCGCACTAGCAAGCAGACCAGCCACTGACTGGTTGACAAAGCACGTGCGCGTCCACAGCCACACCAAGAAGAGGTACAGGCTCAAACCCACTCTGGCTCCAACTCACCAGGAACAGCAGTTCCGGGCGAGAGAAGCCGAGTGCGCCATCAGGGCGTTTGCCGCCCCAGTCGCACAGGTAGAAGGTGCCAGTCAGGATGTACCGGAAGTAGATCATGACGGGCACACAGGTATCGGGGGAGGTGACGAAATGTACAGGCGCGATCTGGTCTGGGATTGCCGTGCGCAGGTCCACTTCCTGCAAAACAGCAGCAGGGCAGCGCGTGCAGTGACAGCCTGTGGCTAGTCTTGCATGAGCAGTGTGCCGTACATCTGCACACAACACAGGCTGCAGCATGCAACTGGCCAAACGCGCACTGGCCAAGAACCAACTCTGCAACACCATATGCCCTCACAAGCAGCGGCCGCGGGGATGAGGCGATGTCGATGCCGTCATCCGCTGTCATGTGCCAGGCCTCATCCTCAGCTGCCGCCGCCTCTGCTGCCGGCAGAGCGGCTGGGCCAGCCGCGCCTCGCTGCCGTGTGGTGCGGCCTGCCGGGCGCTGCACCTCTTCAGTCCGTGCCGGGGGCGGCTGCTCCGGCAAAGGCTGCTGCTGGCGACGCTGCGAGCGGGTCATCATGCCCTGCCGCTCCTGCGCCACCACTACTGGCGCCTGCCGCGCTGCTGCCCGAGCCGCTGCGCCCGCGCCCAGCTCTTGCAGCATCAGCTGCGGCTGCAGACGTGCTACCAGGGCAGGCGGCGGCAGCGGCAGCCGCAGGCGGCCGGGCGACAGGCCCAGCTCCGCCTGCCGCGCCGCCGGCTGCTGCTGAGGCTGCGGGGCGCCAGGCGCCAGGTGCAGCTGCTCAAACCTCAGCCGCTGCAGCTCCAACTCCCGCAGCTGTGCCCGCAGGCTCTCGTTCTCCTTGCGCAGCCGCTCCTCTGTGCGGGGCACCGGGCGGTTGGGGCTGAAGTTCTCGGCCTGCCCCAGCAGCGGCGAGCCGGGCGACTGCGCCTGCAGATGGTAAGGGTCATCAGCGGGTCGGTTAGGCGGCGACCTGAGGCCAACGCCGCTGCAGCTGCAATTCAGCCGGCAGTTGGGCAGGATCGCATACAACCTGCACTGCAGCGGCGGACGGAAGAGTCCGAAACGCGCCGCAGTGCTCCTCTGCTGAATCAACTGGCGACCCTCACAGACACAAGCCGCGCACCTGACGCGGCGAAGCGGCGGCCCCCTGGTCGTACGGGCTCCTCAGCTGCTCCCGCCCAAAAAAGTCCTGTAGTAAAGGGTGGGCACCAGGTGAAGGGTGTGTTTTAACACAGCTGGCGGTACATGGGAAGGAATGGCTGGCAGCCATGGGAGCCAGGCAGGACGCCGCAGGTGTGGGTGGTTCAGCACAGGGTCGATCAGGAGGCATGCGGTTGAGAGGACATGCGGTACATCGAGCACTCAATCAGGCGGGCGGGCGACTGACAACATGACTTGCGGGGAATGCAGGCGCAGGTGACACACTTGGGGAGATGGCAGCAAACTTTTGGACCGTACGTGAACCGGCGCACCTGCTGTGGCGAGGCGGCGGCCGGCTGCCGCGGGCTCACGGGCGACTCACCACCGACGAGGGGCGCCTGCAGTACAGGGTGGCACCGATTGCATGCCGGCGGGTGAAATTGTGGCACTCATGCACTTGTAGAATAGTGAGCAGGGCAGGCGGGCTTGCGTTGTAAGGCAAAGCGCGGCGGGCCTGCAGATGCAAACATCTCCAGGAGGCAGGCTCACCTCGTACACCCATGGGCCGGCCAGCAGCGGCAGGGCTCCCTGCTGCCGCTCAGCAGCCGCCGGCTTGCCCGCCTGCTCCTGCAGAGATGGAGATGTGCGGCAGGCAAGGGCATGCCATCAAGGCAAGGGTACAGCAGGGAGCTGTGTGCAGCAGCAGGTTCACAAGCAGGATTCGGCTCAGCATCCAGGCAGTCCAATACACATGGTCTGCATGCTGCCAGGGGGCACTGAGGCAACCGACGTCCTGTACGACACCAGCGCACCTGGTGCGGCGACGCGGCGGCCGGCTGCTGCCTGAAGGGGCTCAGCGGCTCGAACTCCGGCGCCTGCAGTGCAGTTCAACGTCTGGCAGTGAGCGCGCAAATTAACGCTCGCAGTCCATATGAGCAAATGGCTGCTAGCCACGGCACTAGCCGCGGCGGCTATGGAAGGGTGCTCCAGGTGGGGAGGGTCAGTACAGGGTGACGAGGAGGCACCTCGTGAGAAGCAGCTGCTCAGTCAGGCGGGCAGGTGATTTTCAGCGCACCCAGCACGGAACGCAGGCAGAGGGGATGCACCACGAAAGGCGGTGGCAACTTTCTGAACCGCACATGGACCCAGCGCACCTGCTGCGGCGAGGCGGCGGCCGGCACCCGCAGCCGCAGGCCCAGCGGCGACTCGTGGCGGATGGGCGGCTCCTGCAGTAAGGGGCGATACGAGGGCCAGGTGCAGCTCCGGTTGTTCACCACAATCCACAACGAATCGGCAGTGAGCAGGCAGTGAGCGGGGCTGCGCAGGCAGGTGCCATTCACACGCAGTCCACGTGCACGCGGATCCCACAGGTGGACACCGCCAGGAGGCACGCTCACCTCGGCTGCCCATGCGGGCAGTGGCCCAGCGCCCAGCCGCCGCTCGGCTGCGTCCTGCTGCACCAGCTGCTCCTGCAGGGAAGATCAGGCAGGGCAGGCGGGGGCATGTCAGCGCAAGGCTGCATCACGGACTCCACACAAACTGCCTCAAGAAGCGACGAGAGCAGGCGAGTTGCGCCCGACGAGCACCATCTGCAACATGGGGGGAGGATAGTTGAAGGGCGGGTTGTGTTATCAGCACCTCAGTACGTTGTAATGCACAACCTGCCTGCTGAGCGTGAGGCAGCGCATGCAGAGCACGTCACCAAGACGTGTGGAACTCAGCGCAGCGGCGCCGGAATCCAGCAGGACCACACACCTGGTGCGGCGCCGCAGCTGCAGGCCGGCCCGTCCACTGCTCGTGCTGCTTGTGCTGGCCGGGCTCCAGCGGCGCCGCCTCCTCATACGCCTGCCAGTGTCAGGGACAGCCAGGAGTTGAGGATGTTGGGGATGTGAGAGGACGCCGTGGCCATGTGCACATGCACGGAGCCAGGCAGGCAGGGTGGGTCAGCCAACTTTGTGCTAGCGGGGCAGGGCATTTGAGCTGCGCACGCACAGAGCATCGAGCAGGCTCACCGCGTTTTTCATCCAGTCGACTATGAGCTCCCGGGCGCCGCCCTGTTGCCGCTCAGCTGCGTCGAGCTCCCCCGGCCGCTGCTGCAACATGATTCAAGCCGGCAGGTGAGGGCGGGTCAGGGGTTGCGTATCCAGAGCATGCAGCCTGGAGGTGGCATTGCGCGCGACAGGCTCATTTGCATCCTCATTCTAGCAGCCGGTACAAGCCAAGAACTGCTTTCCTACCTGCTGCGCATAGGCGGGCAGCGGAGGCGACTGCAGCAGGCCTGCACGTGGGCCAGCAGCCGCCGGCAGCTCCACAAACTGCACGCGCCGGTGCACGGTGCCGGCCGCGCCAGCGCCTGCTGCCGCACCAATGTCCACCGCCCGCTCGTCCTGCTCCTGCGATGGGCCGGCAGGGCCAGTGGGGCGGCGCGTCAGGATGTGGACAACCAGGCAACTGGAAAGGCCCCCAGACTTCCCCACACTCAACCGGGCACCCCAGCTCCTACCTTCTCACGCCCCTCGTGCTCTGCCACTGCCGCTGCCTGGCCTCCTCCGTGGGCCGCAGGGCTGCCCATGGCTTTGGTCAGGTCCTTCGTCACAGAGCCGCCCAGCCCCGCCGCCTCCTGTACAGTGCGCCCAAGGGCGGGCGGTGACGGCGGCCCCCTTTCGCCTGCTGCGACAACCCCCAGCAGCCTGAATTGGCATCGGCATCGATTCCAGGGGCTTTTGGAAAAGCCGAGAGCACCGACAGGCGGCCAAGCCCTACCAGCTTCAGCACTTTCTTCAGCAAGACCGTGGTGCCGCCGGCGGCCTGCTCGGCCAACAAATCTGCTACTCCCGAGTCCATGCTGCTGGCGCTGGACTGCGGCGTGCCGCCAGCAGGTGAACCCGCGACGGGCGTTTGCTCCCGCCCAAACTCCATGGCGGGCGGTCTGAGGACAGGCACTTGGAGCGATGTGTCACAGCGGCAGGCAACGGGCAGGCAATATGACTGCGCTGTGCTGCCGCACATGTGTTCCATGCCAACTCAGTGCCAGTCTGACTGGATGATGCGTCCACGCCCTCCACCAAGGCCTCTGCAGCCTGCCTGGTCCTGCTACATGTTCGAAGCATGCCACCAATTTTGCCTGAAAGATAAACCATGCACAGCTGGCCGCATCACATTGTAGTCGTGACTGCCGAACCCGCTGTGCCGCCCGTGCCGTCTGCCTGCGCCTGCCGCGCCGGATGCCTGCCCTGCGCGGCTGCCCTGCCAAGCTGCAGTGCCGCCACTCCCTCAGGGTGGCAGCTGGCAGCCAGGCAGCAGCCGACCTGCTGTGCCCTGCCATGCGCGCCGCCCCGTCTGCCTAGCTGCCGACGTTCTGGGCCGCGCTGCGCACCAGCTTGTGGGCCACTGAGGTGAGCTTGCCCACGCCGGCAATCAGCTGCTGGAAGATGGAGGCCGCTGTGGCCGGGTCGGCCGCCAGCGCTGCCTTGCACGCCTCCCGCATGCCCCGTGTTGCGTCTTTGTGCTTGCCTGTGGCCGCCGCCACGGCCGCCACGTCAAAGACTGGCGTCTGCACCGCCTGCACCATGCGGTGTGTTGCAAGGGAGGAAGCAGGTCGGCAGGTGCAGTGGGACCATGCCCACGCGTGCCTGCTGCGTAACAGCGAGCCGCAAGCTTGGCTAGGGAGCTGTGCGGGTGGCGGTGCCGCCTGGTGCCTGCACGAGGGTGGCCCTTGCCAAGCATGCCTGGCACGCAGGCACCCACCAGCAACCACTATCGACCGTGGCAGCAGCGGCACCCACCTTGAGGTCGGCGCGGATGGTGGCCAGCTTGGCGGTCATCTCCCGCACCAGCGTGCGCGCGGCATCAATCTGCAGTGAAGCTGGGCAACGCATGAGAAGTCAGACAACCTGCATGTGAATCCAGCGCGCAGGCATGCCATTGTTGAGCAGCACAGCAGCTCCCTCAACAGCAACAGCTGCCCTGCTGGCAGCACACGACGGGGCGCACCCAGCAAAGCCACCACAGTTAAAAAACAAAAAAGCTGCGCCCACCTCGTCCAGGTTGTCATAGATGGCCTCCACTAGGGTGCGGCAATCCGTCACGTCGCAGGCGCGCTCCTCGTCCAGCACGCGCGCGCCTCGCCAGAAGATGATGGCCGCTTCCACCAGCAGCAGCACCGAGTGCTCGCCTGCAGGAGGGTTGCACATGTGCACACTTGAGCAGCAGCCATGGTAAGCCCCTGACACACACCACCACCAGCTGTACCTGACAGCAGGCCGCACGCAGCCAGCTGGCGGCGCAGCACAACTGCTCACCCTCTTGCCCCCACACGCCCAGCGACTGCTCATCCGCGCTTCCTGCACGCACACACCCCAGCGACTGCTCACCCGTGCTTCGTGCCCGCACATGCCTGGCGAATGCTCACCTGAGCTTCGTGCCTGCAGACATCCCACAACAACCGATCCATGCATGCAGCACGCGGCGCCGCATGGGCGACAAACCTCACCCAGCAGGTACTCGATGGCGCTGTCCGGCAGCGAGCGTGTGCGGGTGGCCTGCTTGAGGTGCTGCAGGTACGCCACGAGCGAGCGCAGGCACTCCACGGTCAGCTCGCTGTACACCAGCTTGCCCTCCGCTTGCACCACCTGCGGGGGCAGAAGGCAAGGGTGCATGTAGGTGTGAGGTCGGATGGAGCAGCCACTCAACCTGCTGCCACTGGAGTCGACAGCAGCTAGTGTTCCACAGTGCATCCCTGGTGCCCGACACAGTGAGCCAACTCGCCCAGCATGCCTGTCGCACTCCAACAGCAACTCAACAACTGCACGCCGGCACCACCTCGAATCAACTGCTGTGCAGTTTGCTGCGCAGCCGCGGCAGCCCCACGCCTTCAAACTGAGCAGAATTAGAAAACAAGCAGCACCGCAGTGCTGTCCTCACCGCCGGTGCTTCGTCCAGCCAGTTGACCGTGCCCTTGAGCGTGAACACGGCATCAGCCGAGCGGTAGTAGGTGGGCAGCTTGTTGTTGACAATGACCCAGATGGTGCGCACCGGCACTGCAGCATCAATGCCACACAAGAGGGTGGAGCCAGTCAGACAGATGCGGTGGGCGGCAGTAGGCAGTAGTGTGTGCTTACTTGAAAGCTCTAGTGAAGCACCAAAGCACCCGCACCCGTGAAGCACCCACACAGCTCATCTACCCACCCACTGACCCGCCCGCCTGCACCACCAGCCACCTCACTCACCCTCCTCCATCAGGTCGGACTGGGTGTCTGCATCCGCCGCGCCCGCCACGCCGTCCAGCTGCACCAGCTCCCCCTGCGCATGAGGTGGCAAGAATGGAGACAACAGACGCTTGGCCAGCGTCATCAAGCCAGCATGACGACATAATGCAGACCACCGCAGCAAGCCCCACCACAGCAAGCCCAAGTCCCTTGCAGCCGCGCCTTCCAATCGCCCAGCATCGCGGCCAGCGGCTTGAAGCCCAGCTGGGACGTCCAGTGCTTGGCGGAGGCGGCAGTGGCATCGGTGCGAGCAGGGCACACCTCCCCAGCCACCCGCTCAACCTCGTAGGCGGAGCCTCCTGTAAGGGGGGCCGACGGAATGCCGTTGCAGCAGCGTGCGTATCACAAAGTATGCAACAGCTTGACTGCAGGCCTGAACGCAGCCTGCAGGCAGGCTCACCAACATCCAGCTTCACACCCCAGCTCACCCCGGTCCGTGCTCAGGGAGGGTGGCAGCTCCGCAATGCTGTTGCCCAGGCGGCTCAGCAGGATCGAGTTCAGCTTGTGCACGCCCGCCACCCGCTCGGTCTGCACACAGGATAGGCAGCAGCACATGTGAAGCATGGGGTGGTCTGTGGTGGAGGGCTCGCGGCAGTTGACAACCTGCAGTTAAGAGCACCGGAACGAGCTTGCTGAGGTTCAACAGACACCAGCCATGACACAGCAGAACCTCGCAAGCCCCTCACGTAATAGGCGAAGGTAACGCTGCACCGCAGCCCTGTGTCCAGCACAGCCAGCAGGGCGGCCGCGCCCAGGGCGGCCAGGCTGTCGGTGTCAACGGTTTCTTCTCCCAGAGTGCTGCGCGCTTCGTCCACCTGCAGGGGGTGCGGTGACAGGAAGCGGCGGGTTGAGCCATTGGGAAGACAGCTTGGATGGGTCACAACTGTATTTAAACCCCTGCAGGCTGCTCAAGCCTGTTAGAATTTGCGAGGGTTCTAACAGACCCGGATTCAGTTCCTAGTGTTGATCCCGGTGTTGTTTGAGCAGAACCTGCCCGCTTGACTCCAACGCTCAGCCGATCCCGCATGGGGTGATCAAGTGTCGGCTAGGCAGGAAAGGAAGCGAAGGATTGCATGCTAACCTGTGCCTACATTCTGCAAAATAATCCGCTAAAAGGCGTCATGCTGAGGCCTGTTAAGCGGGCCGGAAGGATAAGGGACCCTGGGCCTCGGCTGTACCAGCGCCAGGGCGTCTGGTGGTCCGATAGGGCCAGTACCGGACGTTGAACGTGGGGAATGATATGCCAGTGGAGACACGTTCCCCCACATTTGCATTTGCATTTGTGGGCAGAGTGGCTCCAAGACGCCTCGGTGCAAGCTGTGCAGCACCCACAAGCAACCACCAAGCAAACTGAGGCGGGCCCCCACGCAACTGCAGTGGGCAACATCCGCACATTGCGCGTGCTCACCATCTTGGAGATGAAGATGCCCTCCCGCTCGATCTCGCCCACGCTGAGCGCGATTTGCAGCCGGGAGAAGTCGGTCACCTTGTCCGGCAGCAGCGCCTGCACAGGCAAGATGGATGGGTTCAGAGATGTGTTGGAGCATGGGCAGTTTGGGAGCAGGCGTGATAAGGTGGCAACGCGAAAATCCGCTGGCTGGCCTGCTGTTCAGCAACCTCATGCCTGGCGGACCAGGCCTGTTTTGCTTCATGAGCAAGCCGTCATGGGAGCAGAACCAGTTCCCACCTGTGAGACCGCCATGCCAGCAGAGCCTGCCAGCAGCCAGGTCTTGAGGGCCAGCTCGTGGGTGGGCTTGCCCCGGCCCTTCTTGGAAATGTCGGCGGTGAGCGAGACCAGCTGGTTCAGCATGGCCGAGTGCTCGCCCGCCACCCCCTTGGCGCGGGCGATCAGGCTGTCTCCGCGGTGCACCTGCAGGATAGAGGGCGCGCGCATGCATCAGGTGGCTTTGGAGAAGAGCCGGCGAAGCAGCAGTGCGGCGCGGCGGCAACCTGCCGGACTGAGCTGCGGTTTGGGTGGTCCGCCGTAACACCAGGCAAACCAGCAGGGCGCCTGCAGCAGCTAACACTCAACATGACATCCCAAAACCACAACAGAAAGTGCAGCACCGCAGCGCCAACAGCTTCTGCCCACCTGCGCCACGTCAGCGTCCGCCGCTGGCTGCACGTCCTCCGCAGGCACAGCCGCTGGGTCCACCACCTGGTTGATCTGCAGAAGGGTCACTGATTTGTGGGACTCATGAGCTATGGATCAAGTGGGTTGGAAGTGGCTTGGAAGTGGCCAGGGGAGAGCCAGGCCTGCCTGTCCCAAAAGGCACGCACCCCGGCCTCCTGGCACCAGGCACACCTGGCACCGCCCCTGCGCCAAGGGCGCCCAGGTGCCATCCCGCTGCCCTTCCCTTACCGAAAGGTGGCTGATCCAGACCTGGCCAGACACCATCCAAGGCAACAGACAGCACACAAATGCTGAGAAGGTGACTGCCACCCCAACTCAGCTGGCCAAGCTCACCGTCTGGGCGGCGCCCTCCACGGTGCTGATGTCGGCGGGGATGCCCGGCTCCTCGCTCTGCTTCTTCTCGTTGAGCTCCTTGTCAGCCGCCGCCCTGGCCGCCGCCACCTGCACACGGCAGGGCAGACGCGGGAGGGTGGAGATTGAAAACAAGCAGGAAGCCGTGAGGGAGTCACAGCGTGGACGGCAGGCGTAAGCCGAGCAGCCGGCCGGGCTGCAAGGGAGCAAACGGACGCGTGTGCATGCAAGTGTGAGCAGTGGACATGTGGCAGGCGGGCGGAAGAGCAGATGAGCTGCCGGGTGGTAACCCTGCAGTGCAACCGCAACGTAACACAGCTTGCTTAGGCCCATCAGCGCAAGCATAAGAGGCTGGCTGGTTTGCAGTCCTAACAATGGCAGCCTGGCAGGTCGAGCATCTGCTGGGCGGTGCTCTGTGTACGCCAAATCAAGAGGGCCCCACCCACCTGAGCACAGTGTGTGCGGCATCCACCTCAAATGCCTGCAAAATGCTGGCTTCAACCCTCTCACCTTGTCCTTCTCCATCAGCAGCTCAAACGATACCGAGGGCACTGAGCCGTCTGCTCCCATTTTGATGCCCTGCAGCGGAAGGGAAGAACACACGCACGTGCCAGCGGTGGGTCAGCTGCAGCCATGGCGGAGCAGCCATGCGGTGACCCGGCACTGCTGCTCTGAAGCGCCCGCCACTCCAGATGAGATTGCAAGGCAGCAACCCTTGTGGTGCAACCCCCACCAGCACCCACCAGCCCGCTCCAGAGGGCGGACAGGGAGGGCACCACGTCTGGGGTGCCCTCCGGCAGCAGCTGGCGCCGGAACTGCCGCCCCTTGTCCTTGCTGGTGGCGGTGTGCAGCCGCTGGCTGAACTCGTGAAAGAAGCGCACCGTGGGGCCGGACTCCACGACCAGGCAGTTGGCCTACGGAGAGGAAGGGAGGCGGCTGAGAGCAAGGTAAGGTAAACAGCCAGGCAGCATAAGTGCAGTGCAGCTGAGTGTAGAGAAGCCGGCGCTGCTACCTACGTGAGTGGCTGTGGTTGGTTAGCAGCTACAAGGGTTGCCCTGCTCGAGGCCTTGACCCGTGCTAGGCAGCGCTTGCCACAGGAACCCACGTCGTGCTGGGAGTCCGGCTTGAGGCCATGCGCCACAGACGCCAGGATGCAGCAGGCAACCTGCAGCGCGGTGGTGCCGCTGCTGCCGCGCAGCAGCTGCTCGAGCGTTGCCTTCATGGCAGGCAGCTGCATACAGGTCGGGTTGGCCAGGATGAGGCCCTGCAAGGACACAGGCGAGGCAACGCAGTCAGCCTCTAGTGCGAGGAAGAGCAGGCGGACGGCGGTGCTTCCACCAGGCAGCAGTGCACCAGGGTTCGCCAGGGTTGCAAGGCGGACCAGCAGTCGAAACAGCTGCATTGCACACTCAACTTCGCAGAGGCTCCCTGAGCAGCCCCTGCCTGCCTCGACTGCGTGCATCCCGCACCTTGCCCCTGCTCACCGTGATGAGGCAGATGGCATCCATGGACGCACGGTGCACGTCGGGCGGCATCACGTTGGCGATGCGTGCCACGGTGAGCACCACCGGCGCGGCCACCTCTGGCGGCGAGGAGGAGCCGGACACGCGGCGCTGCGCAGCCTCACAGATGAACTTGACGGCGGCCTGCAGGGGTGGAAGGGACACGGCGCACATGTGGTCTGAAGCAGAACAAAGTTGGTACGCGGGCTTCAGGGTGGCAGAAACGGCGCCACGGCCCGAACGCACACGCCTGCGCGGTTGAGAAGGTGGGGTGCAGGGAGAGGCAATGACGAGGAGGCATGACCCAGCGCTGCTCAGGACAGCTGGAGCTGTTGTGCTGCAGGGCGGGCACTTTGGGTCGGGCACCGTTGGCTGGGGTTCATGGACAGCACGACAGGTGTTTGTTATCAAGCGTGCGGAACCTGGGGGGAGCAAGTTGACACAGAACTGCGACACTGGAGGCTGGTGGCATCGAGCTTACCCGGCTTGCTCTACGACCGAAGTCGCGGCAGCGTTGCAATTCGTCGACCCTACCCCAGGAGTCAGCAGACAATTAGGCTCAGCCATGCCAACCCTCCCAGCTCACCAGGCCCAGGTTGGCCACCTCGCTAGTGATCTCGTTGTCTTTCATGCCCTTGATTCGTGTGAGGTCGGCCAGGGCGGCTTGCATGACATGGTAGCTGCAGGGGCAGGCAGGGGCAAGCGCACGGGGCTCAGACAGGCAGGCGTGTGCTGTGAGGACAGCGCAGCAAAGCAGCGCAAGGCGGTCAATAGACGAAAGCTGGCTGTGATTGGCAAGGCGTGGTTCGAGGGCAGGGCTGCCACCAGGGAAGGCGACAACAGCAGCCGCTGACCGGCGGCAAGGGGCGGACATGGAGGCAAGGGGCGGACAAGGAGGCATGGCAGCGGCACTGCTCCGCAGGCGGAGCCCGCTGCCCACAGTACGTCACAAACCAGGACCTGGTGCCGCAGACCCCGGTCGAACCAGCAGCAGGTAGAGTGACTCACATGATTCCCCCATGCGGGGGCTTGGGGCTGGAAAGGGCGTCCGCAGTCTCGACGTAGCCCTGGGTCCGCATCGGCGCGGACTCGCTTTCCGTCAGCTTCTGCGGGAAGGAGGTCGCAAAGCCATGGGACGAGCTGAACCTGACAATAATTGCACACGGATGGTTAACATGAACTGGAAGCCCTTATTGCAATGCGGGGGAGCAACATGGCGCGCAGTCGTTGCGGGCGGGCGAGCGAGCGAGCGGCGCGAGCAGCAGCGGCGCACCCGCAGGCGGTGGCGCTCTCCAGCCTGCTCTGCGCGCTCCTGCTGGACCTCTGGCGCGCCAGCGGCCTTGGGCTGGAGTGGAGAAGGTGGCAAGTGCAAGTCGAGGCGTCAGCCGAGGGGTGGAAGCACGGCAGGCCGCCCCCAAGCAGCCCCCAAGCACGGCAGGCCGCTCACCCCTGATGGCAGCACACAGGCTGGCTCAACCACACAGCCAGGGCCCCTTGCAGCCAGGCCAGCAGCCCAAACACGCTCACCGGCTGTGACGACGACGCCATGGCCCCCGCTTTGGATGCCCAGACCCCTGGATCAAACCCTGGAGGGCGAGGGAAGGGCGAGAGAGGCGTGGGTGCAGCAATTTCAGTGCTCACCGCCCCCGGCGAGGCCGCTGGGCCAGCATGGGGCCGATTTACTCGATTTGGCGAGCCCTGCACCGCCCCTGGCAATCGTGCAGATGCCGAGGCGCGGTCAGGAGCGGCTGGGAAGGGCATGGGAGGGCATGGGTGCCCTTGGTGCGCGCCGCCAGGCGGCGGTGGCGGCCGACGCTCGCCGCGACGACCTGTCAAGAGTGCGAGCGCGCTGTCCAATGTTGCGTATTTTTTAGCATGAAACTTCCATCTCGCTTCATAAACCAGTTGTTTCAACGCCTGGCGGCGGGAGAAGGCATGGTGGTTGGTTTAGCCAGCGCACACCGCCGCTGGCGTCGAGCGACCGGCACCGTAATGGGCGACGGCACTGGCCGCACATTTGTGGGTGGCAGCAACCTATTCGCTCTCCCTGGCAGCTGGGAACGGTGTTCCAAAAGCGCGGCGGAGCGTGTACTGATAGTCGTCACGCATTTTAACGCAGCAGCAGTGCCTCTGGCTAGGGGGGTGCCGTTGCCGCGCTTAGCACGGCGTGGGAAGCTGCACCCGACATACTGACCACACCCGGTTGGCGGCCCAGCATGAGCCTGCCACGCGCTGCATGCATGCATACCTTATGCGAACCGTGCGCCTTCCCACCACAGCTGCCCGCCTGCTGGCAAGGCATCACTGCTGCTCGCCTCCATCTGCAACGCACGCCATTGGTAAGAGACCCTGCCCACCTGCTGCACTGGCCTGCCGGCCGTTGCTTGCGTCACTGAGGCACAGCCAGGACATAACCCCTTTGGTGCTGCGACGCACCCCGGGCGCCTCACCTTGGCAGTAGCAAGCTGGATGCAGGCAGGCGTTCATCAGCAGGGCACGCACCTGCAGCATGCAAAGCGGAGGTGGGGTGGGACGGGGAGTCCATTTGGCACAGCAAGCAGGCACACAATGCTGCGGCCCATCACTGCAGCATGTCACAAAGCCCGAAACACTGCTCTCTGCTACCCAGCTACGTCAGCCAGGTGCGGTGCAGGTGCAAGCACATGGCGACATTTGCGGCTGCTCACCTCTGGATTGCGCAACGGCTGCGTGGCATGACGCCCGGTGGAGGCTGGCCGTCGCCCGCTTGGCTGAACGGTCCCAAGTGCTGCTGCCATGGCTGTCGTGGCTGCAGCCTCTGGCGGGCTTGGCTGGCGGTTGAGCGTGGGCCCCATCATGTCGCCACGTTCAAACGGCGGGAGCGGCGGCGCTGCTGCCGGCGGCAGGAAGGGCAGCAGCATACGGTCTGGCTTTGCTCCGTTCGCCGGACCAAACGCTTTGATCGCCGCGCACCAGCCATGAGGAAAGCCCGGCAGGGCTGGCGGGGAACTCTAGGCGGCACGCCCGAGGCGAAGTCGCCCACCCAGCGCGGATAGCCGCTTTGCTGCCGGCTATCATGCTTGCAAGTGGATGTCAAATCGGTTGCGAGAGCCCTGGAGTTAAACGCGGGCCATGGGTGGGCGGGTCAGCACAGCAGCGGGCAGGCGGCAGGCGGCAACGGGTGTTGAGCAGTTCTGTTGCACTTCGCTGCTCCGTGCCATCAACCTGCAGTGAGTGCGTTCGTACTATAACACTGCACGTCTTCAAGGCGAGCAGCATGCACCGCTGCTGCAGGCGGCGCAGGCTGGCAAGCATCCCTGCTACATAGTCTGCGGGCGCCCGGTGCCCCCTGCTGCCCATCCCTCCTCATCTCGTCCACACTACTTTGCAGGCGACTAGCATCAACAACACATCGGACTGTGCATGCAGAATTGGTTTGTCGATTGCTACCCAACATGTCTTTCGTCCTCAAACTCAATGGAGAGAGCGTGCTGCACGTGGGGCAGCCCGCGCCACACCTCCGGATCCGGCATATGCCACAAGGGCCAGGAGATGCACAGCTTTCGAAGGCAAGGCAGGTTGGCGAGTATCTCGGCGGCATCACCATCAAAATCTTCAGTGTGGCCGAGGTCCAGGTGTTCCAGCGCTGTGGCTGTGGACAGCGCTGGCGGCAAACAGGAGAAGCTGTTGTCTGCCAAGGACAGCTCCCGCAGGCCTGGCATGAGAGTTGGACAGCAAGGGTGCAGCTTCGGTGGCTCGGGCTGTTGTTTGCGTGCAGGCAGCGACAGAGGCAAAGCAGGCTAGCTGCATGACACTCCTGTGCGACGAGGCAACGCTCCTTACCTGTGAGGTAGTCACCACATGGCAGCTCAGACAGACCCTGCCCCCTGAGCACCAGGCGGGTCAGGTGCTGGCAGCGGACCAAGCCGCTGGGAACCGTGCCGAGCTGAAAGTGGGCAGAATTGTGGGAGCCCGAGTCCAGCTCCAGGCAGCAAATCTGGGGTGCCTGCTCAAGCAGCACTTCCACTGCTTCAGCCAGCGTGCCACTGGCCATGCGTGGATCAACACTCAAGCAGGCCCCCTGCCCAAGGCACAGCTCCCGCAGGTGGCGCAGCTGAGTGCAGCCGAGCAGGGCCGCCACGTCCAGAGTGCTGTTCACGATGGACAGGCGCTGCAGCGGGATGCCTGGCGGCACCACCGCGGCAAGCAGCCGTGGCAGAGAAGGCATGCTGGTGATGCCAGCCAGGCGGCACAGATTGTAGTCTGCACGCCACCAAATGCGTGCGTCTGGTGCGTAAAAGCAGCACTGGTTCAGCCATGTGCGTGCAATCTGTTGCAGCATGTGGAGAAGCAGAAAACTGAGGCACAGATCGTCCCAGAGTCTTGCACCAACACGCAGGGCTGAAAGGCTCCAGCTGCCCCGGCAACTACACACTTGCCTGGAACGTTGAGTGGCATGTCGTTATGTCACAGCCCAACGGGCCTGCAAATGCAGCAGGCTCTGGAGGGTGCATTGTGCTGGGAGCGGGTTCCCTTGAGTAGCGGTAATCAAACAGCTTCAGGATCCGCAGCCTGCTGAGTCGGGTGAGACAATCAAGCGCTGGCCAGCTGCCTAATTGGCGCAAGCTCAGCTTTGTGAGCTCTGAACACTGCAGCAGCTGCTCCAGAATCCAGCCGCAGGCTCACCCATCAGGCTCGGCAATTCCCTGTCCGCTTCGTTTGCGGCCGATGAGTGCAAAGATGCGCCCCAGCAGCGCATCCGGCAGCTGGTCGATGGTGACAGCTGAAGTCTGTGTCTCGGCCTTCATGTCAACTGCAGCACGACCGTCTGGCGGGAAAGCGGACCGGGTGCTCAGCAATGCAGGTTGAGTGCGACACGTGCCACCCAGTGCGCAGCCGACGACTAGCAGGGGCAGCAGCGAGCAGCGGCGCGGCAGCGGCGCGGGCGGTGGCAGCCACGCCCTGCAGTCCGTCCAATGCAGCGCTGGGACTGAGGGGCCTTCAGAGCAGTTGCACGTGCTTGCCTGGAAGGTCAGGGGTTGTTTGGGCGCGGATTGGCTGGGCTGGGTGCGGCAGCAAAGGCGACAGGCAGCCAGCAAGCTGGTGGGGGGCTGAGGAAGCACTCGAAGGCTGCAGGGGTGCCCACGTCTAGAGAACGAGAGAACGAGGGGCGGGCTCATGCCGTCATGCCGTGCTTCTTGCCGCTCATGCCCGGCCGGCAGCGCCAACCTGCCGCCGGAGATCAACCACAGGCGATGCGGCTCACATGCATGGTGCCAGCACAAGCACGTCGACGGAACTGGCTGGATGACGCTGGTTGCGGGGCCAAACCAACTTACCTAGCATGAACTGTTCCAGGGCTGGAGGTGTGGCGGGTCGAGGCGGCCTCCATGCCGCCGCCGCACATGGCGAGGCGAAAGCTGCCATCCGCTTGGGCGGGCGACCGGAGCGGCAACCCATGCCCACCGGTGTGCCGAGGTGGAAGTGCAATAGACACCTTGGCAATGCATGCTTTGCTGCCATCCACACTCGCGCTGAGCGGGTATGGATTAAACGGCGGCAGCACGGCGGCAGCGGCACAGCGGGCGGCGTGGCCGCTCAAGGGCGAAGGCCTGTGGTCTGGCAGCGCTCAGCAGAGGCTAGCCTGCTGCACGCTTCATCACTCTGGCCAGCTGCTCCCCTGCAATCGTGGCCCACCCGCGGCACGAAGCTCCCCGCCCAACGCACCAGCGCTTCTGCGGCCCCCAGCAGGTAGGTGGTTGACCTCCAGTGACCGGGCAGCATGACTTGCTGGCCTGCAGACGTCTACAGGGCGGCAGCGACAGCGGCGGCGGCCCCGCAGCGATGGCTCGGTTTGCGGTCGCCGTCACGCATCACAGCCCGCATGTTCAGCCTGTGCACGCTGATCCACCATCGCAGAAGCAGCGCTGCTCCAGCTGGAATGGCTTTCCAGGGCGAGATCCAACTGGTGGAGCATGGCCACAGCCAGTATGCCAAGGTGAGGCGACTTCTTGCCTGGTCTGCCTCAGTGGATCAGCGCATGCGCTCGACTACCTCGGCCTGCTGACGGGCGCTGGTTGTGGTTGCAGGTTGTTGTATCGTATGAGGTTGTATGAGGTTGTATGTGGTTGTTGTATCGTATGAGGTTGTTGTATCGTATGAGGGCCAGCAGCATGAGCTGCTCCTGCCGGAGTTGCGCCTGATGTCCCCTGACACATCTGAAGCGATTGTGCGCGAGGAGGCTGATGTCGTCCTGCGCTGCCTCACTAGTGAGCGCAAGGGCGGTTGGTTGAGTGCTGCAAGTCGATATCAGTGGCGCCTGCTGCCGTCCTGCTGCTGGTTTGGGGTGATCCTGAAACACCAATGCAGCTCCCTTTTCCGGACTGCAGACTGGGCTGTCGTGAAGCAGGGGCAGCGCGCTGCAGCTGCGCTCGGCCAGATGATTGATCTGGGCCGCCTGGCACCTGCTTTGTTTGAGCTGCATGGCTCGTTTGCCGACCTGGTGCAGCAGCTGCAGGAGCGTGTGGACTGGCAACGCCAAGGCGGGTCGAGCAAGGGAGGGTCCAGGATGGCCAAGCCGGTTTGTTGTTTGAAGGCAAAAATGGTCGCTCCAACGGAACACTTGCCATTTCCATGGCCTGCAGAGCTGCTTGGATTTGAATACACCGCTGCTGTGGGCCTGCTGATTGCAGCCGTCTGGCTGGGCCACGTCAGCGCTGCTCAGCAGCTGCTGTCCGATGAGCCGAGCACAGCCTTCGGACCCCGCTCGCACAGCGAGCCTCATGAGAAATTTCCTGCTTTTGCGGCAGTAATGTTATCACATGGCGCTGCAGTGTTGAAGCTGCTGCTGGCCACAGCTGATCAATTCGACTGTGGGCGGTGGTTGTGGGGAGCAACTTGCTGGCGGTACTCTGCTGCACGAGGCAGCTTTGGCGGGCGACATCGAATCTATGCAGCATCTGCTGCAGCTGGCCTAAGCCCAGGCCACCGCCCGCAGCCACTTAGGGGCCACGCCGCTGCATCAGGCGGCTCTCAACGGCACCGCAGAGCCCGTGCAACTGCTGCTGGAGGCAGCACCAGCTACAGCAGCAGCTGTGGAAAGCCATGGATTGCTGCCCATACACCAGGCAACTTGGGCAGACAGCACTGACGCGCTGCGCGTCTTGACCGATGCAGGCGCTCCAGGCGTTGATGTGCCGATGCAGGATGCTCACTTGCCGCTGCACTATGCTGCACGGCGGGGCCTAGCCGGACCTATGCGCTTGCTGCTAGCAGCATACCCCGCAGCGGCACAGGCGGCCGATAATGCCGGCCGCCTACCGCCGCACCACGCTTCAGCAGCACAGCATGGTAGTGAGGCGGTCCGCCTGCTGCTGGTGGCCTACCCAGCTGCAGCGGTTGTGGAAGACAGCCAGCGGTGCCGGCCGTTCCATGCGGCGATGTCAGCCCACCACTGGGATGCAGCAGGCGCTTTGTTGCCCGCCTCCGGCCTGAGCGCTGACCAGCTGTTGACTGCTTTTGCTGCACCACCAGCCCATGTGCAGCGCCATCTACAGCGCCTCTACGCTGACCTGGCAGCCCACCTGCCCCTCACACCCGCCCAGTGGCAGCGCATGCCGGCACCCTGCCCCGGCCTAGGCCGCGCCCTGCCTGCCCTGCTTGCGTTGTCTGAGGCGGAGGCTGCGCTGTTGATGGCGCACCTGCCGGCCACTGAAGTGGCACGCCTGCGCACTGCGGCCTTGTGCCTGCACCGCCTGCAGAGCGGCCTGCAGCTTGCGGAGGCAGTGCCCGCTCCCCTTGTGGGCAGGATGCTTGCGCTGTTCATGGCCCGTGTGTGAGGAATTCTGAAAACACGCCAGCCACAGTCAAACATTCATCTTGCTGAACTGCACACAAACATCTCCTGATCTTTTTCCAGTTTTCATTTGCCTTTGTATCACTCGCCTGCGTCCTGTCCCACACAGTCTTCCCATCTGCCTCTCGAGCGCCCACCCCTGCCTGCCCAGTGCCCATTCGCAAGCCTTCTTGCTCTCCTGATCAAGCCGTCTGCTTAGCATGCTACCTGTGACTTGCACAGAAACTGACGATTATGGAGAGCAAGGTCACTAAAAGCAGGGTTGCACGAAGCCTGCACCAGCGCCCGTGCCAAGCTTGGCGGCATGCTGCCGCCGCTGGGGCGGTGAGCGGCGGCATGTTGGGCGGCAGCGGCGGCCGCCACGGCGTTGCGTGCAACAATGTCGGCAGCCCAGATCGCTATCTCTGGGCTGGCTGCAGGGGCGACAGGGCGCGCCGTTGGTGAGTGCGGGAGGAGCGTGTCGCTGGCCGGCCCTGCTCGGGACTTGCTGCCGCCGCCGGATGTTGCTGTATCCACGGACAACCTATCTGCACCGCCCGATCGTCCGCCCGCTGGCATGGGCTGGCCGCCGCCGCCGCACCCCCGCCGCTGCCGCCCGGCAAGTGTGTCGCCGTGCCCGCCTTTGCTCTACCTCGCAGGCAGCTGGCGGCCCAGCCGGCGGCCCACTGGTTCACAGCAACACCCAAAGCAGCGCTTACAGACGGCTTGCATGGCCAGCGCCGCGGGTACCAGCAGCAGCGGAGGCGCAGGCGAGGCCTCGGCGGCCGCCCCTGCCGACCTTGCCGCCTGGGACGCGGCTCGGCTGGCTGCCGATGCGCAAGCCATGGCAGCTATGGCGGCCAAGAGCAAGAGCGAGAGCAGCATGGAGGAGGCGGCACCCGAGGCGGCTCCACCAGGCGCATGGAAGTGGGCCATCCGCAAGCAGATTTGGGACCTGTTGGAGGAGCGAGACCTGGCCGATTTTCCCCGCCCAGGTGGGCCCTGCTGTCGTGAGGGTTATGGAGTTGACAGGAGAGACGGTGGTGCAGGGCGGTCTCTGAGCCGCAAGGACGGCATGCACACGTCAAGCGCCATCTAGCCGGTGCACCTCGTCCTACAGCCAATCTGCTGCCGTGTATGCACCCGCTGTCTTCACAGCTTGCGACAACCCTGCCCTTGCAGTGCACCACCGCATCCCCAACTTCAAAGGAGCAGCAGAGGCGGCAGCCACGCTGGCGTCCCTGCCCGAATTTGCGGCGGCACAGTGCATCAAGGTCAGTCTTCCTAGGTAGCTGCGTGTTGGGAGGCGCATGGCCGTGCAATCCCACTGCCCGCAGCGCTGTGCTGTGTCACAAACGTCTTCACACTTCCCCCTACCCGATCTGCCTTGCTAACAGGTCAACCCCGACACCCCGCAAAAGCCAACTCGCTACGCAGTGCTCTCCTCCGGCAAGACGCTGCTGACGCCGCAGCCGCGCCTGCGCACCGGCTTCTTCTCCCGCCTGCACCGGGACGGCATCCCCGCACAGGCGCTGCAGGAGGCCTGCACCTCGGGTGGGTTCCCTTGCTGGCGCAGGTCGTGTTTGTGCCGATGGAGTGCCTGCTCTGCTCGCGAGGGGCTGCATGGTTGTAGGTGCCGAGGGGCCCGCCGCTGCTGTTCAGGCCGCCGCTGGGCTGCTAATGCCCCGCGCCACTGCCATGCACCCAGTGTGCCGGCCTCCATCTTCAGCTTCCGACGCCTATGCCTGCTCCTCGCCCTCAACGCTGCAGCCGGCGTGGTCAAGTATGGGCAGCCGCTGTCGCTGGATGACAAGATCAAGGTGGACTTGATTGTGGTGGGGTCGGTGGCAGTTGACCCCGAGACCGGCTGCAGGTGCGGGGGCTGGTGCTGAGATGGTGCTGAGTGGCACACTGCCCCTGTCCAGAGAGTGTCTTGGGCCTTGTTGCTGTGATCTTCTGCCTGAAGAGCTGCAGTCGAGACCAAACCTTGCGCTGTCTTTGACAGCCGCAACCCCAGCCTCCACGTCCGCGCAGGCTGGGCAAGGGTGAGGGGTTTGCGGAGCTGGAGTACGGCATCCTGCGCTGGATGGGGGCCATCGACGAAAACACGCTGGTGGGCTGCTGCTGCTGCTGCTGCTGCTGCTGCTGCTGCTGCTGCTGCTGCTGCTGCTCGCATCGCAGCAGCCACGTTGATAATCTGTTGTAGCGCGGAGCGGGAACATGTGCCTGCTGGGCTCCCCTACCGCCGGCCCCCACCTACACTCATCACGTGTCCCAACCACCTCGCCTCCACAGGTGGTGACCACGGTGCGAGACGAGCAGCTGCTGCCGGGCGGCTCCATCCCCGCCAGCCGCATGCTGCCGCACGACGTGCCGGTGGACATCATATGCACGCCCACCCAGGTTCGGCTGGGGCTGCCCTTGTGCTGCGGCAGTTGGTGGTGAGGCTGTTGTACGAGGCAGTCGAGAGGGATGGTTGCAGAGCAGCCGCTAGCTGCTCCTCGCAGGTAGGCGTTGGGCCTGGCCCAATGCCCGCCCCGCTGTGTCCACGTGCCTGCACACCCGCCCCATGTCGGCACCGGCTTGAGCCAGTTGCAACCCCAACCTTAAACCCTGCTCCCCCTCCCAGGTCATCCGCGTGAGCTCTCCCGGCATCCGCAAGCCGCCCGGCATCCTGTGGGAGCGGCTGAGCCCGCAGAAGCTTGGACAGATCCGCATCCTGCAGCAGCTGAAGAAGCGCATTGAAGAAGAGCAAGGGTCCCCCCTGCCCACCGGCCCGGATGAGGTGCTGCCGCCGGTGGCGCAGCGCGGCCAGCGCAGGGGAGGGGGCGGCAGGGGCGGCGGCANTCGAGGCGGTGGGCGTGGCCGTGGACGGCCGCCCGGGCAGCGCAGCGGCGGGCAGCGGCAGGCAGGGCGGGGGCAGGGGCAGTGATGTTCATGAGATGCCGCTGATTTTTTATTCAAGTGTAGCCAAGTGTACAGTAACCACCCTTAATTGCCCCTGAGCTGAGCCACTTGAGCCTGCCTATCTCACACTAATTGGGTGCAGCTGCTGTAGCCAAGTGTAAGAGCACATGGGTTGTTGGCAATGCGAAGCTGAGTGGGATGGCTCGGCAAGCAGCGATCAGAAGCCGCTTGCTTCATGCCGCCGCCGCCGCCCAGCGCGCCCGGCGGCTCCTCCTCTGCGTGCCTGCCCCTGCAGGTCTCTCGCTAGCTGCCTGGTCGCCCCTGCAGCGTCTTCAGCAGCCACCGTTGCGCCCAAACGTGCACCCGGGGGTCACTCAGTGTCCACCCCGCCTCCCCAGAGCCCCTCGCCCTCCCAGGCACGCTGCATGCTGCACAGCAGCCAGGGTGTGAAAGTGTGAAAGTGTGCACTGCCTTGGAGGGGCTGGCTGGCCACCGCCGCCGCTGCCGCCTGCGGCCCTGCCGCCTGCGGCCCTGCCGCCTCACCTTGCCCAGCCGCCAAACCGCCGCGCCTCTGTCTCCAATGCAGCCCGTCTTGTTGCCATGGCCGACATGGCCAAGCTGCAACGCTTGGTGCAGCAGCCGCATGCTCTGGCCGGCAACGATGCAGCAAAACCCAGCGCTGAACTGCACAAAAAGGCGCTTGAGCTGCCAGAGGCTGCTCCTGCGGATTTGCGCGAGAGCCCGTAGCTGTGGCGGTGAAGGGTGGGCTCGGCTCAAACCTGCATGCTGTGCAGGAACACAGGTTCGCTCACATGCTGATCCCCTGCGCTCCACCGCAGAAGCGCCGTAGCCCCCATAGTGCAGCAGCTGCTGGCCTGCGGCAGTGCGCTGCAGGTCACTCCCCTCAGCCTCCCACTGCTGCAGCAGTTAAGCGCAGCCCTGCACCTGTCCAATGTACTGGGAGCCTATGTGAAGCAGCTGCAGCTGGGGGCCGAGGCCACTGTCACAGCTGCGCGCACTATCGGCCTGTTGCTTGGGGCGGGACGCTCTTGCCTGCTGCAGCTTGCGCACGGCTGGTCAGCCTCCCAGCTTGCAGACCTGCTTCAGGAGCAGGTCTGGGCCATACGCCTGCTGATTGAAAGGGCCGCAATCGCAGTTGCTGAACACGGGCAGGCCTGTGAGTGGGCGCCTCCACACGCAGTGGTCCGGTGGCTATCGGCAGCTGTGGCGGCAGCAGTGCTGGCTGCACACCCAGGTGGGCCTGCGGACGGATCGTCACACTAACCCTGCCGCTGCGCGAAACTTGGGTGCGTATCTTGGAATGTCGCAGTGCAGCTCAAGCTTGCCCTGCCATCCATGACTCCGGCTGTGTTTCCTGCAACTTACCGTGCAGATACCGCGCACGCCAGATCGATCGCACTCAGAGACCTGCGCGGCAGCTGCTGGCCTGTGTGGATGCCGCGCAGGCAGCCGCACCCCATAATGTGGCAAATTGCAACCACTTTTCTGCAGCCATCCAGCTGCGCACTGTGGCCAGGCAGGAGGCGCAGCGATTGCAGCTGGGACCGGCAGCCGCACTTCCATCTCCGAGCAGCATGGGATTGCTGCTGGAGGCAGGCTGCAGCTGGCTGCGGCGGCTTGCCAACGGCGGCTGGCCAGCCTCTTGTCTGGCATTCATGCTGCGAGACCAGACTATGTTCGGGAATGTTCTGCTCAGCACAGGCAGCGCGCAGCTTGCCAGCCAGGAGTTTGCCCGTCAAAACACGGTCAGCTGGCTGGTGCACGCCGTGCGTGCCTGCAAACAACTCCAAGAGCTTCCAGGTTGGAACCGCTTGCTGGAAACCTGCCAATGTGCTTACCTGAGATGCTGACGCCCTCGGAGGTTCCTATCCAGGCCGGCAACTTGCCACATGACTGACCGGCCGCTGACATCGGCTGTGCCGCTGCTTTTTCATTACGTGCAGGTTCCGTGAGCGCTAAGAAGGGCAGTGCTGTACGCGACCTTGGCGCCCTCTGCTCCATCCTCCTGCTGGCCCCTGAGTTTGCTGCACATGCTGCAGCCATCAGGCAGGACAGCTCTCTAGCGCCCAGTCTGGTGCGCCTGCTAGCCCCGGCTTTCCAGGCAGCAGCAATCTCTCTGCAGCTTCCCGCAGAGCGTCGTGCAGGCCTGCACTGGGCCTGGAGCTGCGATGATGCCAGAAACCTGGCGGCCGCGCTGGCTGCTCCGGCGCTTGATGCCGGCTTGGAGAAACACCTAGTGGCTGTCGGCAGTGGAATATCTAGTGCGGCAATGCAGCTGCTGCACCCCCTCTTCCAGCTTCTCAGCCGCGTGCCCTTGGACAGTAAGATTTGCGGTCTGCATAAGCAGACAGCAGCCGTCCTTAGCTGCTGCATGCTTGCGAATGCAGCTTGCTCGATTTTGAGGCGTAGCATCGGCCGCCAACAACAGGCAGGCGAGCAGAGATGGGATCAGCGGGCACAGAGAATGTGCCAGCTGCAGCAGCAGCTATTACCGCGGCTCGTGCCGCTGCTGCATTGGCAGGAGCGGCTGCCCCCAGAAGCTGCACAAGCGGGCGTCGAGTCAGACTTTTTGGTCACCATGCTGGATGGCATGGTTGCTTCTGTGCGACTGCTTGCCACAGTGGCGCTGTCGTTGTACAGGGCGCCGCAGCAGGAGCACTTTGGCCTGTTTCCTCACATGGCAGCTGCCTTGGAGTGGTGTGCAGCGGCATCTGCCACCCTCCGCAGCCTTGCAACCCTGCATCAGCTGGCAGAGCGGCATGGGGGGGGAGGCAGCTCAACTGGCGGCACAGCTAGCTGAGGCAACTCTGAGCAGCGTCGCTGTCATCACAAGTCACATGGCAGCATCTTGCCCAGATGTCTGCGGCGGCCTGGCTCAACAGGAGCGCGAGCAGCTGATTGCAGCCCTGTTCCAGCTGCACACCACCACCTGCCGCGCCGCACACTTCAGTTTGGGAACCTGGCAGACGAGCAGCGTGCAGCTGGCCCTGCTGCTGTCTGCAGCCACACTCATGGAGGCTGTGGCTTACTTGCCGAGCCTCACGCCGGAGTCAGAAGCCCCGACTTAACTCCTCGCTGCTGTACCCCTTGGCTGTTGGGCACTGTGCAGCCGTGCAAGCGCTGCTCGGCACGCCTGCGCAGCTGCACGAGTTGACAGCCAAAAGAGTGGAGCTCGCTCTCCGTGTGGCTGAATCCTTGGCCGTGGCAATGCCTGTGTGCCCGTGGTTGGCCACCCACACCCCCGGCCTGTCAGCGCTGTATGGCACACTTGCCAACCAGACGTTCCAGGTGAGGCAAGTTGCTGGTCTGCAAGCCTGGGCACCCTGCTCAGTTCAGTGCACAGTACAGTGCGCCATGCTCTGGGTTTTTCCATGCAGGTGATGGGCGGCCAGCTAGACCGGCTTCCCGTTGGAAACATGACCTTCATTCCACCACGCCTGGCCGAGCTCCTGATCAGCACTGGCACTATCGACACTGCTCTGAGATTTGGCGGCCCCATGGTGCGGCTTCAACTGCATTCCCAGCAGATGGTTGGTATGCCACACTGCATGCATGGTGCGGAGTGTCTTGCGCTTGCGTACGGATGCTCAGTTGCTCATTCTGTGTGCAGGTTGACATCGATGTTGTGCATTGTGCACATCTTGGCCGGCTTGGCCTCCACAACTAATGTGCCTGATGAGGTCATGCAGCAGCCTGCTTGCCAGTCCGCAGCGGCAGATCTTACCTCTTGCCTTGTCGCAGTTACAAGTGGTCTTTCGGATGATGCAACCGTGCTGCACCTACAAACGCGTGCACTGCCTCCTGCCAGCCGCCTGGCCGCTGCGCTGAAGGAGTTCTGGAGCAGCGAAGAGCAGCGGAAGGAGGCAGCGCTTGTGCTTCCACAGGCGCCGGCTTGCTGCTCTTGTGCGTACCTGCACTGTGCCAACCTGGGCGGCGAGGGCGGGCCAGCAGCAAAGCAGGGCGCGGGCAGCCGCCGCTGCAGGTGAGGTGTGTGGAATCGGTTGCGTGGGTGCCAGCGGCCACTGTGCATGCCGGCAGCATGTGAGGGCAGTCCTGGATGGCTTTGAAGTCCAGCAGGCACTGCCATGCAATCCTGGTGGTCAACCAATGCTTGATCTTACACAGATGCGTCAACTCCTCTGCTCCCCTGCAGCCGCTGCCACGCTGCTTGGTACTGCAGCACTGCCTGCTCGCATGCCGACTGGCCCGGGGAGGGGCACAAGCGCACCTGCCGTGCGCTGGGCATTGCGCGAGCTGAAGCCAAGGCGGCAGCCAGGGCGGCGGCGGCCGCTGAGCCCGGCGCGGCAGCAGGCGGCTGAGAGCTGGAGCATTGTGGATGTCTGCGTTGCATTGTTGATCTGCCATGTACAGCCCACTCACCCCACAACCCTGCTGTTTAGACTCGCCTGCTCGCCTCTACCTGTACAGTTGCCAGGCGGTTCAGCGCTCCCACCAACAATGTAAGCTGCTTATCGATGGTGGCAGGGGTAGGCGGGCGAGCAGCTCACTGGCTCTCATCACAGCTGCTGCCCACTGCCTGCCCTGCCCCTCAGTAATCGCACCCAGCTTCGGCTCAACCTGTGTGGTTCCCGACTGTGTGCAAGCTTGTTGGTTACAGCATGTTGAGGGGGCTGCACAGTGGGAGGGGTGCTGCTGGTAGGGAAAGGCAGTGTGAGGGCGGGCACGAGGAACCGTCTTGCGTTGGTGCCGGCCGGATGCAGGTCACAGAGGCAGAATGGGGGAGAGGGAATGTGCAGGGGGAACGAGAGGGGGCGGAGCAGGGGTCGCACTGGGCTGTGCAGCAAATGTGCGGCATCCAATGGGGTACCAAAGAAGAGGAGGGGCGGGCAGTAAAACAAGCAAACAACACACGCGCCGGGGTGCACTCAGCGGCTGCATAGGAAGTTCGGAGGGGGAGGGAAGAACAAGGGAGCAGAAGGCAGGGCGCCAAAACTGCCCTGGGCGGGCGGGCCAACGGCGCAGCGGCCGCGGGGCCGGCACGCGGCGGCAGCCCGCGAAAAATTACAAGCGGCGGGCGGCGGGTGGGGGGCATCGCGCCTGCAGAGCACTCAGCCGCAGGGTCCCCTCACACACCGCCGCCGCCGCGGCACGACACGGTAACCGGGTAAACGGACGTGCAGCTCAGCTGCCGGCAGCCGGGCTGGCGCATGGCCGCCTCACGAAGTCTCGGCGTTGACGAGCGTTGAGCTGCCGTTGGGGCTGCTCTTGTCGGCGGCCGCAGCGCTGCTGGCGTCCACCGCCGCGCCGCTGCCGCTGGCCAGGCGCCGGCGGGACTCGACGGCAGCAGCAGCGAGCTCCAACAGGCCCGGCTGGGGCACGCCCTTGGGCATGGCCGGCTTGTTCAGCCACTCCTGCTTGGCCAGCAGCGTCTGCGAGGAGGGAGGCACAGGGTGGGCGAGTCAGGCACGCAACGTGAGGCAATGCAACCGAGAGAGGTGGCACTTGCGTTGGTCCTGTAACTTGGTGACCGCTTTGGGCGCAGCCCGTGCACAGTCCTCAAATGCGGCAGCCAACCGCGGGGCCAGCCCTATGCTTGCTGCAGGCTTCCCTGGCAACGCCCAGTACACCCCTAAATGTCGGATGGCAGCAGCATGTAGAGCGCACCTGCTGCCACGTCTTCCCCATGTCGGCCATCATCCATCTTTTCGCTTCTAAAGCTGGCTCCCCTGGCACAGCCACAGCACAACCACCCTATGCAGTGCGCACCTGCTGCCACTTGTCCTCCATGTCGGCCATCATTTCAATGAACTTGGCGTCGTCCTCGGTGGGCGCCCACGTGCCCGCCTTGGTGGTCGCGCCCGCGGCTGCAGAGGCAGGAGCAGGGGAGGGGAGCGCACGGGGCGGGTTGAGTGTGGAACTGAGCTGCGCTGCTGCTGCTGCTGCTGCAGCAGCAGCAGGGGCAGGCAGCCTGACAGCAGCAAACGGGGGCTCGCACACGCCTTCCAGCGCACTGCAACCCACAAAAAGCACGCCCGGCAAGGCTGCAAAGCCCGCAAGCCCGAGAGGACACAACCACCGCGGCAGTGGTGGGGCCTCTCCATTCCCACATCAGTGCTCACCCTCTCCATCGCCCCACGCAGGCCTTCCAGCGCGCTGAGGCGCAAGCAGCAGCCCAGCCAAGCACACAACGTCCGCAGCGGCAGTGCTCACCCTTCTCCATCGCCTCGCGCGCCGCATCGTTCTTGCCACCCGCCACCAGGAACTCCTCCCACATGCCCTGCAGGGCGGTTGTAAAGTGGGCAGAGGCACGGGTGAGCAGCAGGGGCGGCAGCAGGAGCAGGAGCAGCAGCAATAGTGCGTCAGTGCCAACCACACGTAGAACCAGCTGCGGTTTCCACCCCCCAGAAACGCAGCGATGTGGCAGCCAGGCGCCAGCAGACCAGGCCACGGCATGTGCTGACCAGCACGCAGGCATTTGCTGCAGCTCACTCGGCTGCCCACGCTCACGGTTTGGAGGCAGCCCAGCATACACACACAGGCAGCCACAACCAGTGCTCACCAGCGTGCGGAACTGAGGCAGCCCAGCACACACCCAGACAGCCACAACAAAGCCAGTGCTCAGCCAGAACAACAGGTCCTCACCAGGGTGCGGAACTTCTTGTAGCGGTCCAGCTGGATCTCCTCCGCGCTCATGCTCTGGTACCTGCAGCCGGTTCAGGGGCAGCAAGGGGTGGACAGATCAGCAGCAAAGGGTGGACAGAGTAGCGCTGTGGTGCAATTTCCAGCAGCTGGATGCCCTCGCGCTCCCACTCCGTGTCTGCTGTTGGCACCAACCGAGAAAGGGAAAATGCACACGCCCTACTTCACCTGCGCAAGTTGCCCATGATCCCCCCATCCCCCCTGACCGTGCGCTCCACGCCTGCTCAAATCGAAACCAACAGAAGCAAAAAAACAAAGGTGCACGCCCCGCTTCACCTGCGGAAGTTGTCCATGATTGCCTTGCGGATGGCGGGGAAGGCGCCCATGGGGTCGGTGTGCGCCGCGCCCAGGGGCTCGGGGATCTTCTCATCCATCTGTTGTGGCAAAGGAAGCGGGGCACGAAGAACGGGTGCGTGGGTGAGCTGGGTAAGTGCAGAGAGTGGTGTGCGCCGCGCCCAGCGGCTCGGGGATCTTCTTATCCGCATGAGGGTATTGAGGGTAGAGAAGAGAAGCAGGCAGGCCAGCACAGGGCATGCCCAGCCGGCAGGGTGGATCTGTGTCTGCTGGGTGGGCCAAGCAATGTCCAGAATTGATGGGCAGCACAAGATCAAAGCAGCAAGCCCGACCAGGGCGCGGCACTCACCACGCCAAAGCGCAGCAGGTCGTCGGGAGTGATGCGCAGCGCCTCGGTGGCCTGCGGAGGAGCAGACCGGGCGCAGAAACGGATCAGCACATGGCGGGGGCAGCAACGAAAGGTGCTGGCGGGGGCAGCAACGAACAGGGGGGCACGAGGGCATGAGGGCAAGTTGATGCTAGACGCTCCGCAGACTGCAGCCAGCTGCAGTGCCTGCCGCCTGGCCACACAGCCTAACTGGGCGCACACTACACAAACCCACCCTCTGATCAGCTCACCGTGCCCGCCTTGTCGCGCGACTTCCACAGGATGGCGGCGCACGCCTCGGGGGAGGCGACATAGTACACCGAGTTCTCCATGATCAGGTTGCGGTTGGCGCAGCCTGCGGGGCAAAGCGTCGATCAAAGGTCAGCAAAAAGCCGCGTAGTCCCACTACACGCTGCTTGCCATAACAAGGTTGCGGTTGGCACAGCCTGCAGCCCCCTCGCAACTGAACACGTGCGAGGCGAGCCACGCAGCAGTAGCTGGCATCAGGTGCAACCGCAGCAGGTGCACGCAGCAGGCGCAAGGCCGTGCAGGCACAACCCAAGGCTGCAGCCAACACATGCGCACATGAGCACACGCAACCAAAGCAAGGCAGCTACGCACCATGGCCAGTGGGCTGCCGGAGCAGCCCTCACCGCTCAAGACAGAGTTGACGGCCAGCAACAGACACCAATCCCTTCAACTGCTGGATAAACAAACACAAAGGTGATAGATACAGCTTTCTAACTCTGACTTACCGATGGCCAGCGCGCCGCCGGAGCCGCCCTCGCCAATCACCACCGAGATGATGGGCACCCGCAGGCCAAACATCTCGCGCAGGTTCACAGCAATCGCCTCGCCCTGCAGGGTGCAGGTGACGGCAGGGTGATGGGTCACGCAGGGGCCTTGCAGGAGGCAATGGCAGTGTGCTGCGGAATCGCTGCAGGCAGACAAGGGCATGCAAGGCGGGCACACCCACACGAGCCCACCTTGTGCACCCACCCCGCTCACAGCCCATCTGCCCCGCCTGAACCTCAGTGCCACTCCCCACTCCCTGCCCTCCCACCCTTGCGTTGTGAAGCAAACCGCACCTGGCCCAGCTCCTCCGCCGCCTTGCCGGCGTATGCGCCGGGGGTGTCCACAAACGTCACGATGGGCAGGCCTGCAAATCAGATGGCAGCGGCGGCAGCTCGGTGAGCACCCAGGTGTGTGGAGGGTGGGCGGGGCATGCAGCAGCAGCAGTAGAGGTGGGCAGCGGCCAGACAGACCGTGGCGGGGCGCACCGCCAGCCGAGCTGCACAACCACAGCGCTGCAACACCGCAGCGGCCGCACAGCACAGCAACTTGCACTGCAAGGCAGCTGCAGGTGAGCGCACCAAACTTGTCAGTGTGGGGCATAACCTAACAGAACAATCTGGCACGAGCCCGCAGAGCCGGACAAACGCACCGAACTTGTCGGCGTGGCGCATGAAGCGCAGCGCCTTGCGGTAGCCGTTGGGCTGCGGCATGCCGAAGTTGCGGTAGATGTTCTCCTGCGGGGGCAGCCGGAAACAGGGAGCGAACAGTTCAGAGGCAACAGGGAGCTAATGATTCAGGCTCGAGCGCAGTTCGCAGTCTGACACGGCGTCCTCGGCGACAGACAGGGGCCGTAGCTGGCACTGCGTGCGATCCGCTAGCAATGCAGCACCTGTGCGGCGCGGGCAGCTTGGTTCCTCCCCCCCGCCAGCACCCAGCACCCACCTTGGTGTTGCGGCCCTTTTGGTGGCCGATGAACATGAAGGAGACGCCCTCCATGCTGCCGATGCCGCACACCATGGCGGGGTCGTCCAGGCCGCCGCGGTCGCCGTGCAGCTCCACAAACTGCGGCACAGACGGCCATGCAGGGTGTCATCGAGGTGATGCAGGGAGAGGCGCGGCGCCGTGCACGCAGCGTGTCGAGCCGCAATGCAGTGCTGCGCAGGGAGGGTCGGCCTACGCCTTGGCAGCCTGCTGAGCTGCGCCCAGCGCTTCACGCCAGTATGATGCACATACAGCAGCCAACAACCAATTATTCTACACAGCCTCCAACCCTCACTTCCTCCGCCCGGCTTGCCAGCGATGACAAGCACACCAACACAGCCATCCATCAAAATGGCACTTGCAGCAGGCAGCAGAGAAAAGGGAAAATGTGCTCGCCAGGAGCCAGGCTCCGCCTCCTCAGGATCACTCACCTTGTCGGTGATGTTGAGCGCAATGTCCAGGAAGGTGGGGCGGTTGGGGTGGCGCGCCACCTGCAGCCGCTGGATGGGCGTCAGCCGGCTGTACGTGTCCTTGCGCAGCTGCAGCATCAAACGGGGGTGGGGGACAAGGGTTTGCTCGGGTGCTCGCAGCCCGGCCACAGGAATGCCAGCAAACCTCGGACAGGCGCCCAGCAGCGTTGACCGGCCCAAATCTGTGTGCAACGGCCAATTGAGCTGCAGCGGGTGCTTCAGCGTGCTTCGAGCTGCAAACTGGCACTGCTGGCAGCCGCATGCATACCAATTCAGCTTGGGTTGGCGCTGCTGTCGCGCCGCTGCCCCGGCGTGCCACCAACGCACAGGAAGCCGAGAATATCACAGCACCCACCTGCTTGGCCCGCTCCTCCAGCTCCTTGATCTGGCTGCTGACATCCACGCCGTTCTCCTCGGCCACTTGCCGCACCTGCGGCGGGGGCATGAGGTGAGTGGGATCAGCGCGGGCGTGCAGCGGCACCCCGCCGCCGCTCGAGCCGCCGCCACTCGCGGGGCGCCCACCCCTGTGGTAGTGCGGCCGCGCACCTCCCTGATGCGGTTATCCAGCTCCACGAGGGGCTTCTCAAAGTCCAGCACCGTGGTGTTGGACGCCTTCTCCTTGACAGGCCCGAAGCGAGACAATATGGACTGAAGCCACTCCCCTCGCGACGAGCGCCCGCCGTCGCGCGGCTTGGGCACATCGGGGGGATCGGCTTTCTTGGCCGCAGGCGCGACTACGAGCCGACGTGCGGGGCGCAGAGCCGCCGGGCGCAGCCCATTGCGCCCGTTGCGGCCGGCCAGGCGCCGGTGCTGCTCCGTGAGGCTGATGGGCTGCGCGAGGGCCGCTGCAGGCCCCGTGAGGCACAGCTGGGCCATTGGTGCTGCTGAAGGGCGCTGCAGAGCCGTCAGCCGCGTGCAACCCACCAGCAGGGCACGATGCACGTTTGCGGGCCCCGGCAGGCCCTTGGGGCTCGGATGCAGCGCCACCTCAAGCCTGCATGAGCATTGCTCGAAGAACCCTGCGGGTTGTTGGGTCGCACCTGGGCCTTGGAGTTCGGTGTCGATCAGCTGGAGGCGCAATGGATCAACCCGGCACCCTCCACTCTCCAGCGCCGCCCGCCGCCGCTGCCGCCGCCCGGCTCTCCCGCATGATTCCCTGGCGATGTGTGATCTGCTGGCGAGACAGACCCCGCCTTGGCTCCCAAGCATGCCTGGCAGGCCGAACAATCGGTGTCTAATGTTGTGCAAGCCTCAGCGTGCACCCCGGGTGCCTGTCCAACCGCCTCCCCGTCAGTGCAGTGCCGCAGCTTACAAAGGGGCGCATGTGGTCAGGGCGGCACCGCAGCAGCAGTGTGGGAGCCGGCAAAAACCGCCAGCTGCCCTCCGGAATGTGTCACTAGTCTCTGGGGCAGGCACGGGTTGGGTTCAACGGTCGGGCGGCGAGCAGGAGCGTAGGGGGCGCCACAAGAGGTGTTTGGGAACTGAGGCAGGAGGGTTGCAAATGACAGTGAGCTGGCTACCTAGCGTGGCGAGAGATGGTCGAGTGGCAGGACCGAGTCAGGATGCGGGACACAGACAGGGTGTTGGGTCAATTAACACGTGCGGTCAGCAACAGCAGTGCGGGTGGCAAGCAGCAAAGCGGGGAGGCGGGCGGGCGGGCGGGCGGGCGGGCAGGCGGTGCTACACCAGGAGCAGCCTGGGAGCAAGGGCTCTCCAGCAACATGCGCCAGCCCTCTAACCTCCAACCTCCTAGAATTCTTGCAGGTAGGTCTTGGAGGTGGCATAATAGGCTGCCTCGCTCTTCACCTTCTTGGCCTGCAGCAGCGGCGGCACCAGGGGACAGCGCCAGGGACTCTATCAGAGACGCAGCAACACGTGCAGCTGAAATCAGAAGCGCAGCAACCCGTGCAGCGGATGCAGCAGCGTCATGAACTGTGCACACACGAACGCGGCAGGGCAGCTGGCAAACCGCACCTGCCGCTGCTCACACAGCCACCCCTGCTCCCGCCACAACTCTGCAACAACAACCTATATCACCAGCCCTGCATCCAACAACGAGAGCCCAGCATCGCACCTGGCGCTGCTCAAACAGGGCGCTGCTCAAACAGGGCATGCTGTCCTCCGCCCTTCCAGCCGCGTGAAACGCCTTCAACCCATCTTACTACTAAAGCGAACCGCCCATCCTACCTGCCGCTGCTCAAACAGGGCATGCTCTCCTCCACCCTTCCAGCCCATGTCACCACTCAAGCCGAACCGCCCATCGCACCTGCCGCTGCTCAAACAGGGCGCGGTTGGCCACGATGCGCTCGATGAGCTTGGCGGAGGTCATGGCCTCGGGCGAGTCCAGCACCCTGCGGCATGGGTGAGAAATGTACACTCGGCCTCAGCGAGTGAGCCCATTCAGAGCCCATACAGCAAGTGGGGAATGAGGTGGCGGAGGTGAGGGCTTCCGGCCAGCCCAGCAGCCTGAGTGAAGTAGGCGAGGGGAACGCGGAGCGCGGGTTATCAGTCCGCCAGGCTGGGAGCCACCCTTCTCCCAGGTGTGCATGCACGATTCCAACCAGAGCAAGGCCGGCAAGGCCGCCCAAACACAGTTGGCTTAAAAGATGCCCTTGGCCTTGGGCGCTCTCCGCCTGGCTAGCTCCCTCGCCCCTCCCCACCTTTGACCCACTGTTTGCAATCAATTGGGAACCACAACACTCACTTGAAGATGCCCTTGGCCTTGGGCACGCCATACCGCTCCGCCTCGTTCTCCGCGCCCCGCCCCGTCTCATGCACAGTGCCCGTCACCTGCGCAGGCGGGCGGCACGGGCGGCAGCAGAGGGTGTGTTTCAGGGGCAGTGAGGGGGGCTGCCATGGATGGAGCTGCGGCAGAGCCGAGCCCAGCCGCCCAGCCAGGTGCCCTTGTGGCAACTAATTAGTCGAGCTAGCCTTGTGAGCGGCACCCGCAATCTGCACTCGTGGCAGACGCTCTGCCGGGAAGGCACCCACGCAATCCATACCAGCGGCGGTAGCCTGCGCATGCATCCCCTCCAGCAGGCAGGCAGCACGGCCTCTGTGACCGCAGGCAGGCAGCAGGCGCACCACCAGGGAGATGTTGAAGGTGGTGACCAGGTCTTCAGTGATGACCATGGGCGCGCCTGCAGATGGAGGAGCGCAACATGATTGCTTCAGAGTGCTGGAGGCAACTGTGCTGCATACTGGAGGCATCAAGGTTGTGTTGCAGGGGGCCAGGCGCGCGCAAGCTGCAGCAGAACAGCCGCATGGCTGCAAGCAACCAATCTCCGGCCTGCCACCCACCCACCCACCTATGACCACCTCATCGACGTAGCGGCAGCTCAGCACGCTCAGCGCGCGCTCATGCAGGCCCATGATGGGCAGGTGGGGCCCCCGCCGCTCCGTCACGTCTTCGTCGGTGTGGATGCCCACCAGCAAAAAGTCGCCCGCCTGCTTGGCTTTCTGCAGCAGGCAAAAATCGGAGGATGGGAAAGCATTAGTGCGGAGCAGAGTATATTGCGTGGTGGGGGAAACCCACAAGCAGGAAGTCGCCTGCCTGATTCGCCTTCTGCGGCAGGCAAGGGAAGCTTGCAACGGAGGATTGAGTCGACAGGCTTCAGGGTTGCGAGCGGGATTGATGCAGCCAGTCGCCCAGCTGCTTAGCGCTCAGCGGCAGTGCAGGCAGCACGGAGACAGGCTGGTTCGAGGCTGTTACAAGCCCATCATTCAGCGCGGGCCGCTCTCAGGAACAAAGCGTAGCACGCCCAGCATGCATCGCACAATGTTCAGAACCAGCGGCGCCTCTTTCTTCCCAAAAACAGTTCAACAATCTCCACATGCCCCACGTGGAACAGGCCAATGTCGGTCGCATTGCAACCAAGTGCAGCAACCACTCTGGCGACCAAAGAGCCACGCTTGCCTTCAGAATCTCCACGTGCCCCACGTGGAACAGGTCAAACGCCCCATCAATGTACACGATGCGTGCCCCCGCCGGCGCGCTCTTGCCGCTGCTGAACTGCAGCAGTCACGAGCAGAGGCAGAGGAGCGTGCAGTTGGTAGGAGGGTGCAAGCAGGGTGAGAAGGTGCAGCTGCAAGGTCGGAGCCTTGTGCCTTAGGCAGACCAAGTGCAGGATGCAAGACCGATAGAACACAGCTGGAAAGCAGCTGCTGCAGCAGAAGAAGCGCGCGCCTGCACGATGCGGCGCGAGGTGGGCATGAAGCGAGAGACGGTGGTGTGCCGCGACGTAGCGGGCGTGCCCGGCTCCGTGTCGCTGTCTGCAAGACAGGTTGCGAAGGCGCAGTGCCTGTAAGCGATGACCATCCCTAGCAGCCCAGCGGGCACATGGCCGGACAGCAGCGCGTGTGCAGCAGCCGCCGTGGTGACCATGCTGCCCAGCATCCCAGCATCCCAGCAGGCTCAGCACGCCCAGCAGGCCCAGCAGGCCCAGCGTTGCAACAGGCACTGGGCCGCACCCGTGTCTCCGTTGCCCATGCTGAACTCCAGCGTCAGCCGCTCCTTGTCCTCCGCCGAAAAGCGTGCGTTGTCGCGGCTGCATTTGAGGGAGTGCCACGGTTCGTTAGAACTACTGCAAAACAATGCTGCAAAAAAAAATGGCAGGGATTTCGACTGCTCCTTGTCCTCCGCCGGAAACGCGTTGTCGCGCCTGCATGGGGGGCAGTGCCCCAGGTTTGTTTGAAACGCTGCAAAAGCCACAACAGAAGGGGTGCCAGCCGCTCCTTGTCCTCCGCTGAGACGCGCGCAATACCGCGGCTGCCTGGCAAGGCGTACGTAGGCAAACAATGCACGCACGTGTGAACATGGCGGATGTGCTCATCATAGGCAGAACCGGCAAGGACATGCGCAGCGTGCGCCAAGACCATATGCGCTACTTGGTGCAGTGGCTGCACCGCAGGCCAGGTTGAGCGCAGCAGCCCACCTGCACATGAGCATGCGTCCCACAATGTCTGTCGTGCTCACGCCTTCGGTGCGCTTGATCTGCAGGGCAAGCGCAGCAGCAGTACAGTCTGCGGATTGAGCACAGGCACAGGGCCGGCACTGACTGCCACATAAGCAGGCGGCGCAACCCCCAGAGCAATGCTGCAGCGCCGCAGCCTCCTGGCGTGCCAACTTCACGCATCATACAAACAGCTTGCAAGTGGCCTTAGGCAGCGCGCACCATTTTGAAGCGCCCCAGCTTCTTGGCATGTGCGTACGCGTCTGTGCCGTCGGGCAGCAGGCAGGGGTCGTCGCCGTGCAGCACGTAGTCAATCCTGCGGGCGGCGCAAGGTGGGGTGCAGGTGAGGCGCACAGCTGCTGGAGGTACTACACAGGTACGTACAACTGCAGGGATGGGCATGGTTGGCCGCTTGGCGAGACGAAGCCGCCCTAGCGGCAGCACGCTTGCAACACCCACCAGCTGCACTGACTGGCACATCCACCACCCGCCCACCCACTTGTCGCCCCGCCGCCCAATCGGCACACCCCCCAGCCTAGTCCACAGTGGGTGCAGATCAGCCATTGCTGCCCTGCCGCCCAGTCTTCGCAACCCCAGCCTAGTCCGCGTCCACCGCCCGCACGTGTCGTGCGCTGCACCCCCACCCCNCACCAACCAACCCACCCGCACCTGTGCTTGGTGAACAGCCAGCTGCACTGATTGGCACACCTCCACCCACCACCCACTCACACACACACACACCGCCGCACCTGTGCTTGGTGAACAGCTCGTGCAGGAACTCAGGTGTGAGGTCGTAGGGCACATCTGCAATCGACGGAGTGTGGCACAGTGGTGGCTCTGAAGCAGCAGCAGCAGCAGCAGCAGCGGCGGCAGCAGCAACACAGAGCAGCGACCGCCTCAAGGCTCTTTCCCCACCCGGCAGCACGTGGTGCACCCACTGCACCTGCTTCCCCCGCTCACTCTCAGCCAGCCCAAACTGCGGTTTGATTGACATCCCAGGTTGCAGTTTAATCGCCTGTCCTCACCCGTCAGCACCTCGTCCACCCACTTGACGCACTCCACCAGCTTGAGCCGCTCCGCATCGTTCAGGATGGGCGGACCCTTGCACCGCAGGATCTCGCTGTCGGGCACCAGCCCCACCTGCGCAGGCAGTGGAGGACAGCAGCATTAACCGCTTGAGGGGTCAGCAGCATAAGGTCAGCAGCACCAAGCGCGAGAGGGGTCAGCAGCAGCAGCTCCCTCAACAGCGCTGAGTCGGAGCAGAGGGCTCAACAGCACCTGCTCCTACGCGCTTGCTGTTGGTGACGGCGTATGGCCTGAGGAGGCCCCGCCCAGGGCCACTCAACACAGCGTTGGTGCAGGCAGCGATGGACTGCCAGTCATCAAAAGCATAAGCATGCCCCTCACCACCAGCTCGTCTCCCAGCGCCTTGGCCTGCCGCAGCGCGTTTGCGTGGCCGTAGTGCATCAGGTCAAAGCAGCCTGCAGGTGAGCACAGCAGCCCTCGAACATGCGGTACAACTGGTTCAGCAACACAGCTGGTTCAGCAACACGGCTGCAGCCACACAACTGCAGCTTGACAGCCTAGGGCGTTGGTGCACGTATTCAGGCAAGCTGCACACCCCACCAGCCGCAGCAACCAAAATGGGCCGCCCACCGTCGAGGTAGACGCGCACGGGGCGGCGTGAGCGCCGCCGCTTGGCGTGCCGCGCCAGCGCATTCGCCATCCATCCCGTCATCGTGCCTGGTCGGTACTGGTACTGCAGCATGGACGCAGCAGGTTGTGAAGGATGCAGTTGAGCTGATCGCTGAGGCAGCGAGTCGCAGCTGCAGGGACCTCGACACTCGCGGCAAGCGGGGAGGCACCGGTGGGTGGGCGGCGGCGGCGGCGGCGGCAGCTGTGGCAGCCCACCCGACCTGACCCCGATTTGTGGGCCCTCCACGACCCTCCCCAGCCCCACCTTGGGTGGCACATAGGCGTAATACAGCTCCCGGGTGAAGTGCCACACCACTGCGCCCGCCACGGCCGCCCCAGCGATGGTTAATGCCAGCGTCTTGGTGCTGGGGGCGTTCACAGGCTGAAACATGGCCGACAGGACCGGCCCACGCCCGCTGGTGGACGGGGCCGAGTCGCCTTGGCTGCTCATCGCGCCGGAGGCCTTGCAAGCGCTGCTCGCTGCTTTTGGCGCCACTGTAGCGGTGCTGAGCAGCGCCAGTGCCGGCCCAGGCCCTGTGCTTCAGCGAGACTCGAACAGAAAGTGGCGGCTGGGGCACCAAGGTCGCCTGCCGCTGTCAGATCAGCTTTGTGATCTCGCCGCCTGCAGTCCGTCACCGGCGGGCGGCCTTGATTTTGCGCCTCGGCGAAGCATCCCCCATGCAGCGCAGGACGGCGCCTTTTGGAGACTTTAGAGTTGATCGGTGGTAGAAAAGCCTGATCGTTCAATCGAGACAGCAGCGGAGTGCAGGAACGTCGCACTCAGTCTAAGTTGGGCTGGGCTTGCCGTCTCCCCTCTTCAAAGCCTGCCCGGGTGACTGCAGAACGTGCAGACATCTTCTGTCCATGTTGTCCGAGCAGGCAGTGCTGGATTGGAGCCCTCACTTCCAACACCCGCCGCCGCCGCCGCCGCTCCGCCGCTGCCTCGCCGATCAGCAGCCCCCAGCTTGGTTGTAGCCCGGGCCACGCGCCATGATCGTGGCGGCAGCCGTCGTCGCACCAAATGTGAGCGTCCCTGCCGCATCTGCGGCGCCAGCCCCGTGGCCGCCTGCGCATTCTGAGTGTGCACAGTGCTCAATGCTCTGTTCCGCTGGTGGCCAGGCCTCGGCTCGCCGCTGGAACCAACAACGCTGTTCCGCATCGGAGCAGTCGACTGGCTAAACACCACGCTAGATCATCCAGCCCTGTTCCCTGCCTCCCACAGAACTCGCCGCTCTACCTGAGCACCTTCGGTGGCGAGGACGACTCTGCCCGCCTGTCCACCACGGTGCACTGCTCGCTGGACGCTGTGGAGGAGAAGGGTGCGCGCATGGGTTGCGTGCAAGTTGTGCACACGGATGAAATGCGTTCAGTGCGCAGGCAACCCTGGTGCACTGCTCGCTGAAGCAAGTGAGGAGAAGGGTGCGCACCGGCTGGCAAGGCAGGATAGCTGCCGTATGAGCTGCTCAGCAGGGCTGGGCTTGGCTAAGCAGGGGGCTTGGTGGGCTGCTGGTGGGCGTGCCGGCAGGTTTTTGCAGGCTGATGTGATGCGTTCCGCGCGCATGCAAGCTGTTGCAGTGGTACTCACCAGCGACCAGTCACCTCTGCTGACCAAGCCCTGCTCAGCACGCCCCGCATGCTGCCTGCCGCTCTCCTGCCGCAGTGGCGGCGGGCCTGCGGGGCACGGCTCCGGGGGACGTGCCGGACGCCTACCTGGGGCTGCTGTCAGCGGAGGACGAACTCAAAGTTTTTGGTTACGTGACCAACACTCGGTGGGGCAAAGGGGCCAGCCACGGGGCCTGTGGTGTCACTACTAGCTGCCCTGCTGCCTGGTGCGTCCCTGAGGCGCGGCCGTGGCAGCGGCTGTTGCAGCAAATGCCGTTGCCCGCATCACGAACCAGCGGCCTGGCTCAACGCTGGGCACCCGCAAACCATCGCGCTTGCCACAGGGTCAAGCTGGTCGCTGTGGTGGACGACCCTGTGGTGAAGGACGACGAAATGCGTGCGGTGCGTGCTGCGTCTGCTGCGCCACGCTGCACAAGGCTGCCGATGGATGCATATAACAGCAGCGTGCCTGTGGTTGCCACCAGCTCGGTGTGCCGTGCTTGCCAAGTGCCGATGGGCTGCACCCGCACACGTCCCCGTCCCGCCCCTCCTTTTGTGCAGATTTTCCGGCGCATGCACGCTGCGTTTGTGGACGCGGTTTCCAACCCCTTTTACCAGCAAGGCGCACCACTCGCGTCCCCGCGCTTCGATGCCAGCATACGCACCATTGCCACGTCTCTCGGCGCCAGCTGAGCGGTGGCGGTGTGCAACCGCCTCCACACTGCTCTCACTGCTGCCCGCTCCTGCCATGCCCTTGCAATCCTTTCTGCTGCTCCCAAACCGCTCGGCGGCCCGCACTCTACCCTCCAACTTACATTGCAGTGCCAGCGGCTGCAAAACAAGACGGCTGTAAATAGCGCTGCGGTGCAGACGAGGAACGGGAAAACGCCCGCAAAACTGTTTGCCAGGGCAGGGGACACGGCACATGGGCAGCGCGGCTCTGGGTAAATGGGGGCGGCAGGCTCACGGTTGAGTGGTGCGCTACAGCATGAAATGCAGCAGAGGTAGGGTTCTCAGGGTGGGGGCAGGGGGATGGGGCCAAGGGGATGCAGCCGCATAGCAGGGGGGGAGGGAGGTGGAGAGCAGCGCGCATAGCTCAGGGTGGGGAAGAGCAAAGGGGGAGGAAGAGAGCCGCGGCCGGCCCGCGCCCGCGCAGGGCAGATTTGCCGGCTGGCGGGCCACAGGGCATGGGACTGTGGGGCATCGGGTGGTGGTACAGGGTAATGGCGCGGGATTGTCCCGTAGTGGGTTGTTGATGCTGTATTGCCATGTTGAAGACGGATGGGCCTCAATGGAGGCGTTAGAATGGGGCGGGCCCCGCCAGCGCTTCACGGCGAGATCGACGGCTGGGCTGCCCGCGTGCGGCGCGCAGCACTGGACTGACGCCGCAGAATCAGGCGCCGGGCACCAGCTGCGCGAGCCGCTGCTGTGCAGGGCTGGCCTGCGGCGCTCAGCTAGCCCAGCTGGCTCCAAAACGAAGCCAGCCTCCTGCTTAGTTCTTGCGGGCGCGGATGTACTCGGCGAGGGCGTACAGCGGGGCGGCCTTAGCGGGGTCGTAGGTGGACAGCATGGACTTGGCCTCCTCAATAAGCTCATCAGCAATCTGCACAAAGACAGATTTACGGGGTTTTGAGGCAGGCAGCTGGGCAAGCGATGCACAGCCTGAGGCACTGCCAGCATGGGCAGCTCAGGAGGCAGCCAGCCAAACGCAAGCACCCACACACACAAACGCTTGCACCCACACATTCACACGCAGTCTCCGGCTCCCAGCGCGCACCTCGCGGGAGCGCTCCAGGCCGACCAGGGAGGGGTAGGTGGTCTTGGCGGACGCCAGGTCCTTGCCTGCCGTCTTGCCCAGTTCCTCGGTGGTGGCGGTGATGTCCAGAATGTCGTCCACAACCTGAACGAAGATTGTTTGGGGCCAGGAAACAACGCATGTGAGTGTGCCTGGGCAAAGAACGCATGCAGTCTTGCCCAGCGCCTCAGTGGGCGGCCGCAGGCTGCATGGCACACCACCCAGTGCCGGCCGCCTGCTGCCTGCTGCCATCCTCCCACAGCAGGCAGGCAGGCCAGGGCACCCGCCGCCGCCCAGCGCCAGCCCAGCTCAGCCCCCGGAGGCAGGAGCAGGAGGAGAAGATTCCGAGGCAACTCTCTCTGCAAACGCCCCGCACCTGGAAGGCAAGGCCGATGGAGCGGCTGTACTTGCGCAGGCGGTCAATGTCCACCTGTGGGGGTAGGTGCATGTGCGGGTTGGTAGTGGGCAGACAGGCCGCAGGGTAGGGTGCATGTGCGGGTTGGCAGTGGGCAGCCCGGCAGCAGCCAAGAGGCACGAGGCAGCATCAAACGTGCACGCGTGCCAGGGGGCAACCCGTTGCCGCAAACGCGTGCCCACACTGCCTCCAAAGATGAACCGTTCAGGCGCATGAAAACAGGTCCGCACCTGGCCGGCGCCGCCCAGAATGGCGCCGCTTACAACCGCCGCCTCCAGCAGCGCTGCCGTCTTGTGCTCGTGGATGTACTGCAAGCGAAAAAGAAGGGAGGTGCACACGCATGTCGAGTTGGCAGCAAGCTCACATGGAGGCCAGCATGCCATGCAGCCTCGATTACCTGCACATTGCAGGCGTGCCCAATGCCCGAAGAGGTGCCCTCGCTCCAGGGCAGGCCCGCACCACACACCCCGCTAGCACGCCAGACTAGCTGCAGCCCCTCACTAGCAAGTGAGCGGTAACCCCTCCCCTCACCTGCAGCGTCTCAATGCCCACGGAGGTGCCGGCGCCCTCGCTCTTGATGTCCACCACCTGGCCAGCAACCAGGCCCTCGCTGCCCACCGCCTTGCCAACCTGGGCACAGAGGCAAGGCGAGGCGGGGTGGCACGCCGCTGAGATGCGCCCCGGGTGCACCCAGCGCTGCCGACTGCATGCAGGACAGCAGGTGTGCATGCGGCGGCAGCTGCCTGCACCCGCTGCACCCAGGCAACCAAGCGGCTCGCCGACGGCGCCAGCGCCACCCGCCTCACGTCAGTGCACACATGATGCACGACCAGCAGTGGAAGGGCCGAACCCTCGCCTCCACTCTGACTGTCCCCGCGGTTCCCTCTGGCCCTCCGCGCAACAACCCACACAACCTGAAACAACCCCAAACCAATCAAGGTGGATAATAATCTGTCTGCCTCACCTCCACGATGACCTGCAGCACGCGCGCCGGGTCCACCCCCTTGGTCTCCCGCGCAATGTACTCAAAGCTGAGGGAGAGCAGGGCATCGCCCGCCAGGATGGCAACCTCCTCGCCATACACCTTGTGGCAGGTGGGCTTGCCGCGGCTGCGCAGGCGCAATGGGGAGCAGCAGGCACCATCAGAGCAGTGTGCAAGGCGGGGCGGGATGGCAACCTCCTCGCCCATGTGGCAGGTGGACTTGCCGCGGCTGCGAAGGGATGGTTGGAACAAGCCGTCAGGGGGCAGGGGTGGCGAATGCTCGGACGGTCGCTGTCACAAACGTGTGCTGTCACTCAAGAGCAGGCGGTGGCAGACGGAAACGGCAGCATGCGGGCACATAAAATACCAAGGGCGCCCCTTTCCAACCCAGCCCCTTTCCAGCCCAGCCCCCTTTCCAGCCCAGCCCCCTTTCCAACCCAGCCCCCTTCCAGCCCGGCCCCTCACCGGAAGTCGTCGTTGTCCATGGAGGGCAGGTCGTCGTGGATGAGGGACATGGTGTGGATCATCTCCAGGCTGCACGCCGTGGGCATGGCCTGCGGTGAGGAAGGGGTGCGGGCAGCCGTCAGCGCGTGAAGCGAGTGAAAGCGACAAGTCGGCAGCGCTGCCGCCACACGCGTGCCGGCGCCCCTCGCAGTAGCAGCAGCACCAAACTGCACATGCTCGGTGCTCGGCATGCTACTGTCAGCCAGACGTATACCAGTTATAGCAATACCCAGCAGCTAAGAACTGTTATGCGTCCCCCGTACCTGCTCGATGGTGCCGCCCACCAGCTCGCAGGCTGCCAGGCACAGCGCTGGCCGCACGCGCTTGCCGCCTGCGTGCGAGGCAACACCGCACAGCAATGGGCATGGTTAAGAAGATGCCCCGTGATTGCCGCTTGCCAGCAAATCCTACGCTGCGTCTGCAACCTGCGGGCGGCGGCAGCACGTGATGCAAGGCCACGTGGCGGCGGCGGATGCCTTGCGCATGGCAGTACCAGCGCCCGTGCACCCAGGATGCCCAACACGCCATGTCCCCTCCAGCACCCACCCGCTAGGAGGGAGTACCGCATGGCCTCGTTGATGACCTCAGGGTACTGCAGCGGCACGCTCTTGTCCAGCGCAGCATCGATGATCTGGGCGCGGTCAGCCATGTAGAGCTTGAAGTCAAAGGACGGCTTCTTGGCCGCCACCGCCGCGTCGCGCACTGACACCTCCGCCACGCAGCTCGGCCGCTGCGGGAGGACGAGGGGTGGGCGGATGGCAGGTTGAGCAGCGGGCGGGGCAGCAGCAGGCACAGCCGCCGCTGCAGGCAGCGGCCGCCCCTCCGCCGGCGCCCGCTCGCTCGCCCCCAACTGCAGCCCACCTGCTGCACCCGCGAGCTGCTGCATGGCCGGCGGTTGCTGCGCCTGCTGCTGGGAAGGGCCCTGCGCGCGGCCGGGGCAGGCAGGGAGGTGGGTGGGGAGGGCAGTGGCAGCCAAGCGCGCAGGTGGCCCATGCGGACCGCATGGCCCCCGCTGCCCGATCCCGGTGCCCTGCGCTCCCACCTGCTGGCCGCCACCACCGCCTTGCTGCTCGCGAGCGCCGCCATGGCCTGTATCAGCGCCTCCTGCTCGTCCTAGGGGGCTGCCGCGCTTTTGGGCGGTCTGTACAACCTCCTGGCACTGCAACAGAGGCGCGTAAACGCCGCTGCGACCTGCACAAGGGCTGTGAGCGAGTGGCTTGCTGGCTACTGCGCTCGGTGCTGCACCGCTGCGCTTCTGCAAGTCCGCAGAGGTGTTCCGGTAGCGAGGGTGTCTTGGCGTGATGTGCAGGGCTTGGCGGGTTGCAGATAGCTTGCCACGCTGCACCGCCTTGCATGGAGATCCTGCCTCTCTGCAGGGGGCTTCACGGCCCCCCTCGTACCTCGCTGACACCGCAAAGAAGCCCTTGCAGGGGCGCCGCCGCTCCTGTCCCTCTCCAAGCCCCACCCCCGCCCGCCGCCTGCCGCCCCCTTGCGGCCCTTGTCGGCAAGTGAATTTGCTGTGGCGGCACCAACCCTAAAGGGGGCATGTGCAGTTACAGGATCAGAGGATCGGGATCAGGGGATGGGTCAGCCACTTATCAGGTCAGGCATAAGGGGAGAGATCGGTGGCAGTGCTTAGAATCAACTGAGGGGAACAGTCGGCCCCACGGGCCGGCTCGCGCCGACGCCGCTGGTTCATATTATGCACAGGTGTTGCAGGAAAGGGGCAGCTTATGTGGTAGTTGACATTAACATCCGCTCGCTCGCTGCGCTTGCCATGAAGCGGTACAGGCGGCGCTGGCCCAGCCGCCGCGGCTGCATTCGTCCGACTGCCGGCGCCTCCTGCTCAGCGCCAGCTGCAAGGGTATGTGCCACTGCCGCCACACGCAGCAGCGGCACTGCCGCTTCAGGCAGGCGCCAGCGGCAGGCCTGCCGCCTCGCACAACTCCTCCAGGTCCAGCAGGTCGCGCTGCACCACCTGCACCTGTGTGCAGCAGTGGACAGGCACGGGCGAGCGTAATGCGCAGTTGGGCATGGACTGCGAGGAGGCGGCAGAGTGGCAGCGTGCAACCGCGGCACAGACCCGTGCATCTGCCTGGCAAGGGCACGCCGCACTGGGCGTGGGCACTAGGGTGACACTGCGATGCTGTGCTCTGCAACGCAATGCTGTTCAGGTCACCTTGAGGGCGGGACGCTGCTGGGCCAGGCCCATGAGCGCTTGGGTGAGCCTGCAGCCAGGTGGGAGTGCAGCCAGCGCAGCGAACCGTGCTAACCGTTCGCACAACGCTGGATGGATGTACTGCCTGCCCTTTGGCATGCCAAAGTGGCGCAACCACCACCACCAGACATCCCTATACTCCTCCATTGCCAGGCAGCATGAACCCTCCACCAGTCATCGCTAGCAACCCGTCTCATTGCCAGGCAGCGCAAGCTGTCCATTTCAAAGCCTGCCGCAGGCATGCTCGCAGCGACACCCACCGGTGGGAGCAGGCGTAGCAGGGCACAGTGAGGCGCTGCAGCGCCGCCATGTCCGCCAGCCCCTTCACAGCATCCCTGCATGGGGCAGCAGCGCAAGCGGACTGCGTGACATGGCAGAGCCAGGATCTGTGCACGCTGGTCAAGCCCGCCGCAGCATGCATGCGCAGCAGAGATAGCATGGGCAGGCTGGCGGAGAGCAAGTAGTCGGCAGTCAAGCGGCAAATGGGGAGGCGGCTGGCACGGCAGCAGGGCATCCGGCACGTGATGGTTCAAGCTCTGCGAGGTGACTCCAACTCACTCCAGGGCGGCCGCACTGTTCATGTTGGTGACCACCACGTGGCGCAGCCTACAATAGGCCCAATAGCAAGGGGAGGGTGCGCTGGAGCTCGTACACTGGATGCGTGCAGCAGCACTTTGCAACCCATGGCCTGGTGCGGTGGCCGCACAAGCAGGGCTGCATCAGCTCGGCACATCCGCCCAGTGCCCGTCCAAGCCTAATGCCCGTGTGATGAGCAGCTGCTGCAGCAGCCCACCTGCCCAGGTAGCTGTCCTCCATGTCAAAAACCCAGAGGCCGCCGATGGTCGCCGAGTCGGCTTGCAGGGTGCGCAGGCTGGCCCAGAAGGGTGCCTCGCAGGCTGCAGGAGTGGAGGGAACATGACACAAATCAGGGTGCTGGCGAAAGCGGAGCAGGGCGCGCAGGCTAGACCAGAAGGGCGCCTGAACACGGTGAATAAGGAGTTCGGATGGAACAATGAGACGGCACAGGAGGGCGCCTCGTAGGCTGCAGGCAGGAAGGGTGGGAAGTGATAAACGGGGTGGCAGCTGGGTCAACATGCAAAGCAGCGCGGCGGGTGTTGCCGTCCATGCGGCATGCACGGCTGGGACGCCCAACTCCCCGATCCGTGAGCTGCAGGGACGCACATGCCGGATGCCGGGACGCATCTCACCAGAGTCCAGCACAAACGTGACTCGCTCCAGGCTGAGCACCTCAAGGTGCGGCAGGTCCAGGTCCGCAAAGTCCAGCTGTGCCGGAAGGGGGGTTGAAAAAGGGTTGGGAGCAAAGCCATCGCGTTTGAACTGGTGGTGCATGCACGCACGCCCCACCTTACCGCCCGCGGGTGGGCGGCTGGGCGTGTGAGGCCTTCACCTACTTGTTGCTGGCTGTTTCTGCCCGTGCAACAGGACACGTGTCATGTGCCGCCCGCCCCCCAAGCGCAGCCCCACCTGCGCCGGCTGGTTGCCAGTTGCCTCCAGCCCGAGCACACGCAGGCCCTTCAGGCAGGCCAGCTGTGCCACATCCCCTTGCTTGAGCGCCCGCACAGAGAGGTCCAGGTAGGACAGCCGGGCCAGGGCGCTCAACTGGGCCGGCAGCGAGGGGAGGCCGCATCTGCGGGTGGATGCGGGAGGGCGCTGGCGATGGAACAACATGAGGGTGGCGTTCAGACAAGATTGATTGCGCTGCAATGCCTGGGGATTGGGTTTGAAAGCACGGAGCCTGCCGAGGTGGCCTCACATGCACAGTGCTCCGTAGTTCAACCCCCACCACTCCTCCCCTCTTTCCCACCCAGCAGTGCCGCGCCAGGCGAGGCGCTGCAGGCGCGTCAGGTGCGCCAGGCCTGCCAGCTCATCACATCTGGCGGGCGTGTTGTACGAGAGGTCCAAGTCCAGCAGGCCAGAGTGGCGGGCAGCCAGCAGGCAGCGCAGCTGGCTGAGAGGCTGTGTCACGCCCGCCTCAGGGCTGCCTAACAGCTCGATGCGGGTCAGGCCGGTGGGCAGGCGCAGCAGGGGCTGGGGCGCTTCAAACCAGCAGCCGAGCTCCTTGCCGCAGCCCGGCGCACCGCCGCTGCTGCTCGCCGTGCTGCTGCTGCTGGCGCAGTAGGGGCTGGTGCCGCTGCCGCCGCACGCCTTGCCGCCGCTGCCGGCTGGCGCACCCACCCGACTGGTTAGGCTGTCATATTCCAGGCACAGCTCCCGCAGGCTGGTGAGGTGGGCCAGGCCGTCGCTCAGGTCAATGGCTGGCGCCTGGATGGCCAGGCGGGTGGCGGCCGTCAGGGGGAGGCACAGCAGGTCGAGCTGCAGGCTGCCGCTGCTGCCGCCGCCGCGTGGGCGGGCCGAGGGGCTGAGCTGCAGATCCAGGCAGGACAGGCGGTGGCCGGCAGCACCCAACAGCATGGCCAGGGCCACCGCGTGTGTGGCCGCATCGGCTGCGTTGGGAGGCTGGGTCAGCTGCAGGTGCAGCTCGGCGAGGGGCANCGGCCGGGCGGCGGCCAGGTTGGCTGCGGCGGGGCCGCCAAGCCGCCGGCAGAGCCAGGCGCAGAAGGCCGGCAGCGCCGCCGACCGATCATACAGGAACTGGGCGTCCACCACGCCTCCAAAGGCGTCAGGGCGGGTGAGAACACGGCGCCATCGGCGGCAAACAGTCTCCGCAATCGCCCTGCACAGGATTGGAGCGGCGGCACGTGGGCGGCGCGACGGCGGCTCAGCAGGCGCGTTGAACCGGCGATGCCCCTGCAGGCACCGCCAAAGCGTAGCAGCAGCTTCACGCGCGGACGCACCTCTCGCGCGCAGACAAGCTTGAGTGACCGAGCACTCTTGCGAGCAGCTCTGTGGGCAGGGCTCGCAAGCCCTGTCGCTTTGAGCGGGTGGGCATGCCGGCTTGGGATCTTCGCAAGTGCGACAGGCCGACCCTAGGCCTGCCGCTGTGCCCGCCGTGCGCGGCTGGGTTGTTGCGCCGAGCGGTTGGTGGCGGGCAGAGCTCCGTTCTTAGCCATGCCTTGCAGCTTGCCACAATAGCAGCCCATCCGCATGGCAGGTTGCGCAAATAGCACCCCTCCGTCCAGCAAGCTTGCGCCAGAAGATGAGCGGGCCCACAAAACGGCTGTGCTGTTGGCAGGGGCAAGTACGAGATCGAAAGCTGACAAGCGAGGTGAGCATGGAGAGGGGCGTGGCTCATTGAGTTTGGTTCAGCAGACTTCGGCAGCAGGCCAATCATGTTGCCTCGTCAACGCATCGGCAAGGCTGCGGGAGCCTGGCTCGCGCCAACCAGCGGGGCATGCCGCCGACCCATGCACTGCACTGGCCCCTGTGTTGGAGCGGTTGGTTTCTGGGCCGCAACCTGGAGTTGCTCTGGATCGGTTCATCCTCCCAAATGGCCCAACTAAGCGGTGGGGCTGTGGTACTTGTGGTGAGATGGCCAGGATGGGCAGGTGCGACGTTTTGTGCCCGAAGGTACAAGCCCGGCGAGAAGCGTTCCAATGCCCATGGTGCGTGCTGATGTTTGATTGATATGCGTCTTGCCTAGCCTAGCTTGTACATCAACAAGAGCAGCCAGTGTTTCAGGCAGGGCATCGGCATGCTGGGCAGACGTGACTCGGGCCGAGCGCTGCCCCCGCCTGCTGCCGCCGCCGCTCACCATGCATGGCGGTCAACGCCGCTCGCTTCCGCTGCGCATATCGTATTTCGCCAATCATGCTGGCGCTGTCACAGGCGGGCCTGGCCTCGCGGCTCGGCCTGCCGGCCGCTGGCAGCCTGGGCGGCCTGCTGGCGCTCAGCCCCGCGCTTCTGCGCAGCTTGAGCACCTTTCAGGAAATCCCCGATCAGCAGCAGCAGGCCAACGACAAGCGCTACGTCGACAGGCTGAAAATCACGGCGCGGGGCGGCAAGGGAGGCAACGGGTGCACCAGCTTTTACCAAGGAGCATCTCGGGGCGAGTGCATGGGGCAGTTGAGATGGCATGCAGGCGCGCCGCTATGGGGTTGGTCTCTCCTGCCGCCACCGCCTGCCGCCGCCGCCTGCCGCCGCTGCCAGCCAACACTTCGCTTTCCTTGCCGGCAGGGCGGCATGCTGTTGCTGACGGCGGCAGCGGTGGGGATGGCGGCAGCGTCATCATCCGCGCCGTCTCCAAGTGAGCATGGTCCCAGGAAGCTTGTTGGATTGCCGAGGTTGACTAGTTGCTCTGCCCCTCACGCTGCCGCTGCTGCCGCACGCTGCCCATGTTGTCACCCATGCATTGTGCTGCCCTGCCCCTGATGGCCGCAGCATGAAGAGCCTGGCGGGCGTGCAGCAGCTGTACAAAGCTGAGGCCGGGCTGCACGGCACCAAGCAGCGGCAGCACGGCCGGGCGGGGAAGGATACTGTGCTCCTCGTGCCGGTTGGCACTGTGGTGCAGCGCATGCCGCCGCGGCCAGGTGATGTTGTGGGTGCAGCGGCCGAGGGGGGCAGCGGCACCGCCAGCAGCAGCGGCTGTGGCAGCCGTTATGTGGCGGCGGCAGGGGCGGCGCAGGATGCGGCAGCAGGCCGGCAGCAGCAGCAGCAGGAAGGGGATGCGGCAGCAGAACAGGAGCTGCCTGAGTGGCTGCTGCGCTGGCGGCGGCCTTTTACAGGGGCAGACTACACATCTGGGGAGGACAACAGTGATTTGGAAGCAGCCGGCAGCAGCTCAGCAGCAGGGCCGCCCGCCCCGCCGGATTGGTGGGATGAAGAGGCACCCAGCAGCGGCAGCGGCAGTGGCGGCGGCTCAGCAGCGGCGCAGCATGCCCAGCAGGAGCAGCAGTGCGAGCTGCTTGCGGACTTGACTGCGCATGGGCAGGAGGTGGTGGTGGCGCGCGGCGGGCGGGGCGGGCGGGGCAATGCGGGCATAAAGGGGCGTGCCCACCGGCCGGCGCCCAGCGAATCCGAGGTGGGGGGCAGGGGGGGCGAACATGGGGGTGCAGGGGTTGAGTTGGTGTTGCATGCACGGCGTAAGCACCCATATACCTCGACAGTTGGCAGCATGTTGCCTGGCTATGGGGTGGCCGGCTGCGGGGCAGCAGTGCATGCCGCTGTCGTTTTGTGCAGCAGGGGGCGTCCATCCCTTGGTCCAACCAGATGCCGAGGCGCCAGCATAATATGATATGATATTATCCCCCCGCCCCTCCTGCACACTTCCTGCAGCGCGGCCAGCCGGGCGAGGTGTCCCGCCTCCTGCTCGAGCTGAAGCTGCTGGCAGACATTGGGCTGGTGGGCCTGCCCAACGCCGGCAAGAGCACGCTGCTGCGCGCGCTAACGGCGGCCACGCCACGGGTGAGCCTCGCCTTGCCTCGCTGCAGGCCGTGCATGCATTGTTGCAGGCCATGCGTGCATCACTGCAGGCCATGCGTGCATTGTTGCAGGCCATGCATGCATTGTTGCAGGCCTTGCATCACTGCAGGCCTGAGGGCCAATGCAGCGCTTGCCGCTGCCAACTGCCATCCGGCCTGGATGTGCCAGGTGACAGCCACCTGCCTGGAGCGCCTACTGTGATATGTTAAGCGGTGCCAGGGAAGCTCACCCTCTGCATCGCGTGGTTGAACCCCGCAGGTGGGCGACTACGCATTCACCACACTGGCCCCCCAGCTGGGTGTGGTGCCGGCCCCCAACCCCATTGACGACCCCATTGTCATCGCCGACATCCCCGGGCTGATTGAGGGCGCGCACGAGGTGGGTCGGCCTTCCAATATATATTCGACAGAAAGCTGTGCTTGCCGCCATCCCCGGGCTGATTGAGGGGGCGCACGAGGTGGAGGGGCATGTGTAGCTTGGAAGGAGCCGCAGCCGTGCCGTGCAGTGCATGCCTGTTGGAGGCTCCCACGCCGCCCTCCCTGCCTGCAAACCTGGCTGCCCCTTCGTTCTGTCCACTCGTGTACCAGCCTCCAACAATCCAACCCCACTGAACCCTCACCAACACAATGTATGCAACCCCACTGAACCCTCACCAACACAATGTATGCAACCCCACCGAACCCTCACCAACACAATGTATGCAACCCCACTGAACCCTCACCAACACAATGTATGCAACCCCACTGAACCCTCACCAACACAATGTATGCAACCCCACTGAACCCTCACCAACAGAACCGGGGGCTGGGCCACCACTTCCTGCGGCACATTGAGCGCACAAAGGCCATTGCATTTGTGCTGGACTGCGCCTCGGGCGGCAAAGGTGGGCTGGCGTCGGCTGGCGGTCACTGGCAATATAGGGGGGGCCTGTACCCCTCAGCTGGTGCACAGCCAGGCATGCACTCGCGACATGGTGTTGCAAGGTGCCTGAGACACCCGCATGCCGCAGCTCTGCCGGGCACAGCGGGCACAGCGGGCACAGCGGAGCAAGCAGCCCCGGTTTGACCCCGATCGTGCGTCTGCGTGCTTCCCTTTGCAGGCACGAGCGGACCCAAGCCGAGGGAACAGCTGGAGATGCTGCAGGCAGGCTGGGTTGTGCCTTGACGGTCAGCAGTCAATTTGCCTCGAGTCCGAATGCACTGCTGCCACCGCCGTGGCTTCCGCTGGCCTGGCGCTGCCACTGCCACTGCTGCCGGCCTACTGCTGCCGCCGGCCTACTGTTGCCGCCAACCTGCCGCTGCCGGCCTGGTGCTGTGCTGGCTTGATCCGTGCTGGCCTTCAGCCGCCCGTTTGACAGTGAGGTTTCGCCGCCGATGCTGCCCTGGGTTGCAGGAGGAGCTGGAGGCGTATTCACCACATCTGGCCCAGCTGCCCGCGCTAGTGAGTCGAGGGTGTCAAGTCCTGCGCGCGTGCTTGGGGTGCACAGAGGACAGGGCATGCGTGCACTTGAAGGAGATGGTGGGTGCTGCTCATTGCATCAGTTTTGGCTGGGCATGCCTGCCCTGCGTTGCCCAAGTGGGAGCGACTCCAAGGAGGCCAGCTATAGCCCCCTTCAAAGCGGCCCTTGGTCACCCCAAGCCATGTGCCTCCCACATCGCTCTCAACTCAGGTGGTGGCCAACAAGGCGGAGACGCTGGCTGCCCCTGGGCGCACCCTGGCCGCGCTGCGCAAGCACACCGAGCTGCCGGTGAGAGTGGTTGCTTTGAGGGTTGCGTTGCGGAGTGCTTTGAGGGTCGCTTTGCGGGTTGCTTTGATGGGAGGTGGCAGGGTGGTTGTGATGCTTCGTACGCTGCCGCCGCACTCTCTGTGCGGCGTTGCGGTTGCTGGGAGAGTGCACCCAGCCACCATGCACCCCTCTCAACACACCCCTCTCAATGCATCCCCATCCTTACTGAACTGCGTGGTCTCCACTTCCCGGGTTGCATTGCAGATCATTGCTATTTCGGCCAAGGAGCGCTGCACGCTGCTGCCGGTGGCAGGCGGAGAGCCTCAGCCCACTGCTGCAGCCTCCCCACCCGCCCGGGCGGCCTCCCTGCACCTCATGCCTGGCCTGCAGCCGCTGCATTTTCAGCTGGAAGCGCTGCTGCACCGGGCGGGGGCGCGGCAGCAGCAGCTGGCCTGGGCAGAGTTTGAGGACGGCTGGGCAGAGGGGCTGCGGGAGTGAATGCAGCACAATGTTTGACCAACCAACCGAAGCATTACTTCCTCCAGCGGTCACGTCTTCCCCTCACAGATTTCGATTTGGCTGTAACCGGTGCCCTGGTCAGCACTGATGTCATGTCAAAAATTACCGGTCTGTGGCTGAACCAGTATGAGTGTGCAAGCCATGAGCAGCAGTTTGCGGCAACGAGGGGGCCCAACGAGGGGCGGAGGCAAGCGAACAGAGGGGAGGGGCAGCTGGCAACACAAGCGTGCATCGAGCCAGCCATTGGAGTCTGCAGCGCCTGTCAGCATGCTGCACAGACGAGGGGGCCACAGGCACTGCACCCCTGCGTGCGAAGGCAGAGCCACTCAGAGGGCCGGCCACAAGGCTACCAGGCAGAGGTCTGCAACTGCCAGCAGAGGCTTGCAAAGCCAGCAGAGGTCTACAAAGCCAGCGGAGGTGTGCAACCGCCAGCCTAAAACGCCGACTTCTTGGCGCGCCAGTCCAGCAGGTCGTTGCCCTCGCCCGCCTCCCCCTCGTCCTCGCTGCTGCTGCCGCCCGCCTCCAGCGCCGCCATCGTGTCGGCCACCTGTGGCAAGGGCAGGGAGGAGGCTGCAGGGGTGAGTACTGAGGGTGAGTCGCTAAGGTCGCTGACCAGCCGCTCAACCTGTGCTGGGCTTGCCCAAGGTTGCAGGAATAGCTGGAGGCGTATTTCACCAGCCGCCGAACCGCCGGGCCTGCTACATCCCAATCAATGCCCAGAGAACGTGGCGCAGCCGCCGCTCAACCGCCGGGCCTGTTACATCCTAATCAGTGACCGCTCACCCGCCGCTTCTTGGCCAGCTGGATGACGGGCCGCTCCACTTCAGGGTCTGCTATGGCCCGCGCCGCCGCCGCCGCCTCTGCATCCACCTCTTCCACCTGCCGCTTGGCGCCGCCTGCGCGCGCCTCCTTGAAGGCCTCTAACTTCTGCATGCGCACGCTGCAGGGGCGGGAGAACGGGCGAAAGGGGTTCAGTGAATGGTGTGCGCCTGTCAATGGGAGAGCGTGCCTTCTCCTTGAAAGCCTCTGACTTGTGCAGGCGCACGCTGCAGGGTGAGGGGTGCGGCGGGCGCCGAGGCGGTGGGGTTCCTCCTCCGACACCCGCTGCCAACAAGCATGCCGTGCACACACAGCCAAGTACGCCGTGCACACACAGACAAGCATGCCGTGCAAGCACGCCACGCACCATCCCCATCCAACTGCTCACAACTGTTCAAAGTCCTCGCGGTCGCGCCGCCCCGTCGCCTCCTCCTCTTCCTCCGCCGCCTGCTGCTGCGCCGCCGCCGCCGAGTCCACTTCGACTTGCTTAATGAAGTCGGCGTACTCCTGGGGGCAGGGGAAAAATAGGGAATAACACATCGCAATCGCAACACATGAATGTGGGTGCCAGACAACGAATGGCATGGCGTTGCAGGAAGGGTCCGCCCTTGCTTGCTGACCAAGTAGGCAGGCGTCTGCGCAGCAGGCGCCCACGCAATGTGGCTGGCGCCTGCGGTTTGCCTGCTGTTCGCCTGCAGAGCCTCGACTGCCAGCTGCAACCCCGTGGCCAGCAGCACTCCGATGCAGATGACAGTGGGCACTGCAGTTCCCAACAACACCACAATGCAATGCAGACAACCGGGCGGGTAGCTCCCATCCAACAAAGCAGCACAGGCGCACTGAGGCAGCAAAACATCTGAGCTCCCACCTTTTGGAGATCTTTCTCAGACTTGGGCACCTCGCCGCGCGCCTTGGCGTCCGCCTTTTTGTCTTCAAAGAAGCCTGCGAAAACCGGAAACGCAATGGAATGTGGTGGGGCGATGTCGGGCGCATGGGACCAACGCCTGCAGCAGCAGCAGCAGTGCACTGGCGCCACAGCAGCGGAACCAGGGGCAGTGCCACAGCTGGAGCGGCAGCCGCAACCGCTGCACCCGAAAACGGATGCGCACCCTTGGGCAACGGTGCTGCCGCGCCGTCTGCCGCCGCCGCCGCCGCCGCAGGCTTGCTGTTGACTGCCGTGCCGCCGTCTGCCGCCGGCGCGGCCGGGCCCACTATGCTGTCCGCCGCCGCAGGTGCCTGGTCGAAAAAGCCGGCTGGAATGGCAGAGGCACCAGTGCCGCCTGCGCCCTCTTGTCGGCTGGCAGGCGATGTGACCTCTGCTCCAGCGGGTGCCCCTGCTGCAGCGCCTGCCCCTGTGGAGCCCTCAATGCTGAGTGCCTGCTGCTCCAGTGGCGCGGCAGCGGCAGGGGCAGCTGCTGGCGCCCGGCCCGCGGAGCCCACCACCGAGGCAGGGTTGTCGAAAAAGCCGGCTGGAGGGCCGCCGCCAGATGCTGTGCTGCGAGACGCGGCAACAGAGCCGGGCGCCGCGCCGCCGCTGTGCCTGCCCTGGTTGATGGAGGGCTCAGCGTGCGCCTCAGCGTGCGCTACCAGACCAGCTGTGTCATGCAGCCGGGTAGCCTGCGAGTCAGCATGGTAGGAAGTTGCTGGCTTGCCGCCCTGCTGCCCCGGTGCCGGCATGCTGCGGCCTGCAGAGGGTGCCCGAGGCGGCGGCGGCGGCATGCTGCGCGCATCCTCTTCAGCACTGCGGTACCCGCCTGCACCTGCCGTCGGCGAGCCGGCTGCCGGTGCGGCCTGCTGCTGCTGCTGCTGCTGCTGCTGCTGCTGCTGGGCTGCTAATGCCGCTGCTCGCTGCTGCCGCAGGGCACGCAGCTGCTCTTTGGACTGCGAGCGGGGAGGGGGGCGCATGGCGGCGGTGGGGGCAGGGGCGGAGGAGCAGTGGAGGCAAGGCTGCAGGCGGCGGTGCATGTTGCAGCAGTCCATGGCGGCGTATTCAGGACGTTGCGAGGTGCGGGCGGGCTAGGCGGGTGCTGCAAGCGCTGGGAGGCCGGCGAAACAAGCAGGGAGGGGCTCCGCCGGGCAGCAGCCATAATCACAGTCACTCACCAGTTTGCCCGGTTTGCCAGACATGGTGCAACGGGCTGCCAACCGCGCAGGCGCGCCGGTGCTTGCGAGACGGGTGCTTGCACGCTGCCTGGGACGAGTTTGTATGTCTCACGATACTCTGCACCGTGATCGCAAGTAGAGGAAGGGCACGGTCTGGGCGATGCAGCTCCGAGAGTGACCGAGTTGCCAGCCCCCAAAAATGCAAGCGACCGGCTGCGCAAGTCGCCTCCCTGCGCGGATCAACACCTCCTGAGAACTCTCGCAGCTCGCAGCAAGCCTTACAGGAGCCGTTCGTCACTGCAGCGCGTCGCCAGCACTTCTCTCTCCTCGCCTGGAGCTTGTGGACGCCCCATCGCTTCGCTGATCTCTTGCCGGCAATCACAGTAATGCCGTCAGTGGCACAGCTGGCCGCGCTGCTGCTGCCCGCAGCAGCGGCGGTGGCGGCCGCCTTTGCGGCTCTGGCTCCCGAGCCGTACATGGTGCGCACACGGCATGCCTGCAGCTTCCGTGGAAGTAGAGTGGAACAGCCTGACTTTACGAGCCGCACAGACCCTGTAGCTCCCGCACCCTGTGTGCCCGCTGCAGGACGAGCCGTTCCACGTGCCCCAGACGCGGCGCTACTGCGAGGGGCGCTGGTGGGAGTGGGACCACAAAATCACGACCTTCCCGGGTGCGCAGCTGGCCTTGGCGCCAGCTGGGCAGCGGCAGTCCTGCTGCACAGCTGCCTGCAAGTTACAGCGGTCGCTGCGCACAGGTTGCACAGGATGCAAGCTCCTGTTGCAGCCATGGTCGCCAACCGTGGCCCCCTGCCTCCCTGCCCACCCGCCCGCCCCTCTCAGGCTTGTACGTGTTTGGCGCTGCCGTTGGCCGGCTAGAGCACGCAGCCCAGCGCCTGCTGGGTGCTGCCAGCCCCCAGCTGTGCTCCACCACAGCCCTACGCAGCGTCAACCTGGCCTTTGGTGCAGCCTGCCTGCCGATGTTCCATGCGGCGGCCGCCAGCCTGGACGGCAACAGATCGCCGGCGCAGCTGCTGCTCATGGTAGGTCGTTGGCAGCGGCGCAGTTCTGAGTCGGCAGTCAGTGCCCACTTGCCTGTTGCCGTCGAAACACTGCACACCCGAGGCCGCTGAGGTGCACCTCCTGCCGCCACCTCCCTCCCTCCTGCAGACCGCGGCCTGCTTCCTCTTCCCGCTGCACTTCTTGTACCAGTTTTTGTACTACACAGACGTGCCCTCCCTGTTCTTTACGCTGGCGACCGTCCTGGCGGCGGCTCGGAGGTGGTACCGCTCAGCTGGCGCGCTGGGCGCCGCTGCTGTCCTGATGCGGCAGACCAACGCAGTTTGGGTGGCATATGCGCTGGCCAGCGCGGTGCTGGATGCCTGCCTGCCTGGAGATGGCGGCAAGAAGGAAGAGCAGCCAGATGCCGTCCAGCAGCGGCAGCGGCGGCAGCAGCGGCGCAGCGGCAGCAGCGGGGCCGCCAGCAGCGGTGCAGCAGTTGCAGCGGCCGTGCAGGCAGCGGCAGCGGACTTGCAGCAGCTGCTGCAGCGGGTTTGGGTGCTCAAGTGGCGCCTGGCAGCTCAGCTGTGGCCGCTGGTGGCGGTTGTGGCAGCATTTGCGGCTTTTGTGGTGGTGAATGGCGGCATTGTGCTGGGGGACAAAGCGCACCATGCGCCCGTTCACCACTGGGCTCAGCCCCTCTACTGCCTGCTGTACATCACAGCCTGGCTGGCCCCGGCGTTCTGGTCGCCGTCAGCGCTAGCCGGCACAGCTCGCTCCCTGGGCCGAGCCCTGCGCTCTCGCCCAGCCACCACTATGCTTGGCCTAGTTGCAAGTGTCGCAGCAGCGGCAGCGGCGGTGCACGTGGGCACCCTCGTGCACCCCTTCTTGCTGGCCGACAACCGGCACTACGTCTTTTACATCTGGCGCCGCCTCGTCAACCGCACGCCCTGGTCACGCTTTGCCCTGGTGCCTGCCTATGTGTACTCTGCATGGGCGCTAGCTGCCCGCCTGGCACATCATGGCTGGCTGCACCTTTTGTTGCTAGCCGGTGCCAGCTGCGTGGTGCTCATTCCTGCCCACCTGATTGAGTTCCGGTACTTCACCGTTCCATTCTACCTGGCTTTCCTGCACATGCGCACGCCTAGCACCGCCAGCCTGGCCGCCATTGTCGCCCTGTTTGCCGCTGCCAACGCCGCAACAATCTACTTGTTCCTGGCGCGGCCCTTTGCATGGGCCGACGGCTCGGTGGCGCGGTTCATTTGGTAGCAGTCTTGTGTTTGTACACGGTGTAATGAAACATGACAGGTTGGGGATCAGTCTGGCTAGCAGCAGGCAGCGCAGCCAGCGGTGTGGTGGACAGATCGCAGCTGCTGCCTTCAGAGTCAGGGCTCACTGGCTGGCCTGCCTGCTGTGGTCAAAACGAAGCAGCAGCACCGTGCAGTTGTCCTTGCACTTGCGCTCGCGAATCGCCTCGTGGATCAGCCGGTTGCAGGTCTGCGATGGGGCAAAGGCAAAGCCGGGTAAGCAACGCAGGCAACGGCTTGCAATACAGCACGGCCGCCTGCTAGAAGGGGGTGCAAGGTGCAGTACTGAAGGCAGCTGCTGGAACAGCAACGCATTGCAACCCTGTGGCCCTGTCTGTCTGGCGGCAGCAGCCAGCTGGTGATTGAGTCGATCTGTCGAGTTCCTTTTGTCGCAATGCCACCTTTGCTATCGGTAGGACGACCCAGAGAGCTCACACCGCGACCTGAAAACGCATCCCCACCTGCTTCACGCTGTTCTCTTTGGCCTCCAGCTCCCGCTGCGCAAAGTCCACAGCGTCTTGCGGCCCAAACACGCCTTCAAAAATCAAAAAGAGGAATCAAGGTTCAGGCGTGAGTCGGTTTGAAGGTGTTACAAGCAAAGTCCACGCAGCTTGGCGCCGAACACACCAGAGGCTGCATCAGCCAAGGCACGTTGCTGTTGTTGGGCACACTCCGAGCCGTGGATCGCCACCCCTTGCAAAGGAACCTCCTGGCAGCAGCAACGGCCAGGCGCACCCCAGCAAACCGTCGCAGGCGAGCGGCAGGGAGGCGGCGTATCGGCTTTCCAGCACACGGCAAGCACAAGCTTTTTCATTCCTCCACTCTTTCTACTTCTCCCACTGCCAGGCTCACTCACCCCAGAAGCCGTCGCAGGCGAGGAGCAGGAACGAGTCGCGCCCGCTGATCTGGAACGCCTGCACATCGGGTACCGCGCTCATGCCCTGCTTCTTGAACGCCCGGTCCCCGAAAGCGCGGGACACCTCGATGCGGCCTGCATGGGTGCGTGGGTGCTCTATTTTTTGGGCAGGCGCATGTGCTGACGAGGGAACAGACCGCACGCTGAGTGGAGGTAGCAGGAGGCCGGTGCTGCTCAGCCGGCCAAGCCGTGCAGGGCCGTGCCGGGTTTCCAAGCCGCCCGTCCCAGCAGCATACACACGAGGCAGCAGTAGCGGCAGCAGCAGCGGCGGCAGCATCAGCATCAGCAGCGGCAGCAGCCGCAGCAGCAGCAAAACAGCAGCAAAACAGCAGCAGCGAAACAGCAGCAGCCCACCTGCCAGGCGGCCATCACCGCTCACAAAGCTGCCAGCCTTTTCGATGCGCTGCCGCTCCGCTGGGAAGATGGCCTTGTGCTCTCGTGTGAGGGTGATGGCTTTGAGAGGCAGCAGCGCCTGCTCTCCACCTGCTGCCTGCTGCCCACTGGCTGCCGCTGGTGCTGGTGCTGGCGCTGCTGCCACTGGCGCAGCAGCGGCCGCTGTCCCCGCTGCCGGCTCCTGCTGCCCTGCTGCTGCCTGCCCTGCTGTGGTCTCAGCGGGCCGCCGCGCCAGCACGCAGCGTGCATCACCCACATTAGCCACAAGCACAGTGTCACCCACCACCCACACAGCCACTGCGGTGCAGCCATCCGGCCAGTTGGCTGCCGCACACTGCTCCAGCGCTCGCCTGTCCAGCTCTTTGAAGCCGTCTGCGATCGCAGCTTTGCACGCTTTCACGCTGGGCTGCCCGCTGGGCAGCGCTTGCTGGGCGCCAGCCGCGGCGACCCCACGGCCGCCAAGGCTGCCCTCAGCAGCAGCACTAGCAGCGGTGGCAGCAGCAGCCACCCGAGCTGCCTCTGCTGCCAGGCCGGCCTGCAGCACACAGGAGTGCAGCTGCTCCGCTGCAAATTGTGCCACGTTTATGCCGCCATGGCCGTCAAAAATGCCCACAAATGCAAGGCGGCAGCCGGCGGCATCGCCTGGGGCGGCGTTCAGGTCGATGGCAGCCACATCTGCGGGCGAATGGGGGTGGTAAGTAGGAACAGCACGCCGGGTGTGAGCTGGCAAGGCTCGAGCTCGACAGCTGGCATCAGCACCAGCAGCAGAGTGCTCGGAGGCGGATGCAGTTACCCAACCACGTGCACAGTCTCTCCCCGCATCTCTGACATGCTGGTGCTCACCCTCCATGGTGAGCCTGCTGCCGCTGTCTTCGCTGTACGCCGCCTCAAGTGCCGTCCAGCGCGGCCGGCCAGGCCCGGCTGCCGGTCGCGCTGCCGCCGTGCCCGCCTGCTCGCCAGTCGGCGGCAGCTGCAGTGCGCTGCTGTCGCTGCTGCCGCTAGGAAGTTCCAGACTGGAAGTGGAGCGTGCTTTCTTGCTGCCGTTGTCTGCCGCTGATGAGGGCTCGCCATCTGCTGGCCGCTTGGTCGGCGGGGCGGCAGCAGCGGGGACGGCATTGGTGCCGCTGCCGTTGCTCTTTGGCGGGGGCAGCGCGTCAAACAGACCCATTTTGTTGTCGAGTTTCCTGCAGGATAACCAGGTCAGAGGTCAGTGGCTTGAAGCAGGAACGTGGGGCAGTTCAGCCGGGGGCCAGCCGGCCGGCGGCAGCGGCGGCAGCGGCAGCAGTGCTGCAGCTGGCAAGGTTACGCATTGCGATTGTCACGCACCGTCCTATTGGGTCCGCGCGTCCGCCCTAGCGGCTTGTCGAGCCTTGCTCGACCGCGCAGAGCAAAAGCAGGCGTTCCCTGCGCCGCGGCCTGCTTGTAAAGTCAGCTGAACTATCAACAGTTGCGTAGGAGCCCGATCGGCTGCTCGAGCTCACACTGCACGGTTGGCAGCAAAGCACAGCAGCGGCGTGCGCCTTGCAGCCCCAGGCGCCGGGGCTTGAGCTCCACACTGAAGGCCCCATGGTTGCGGAGAACATGCTGCTACGATCAGGTACAGTTACACAGCGAGAACGTCAGGCATGGAGTCTGAGATGCACAAAACATGCACAGCAAGAGAGCCGAGCGAGCGGGAGGAGCAACGTTGAGGTACGGCTTCAGCACAGCGGCGCCGACTGCTCAAGTCTCAGTGGCAGTAACCTGCCGGCTTAAAGGATAACCGTTCAAATAAGAAGGCTTTAGCCGGGTGCTTTTGCCGCGCGCTTGAGGTCCGCAAGTGTAAGGCCGGTGCTGCCAATTTTGAGCTCCGCCAGACGCGGCAGGCTCAGCAGGCGGTCTACATCAGCACTGCTCAACGCAAAGTTACTGGTATGCGGGATCAGCAGGCTGGTCAGGGTTATGGGTAAGTGTTGCGGCAGGCCCAGCCTGGTGTGTCGCACATCCAAGTGCTCCAGCCCTGCGCCGGATGGACGAGGAGACAAGCTCAACACTGCATGACGGAAGGCTGCTTCTCTAGAGAAGGTGACGTATACACATGGCGCACAGCTGTGCCTGCAGACCTGCAGGCCTCACCCGCATGCGGCCGCGGGCTCACCTGACAAGTAAGGGCCATCAGTTAGGCGTGTGAGCTCGTGGTTGGGCAGAAAGGTCAGGCTCCGCAGCCCGTGTAGCTCCACCACACAGGATGGCAGCTGCGCCCCAACTTCGCCGTGCAGAGTCAGGCAAGTCAGGTGGTTCACACAGCAAGGAAGCAGCGCCTCCAAGACGAGTGGCACACTGGTGCCTGGGGCCCCAGACCCCAGGCGCAGCTCGCGCAGTTCAACCAGCCTGCTTGCTGCTGCACTGCCGGGTGCCACTGCCGCTGCTGCTGGCGGCACATCTAGCTCCCCTGCCAGGTGCAGGGTTTGGACGAGGCCAGCTGCCGGTGGCAGCACCGCCTCCAGCAGCGCTTGCAGGCAGGTGAGCTGGCTGATGCCAGCCAGACGCAGATCCCTGCTGAGGCCCCCGCCTGGTGTGTACAAAGGGCCACAGATGACTGCGGCCGCTGTGCCTCCAGGCAACTGCATGGGAAGGAGCAACAATGGGCACAGCAATCAGCGGCAAGTGTGTGAGCCGGCGCTTTCAGGTGCCGAGTGTCGTTATGATCAGCAGTGTGCAGGTGCGCCCCTGACCAACCAGCCACCAACAACCCACCTGGCACCGGCGGCTCGTGTCTTGCTTCACCACGACGTACGTGTGCAGCCTGGGCAGCTGCATGGGAGCAGGCGGCTGGAGGCAGCCCCCATCTGTCACCCGCTCAACCAACAGAAGGTCCTGCAGGCCAGTCAGTCGTGCGAGCTGCTCTGCGTGAGGCAGGGGCCGCTCGCTGGTCACGTGGAGCCGCACCAGCTGCGGCAGCCGCTCGGCCACAAGCGACAAGAGCCGCTCAGGGAGGCTGGCCGCCGTGAGGGTCAGATCCTCAAGCTGCGCCATGCCGCACATTGCGGCCAGCACCGCAGGCGGCCAGCTGTGCTGCGCATCACAGCCGCAGTCAGTCAGCCCCAGGCTGTGCAGGTTGGGGAAGCGGGCCAGCAGGCCGGGCGGCATGGCGCTCCAGAAGCGGAGCTCGAGGCGCTGCAGGGTGGCAGGGCGCAGCAGCCCAAATACGTCTCCGAGAAAACCAGGCATGCCTGACCGAGCCGCCTCCTGCTCCATTGCATCCAAATTATAACTCTCCAGTGCCATCACTGAAGGGGCCACCCGCCGCAGCAGCGCAAGCTTGGCAGCGAGCCACTCGGCGTGCTGCCCTGCCGGCACGGGGCTCATCGCTAGCACCAGCTCTCCTGTGGGCTTCAGCTCAAAGGTGGACCACAAGGCAGGCTCCGAGTAAAAGGCATCATGCCAGGCGTGCGACACAAGGGTCACAGCTGGGCTGCAGCAAGTGAGGGACATCGGAGCAGCACGGGCAAGAGGCGGTGAGCGAGCCGCGGCGGTGGCGGCGGCGCCCTGCCCACCCGCCTCGGCGGCGCCTCGGCAGCGCTCTGCTCACCCGATCTCCACTGTGCTGCCCACAAGCGATATGATGCGGCCTAGCAGAGCCGGCGGCAGGACGCCGATGGTGGCAGAAGCGCGAGAGCCTCCCATTCCCTGGCCGCAAACGTTTGAAAAGTTGGTTCAACAAAGGGGTCGGCGAGCGTGCCAGGCAGAGCAACGCCCTAGGAGCCGCCACAGCCGCCGCCCGCTGGGAGCGGCCCCTCGTTTGGGCCAACGGCTGCCCATATGTTTCCCTCCATTTTGCTGGTCACCAAGAAGGTTACACGTAGCAGGGAGGCGAGAGACAGGTCAGATGCAAGCAAGGGTTGGAGGCCGCGGGTTACAAGTGGGCGTCAGCATTCGTTGGGGGAGGCAAGGGGTGCATTTGCAAGAGGGGAAGCGAGGGAGGAGAGACGAAGACAGGGGTGCTGCTGCAAAACTGAGGGCTGGGCAGGGCATCGCAACGGACAGCCGCCCGCCATAAATGTGGTCGTACAATGGGATCGGGGATTGGAAGCAACGCAAGCAATCTGCTGCTGCCAAGGGGTTGCCGCCGTGCATCATGCACAGCACGGCCCGTTCACGGCTGGGTGCGCCAGCCCATCAAGGGCTGATGCTGCCGCACCACGCCACGCGGATACGTGGTTTACCAACCGCAGGCCTGCCCTGTGGAGTGCTGCTTCGCTGTCGAGGTCAGGTAGGGCAGGGCCGGCCGAGCCATTCTGCCGAGCAGTCCGCCAAGCAATTCCAGCGGTGCAGCCCGCCTTCGCCGCTCACACCAGCCGACAGGCAGCTGCTTCACTTCTGCGGCAGCTGCTTCACTTCTTGCGGTTGAGCACCTTGTGCGTGATCTCAATCAGCGCTGCCCGGTGCTCCGCTGCGTGCGGCGTGGCCGCCGGCGAAAGCCCCTCGATGCACATGGCGGCATCTGCTGCATGGAAGGCCGCCAGCTCGCGGGCACGCTCCAGGCCGCGTGAGCGCCGCACCATGTCCTCTGCCGCCTCCACGTCACCCTCCTGCAGACACGCAGCAGCAACATGTCGAAATTGTGAGCCAGCTGTGTGAGTGCGCAGCGTTTAAGCCGGCACCCTTGCTGCACCCCTGCCAAAAGAACAAACCCGCAAGCTGCACTAGCAGACACGGCATGCCCCAAGCCAGGGACAGCAAGCTGCACTAGCATACACAGCGCGCATCAAGCCGGGGCAAGCAGGCGTGCCGCACACAGCGCGCACACCCACGCCGCGCACTCGCACCTCCTTGAACCGGCGCTGGATGAGCGGCAGCAGCTCGGGGAACTCCTCTGCGGCGTACAGCGTGGGAGCCGTGGCCAGGCCGCTGCGCAGATCGTTCACCGCCGGCTTGCCCATCTCGTCCGCTGCATGTGGGGATGCGGCAAGTTGGGGATGGACAGGCGGACGCAGGCTGGCCCACATGGTCAGCCCAAACACCACACAGAGATGCATGCATGCCTTGAGCTCCTCACAGACTCACCGCTGGATGTGAAGTCCATGATATCATCGACGAGCTGGAAGGCCAGGCCCACGTGCCGCCCGTACTCACTGGCCAGGTGGCAGTCTGGGAGGACGAAAGCGCGAGGGGTAAGCGGTGGGCGAGGGGTGAGCGCTGAAGCGGTAAGCGAGGTTTGGAGACAGCCACCTGGCTTGAATGTGCCTCTCAGCAGCAGCAGCAGCAGCAGCAGCAGCAGCAGCAGCAGCAGCAGCAGCAGCAGCAGCAGCAGCAGCAGCACGGGCGGCGGGCCACACAGAGGAGCACGGCACACCCCCAGCGCATCGCACCTGTGGGGCTGTGCCCACCCAGCACTGCCACCGAGCGGCACGAGTTGGCCATTAGCGAGGCGGTCTTGCAGTAGGTCTTGCGCATGTAGTGGTCCAGGGAGGCGGCTTCCTCGGCGTCGGCAGTCAGCTGCAGGCAAGGGGGAGCAGGCGGCAGAACCGTGGCACACAGAACACGCAGCACACTGCAGCAGGCTCTGGGTATCAGCCTGGCTGCCACATGGAGCCGTGCTGCTCGGCGCAGCAGCAGCAGCAGAGACACACCTGGGCAGCAGCGCGTGCAACACCCCTGCAAGGTCTCCTTCCACCCCCACCCCCATGCCCACCAGGTGCTCCCAGCTCTGGCGTTGCTCGGTCTGAGTTTTTGCAGCCCTCCAACACACCCACCCATTCCAACTCCCTGGACCCACCTGCAGAATCTCCCAAGGCCACCCACTTGCACTCCCTGGACCAGCCTGATCTCCCAAACCCTATCCAATTTGACTCCCTGGACCCCCCCTGCAGAATCTCTCCGGCCACCAGGTGCTCCAGGCTCAAGCATCGCTAGGTCATTTTCAGACCTTTGAAACCCACCCACTTGCACTCTTGTTGGGTTCTGGACCCACCTGCAGAATCTCCCCAGCCACCAGGTGCTCCAGGCTCTGGCTCATCAGCATGATGGCCTCGGGGTTGCGCAGCGCCGCCAGCGACACCGAGGCGCGCGCCAGCAAAAAGTCGCCCGCCAGGATGGCCACCTGCGGGCGGCGGGGGTGGGTCAGGCATGAGGGAACTGAGAGGAAGCCACAAGGGATACAGAGGCACGTGCCAGCCCCCCAAAACCTTCCCGCCCACCCACCTTGTTGCCAAACACTGCGTTCAGGCTCTTCTTGCCGCGCCGCGTGCCTGCCGAGTCGATCACATCATCGTGCAGCAGGGAGGCCACGTGGATCAGCTCTGTGATTTCGGCGATGCGCTGCTGCCGCCGCCGCACACTGGGCGGGTGCTCCGACGGGGGCGAGCTGTCGATCGTCAGGAACTGCGGGAGCAGGTTGGTGGGGAGAGGGAGAACGGAGCGATGAGCACAGCAGGCGGGATGGCACAGGCAGGCGGGGTAGCAAAGGCAGGCGGGATGCCACAGGCAGACAGGATGGCACGCCCGCAAGCGCAATCCTGTCAGGCCGCGTGCAAGCGCACACAGCAGCGTGGATCAATTGAGCGACACAGCCAACCAACCAACAGAGCTCCCATTCCCATGGACACACCTCGATGCCCGGCGGTGCGGTCGCCAGCGCCGACGACATGAGCAGCAGCATTGTGGAACGCAGCCGCTTGCCCTCCGCGCCCGCCTGCAAGCATTGGATGGATGGGCTTAACAAGCTGGTGAGCACATCGGTTGACTGTGGGCTGGAGGCCCAGGGACAGAAGAGGAGTCGCACGTGAGCAGGCGGGCGGGCATGCCAGTGGCCCCCATGCGCCCATGCCCTCCTTCCACGTGGGCTGGGGAGTTGAGGCCCTCAGCAGCGGCTGCTGCCATGCCTCCACACCCCGCCCAAGCCCGCACCCTCCGCCGCTCAACAACCAACCGCCCCGTCCCCAATTCCCACTCCAGCCCTGTTGCTGCTGCACCTTGCACCTTGCAATCCGCCTGCCCCGGCAGCCTTCTTGCCTGCCCCGGCAGCCTGTCTTGCCTGGAAGAAGTACTCGGCGGCACGCTCCAGTGCCGGGATCTCTGTAAAGATGTCGCGCCGCAGCCGCTCCGTCACGCAGTCAATCTCGTCGCGCACCAGGCCAAAGGGCCCCTTGCGCTCCTCGCCCTGCGGCGCCGCAGCAGGTGCTGGTAGCGGCTGCCCTGCCACTGCATCCTTGGCTGCTGGCTTGGGGGCGGCCTCCGCCTGCGCTGCGCCGCTGCTGCCCGACACAAAGGGCCGCGGCCAGGCCGGGCCGGCCGCCCAGGTGCCGGCGCCTGGCGCAGCAACTGCCGCTGCCGCAGCTGCTGCTGCAGCAGGTGGGTTCGATGGGGCGGTGCGGCTAGGTTGGTGCTGCGCACAGCAGCACAGCAGCACGCGATTGCCACAGACAGCGGGCTGGCAGGCGGCGGCTGGCGGCACGGCAGCGGCAGCAGGAGGCTTGGGGCGGCCCTGCCTCCCCTGGCGGCACGTCAACCCTAAGCACAGTCACCTGCGGGGCTGCTCTCTGCCGCTGGCAGGGCCGCCAGGCGCAGGCAGCGCCCCAGCTGGGTGCCCGCTCTGCGCATCGGTGGCTGGTGCGAGCGCCGCTGCTGTTGAGACGCGGAACAACAGGTGCACCGATGCAGCGGTGATCAGGGCTCAGGGAGGGAGGGCAGGGCTTTTGCTGGGCGCCGAGGTGGGCGCGTCGGGCGGTGCCGCTACTGCTCCCGCTTGCTGCCAATTGAGCGCTGTCGCGATGGGGGAAGTGGAAGGCCCTGCCACCCCCGCACGGCGGCCTGCTGCGAGCATGCTGCGGACAGCCAGGGGCCGCCAAACGGGGGCTGCAAGCCTGCCCCGGCCTCTTACCTCGGGCGGCACCGCGTCGTTCGACTGCAAGTGAGTGCCCGTGGCGCCCCAGGAGCATGGCCATGCTGTAGGGCGGGCTCTGGGGGCTCTCTGGGGGCGCCCCCGCCATGCTCGTGCGTCCAGCACAGCCCTGACAGCGGGCAGCAGTGGCGGGGAGGCGGCATGGCGCGCTGGCAGCCACTGGCATCACCCGGCGGCCGCAGGCTGTGCCCCCCAGCCCCTGGTAGCCCGGCCCCGCAGCCCGGCAGGCATGCCCCGCCCCGCCCCGCGCCGCGCCGCCGACTCCACCCCCGCCCTCCCGCCGTTGCAGGCANGCGGCCGGGGGCGCGGCCGTGGCGAGCGTGGCCGGGGCCGCGGCCGCGGCCGTCGCGATGAGGGCGAGGAGAAGTGGGTGCCCACCACCAAGCTGGGCCGCCTGGTGCAGCAGGTGCGCCGTGTTCGAGGGCGGGAGGGCGGGAGCGCGGGAGCGCGGCTGGGCGGTGCGAAATGCCCTTGCAGCCTGCCTCAGCTGTGGTGGCAGCTTTCAGCGCTCAACACGCAGCACTGGAGCGGAGCGCCGGCAGGCAGCAAGGGATGGCAGGCAGCCTTAGCGGGCAGCGGGTGAGCTGCGGCGGCGGCGTGCGAGCCGGCGCCTTGCGGAGGCCATGCGCCGGGCACAGGTGCAGCTGGGAGTGCGGCGCTAAGCAGCATGGATGCAGCACGGCAGCCCAACCGGCCCAGCATTGCAGCAAGGGGACCAGGCCGCTTGGCAGCGAGCGGCAGCGGCAGCGGCAACCAGCGATGGCCTGTGCTCACATGCGGCAGCAGGCACAGCAGCATGGCGCGCTGTGAACAGCAGCGGCTGCAGCACCCTGGAAGCGCACACTGCTAATGCTTCGCCGACAGCGTGGGTGGCAGAACACGCAGCAGCAGCAGCTGCGCGCGAATTTGAATAGCTAGCATCTACCTCGCCAGCCTGCCTGCGGCCACTGCTGCCGCTGGAGCTGGCTGCTGCCGGAAGGCTCGTCAGCCCGCAGCTCGTCACAGCGGCAGCAGCAGCGGCCGCACGAGCGCAGAACTGGCAATAACAGTGTTGCGCCGCCTTGCGGTGTGGCTCCGGCTGCGCACGGCTGCACGCCGGCAGCTTGCCGTGTGCCGCGTGTGCTGGCTGCCCCCCTCATCACCTGGCCCCCTCAACTGCGTTTTGTTTGCGTTTTATTTTGTTTGCAGGGCAAGATCAAGTCGCTGGAGCAGATCTACCTCTTCTCCCTGGCCGTGAAGGAGTACCAGATCGTGGACTTCTTCCTGGGCGGCTCCCTCAAGGACGAGGTGCGGCATGGTAATGTTTTCATTGGGAAAATCAGTTTTTGTGTTGTTTCGTACATCGCTAGCCGGGTTGTGGACTCTTTCCTGGGCGGTCCCTCAAGGACGTATGCGGCGCCAGCCGCCTTGGCAGCGACGGTGGTCTGGGAGTGGGCAGCTGCGGCGCCCGCCTTGGGAGCTCACTTGCAAGCGCAGAGCAGCGGTGGTCTTCTGAGAGTCGGCAGCTGCGGCACGGTCATGCTCTGCTGCCGTACGCTGCGGTTGCTTGGGCCGACACCTGGGCTGACCCTGGGTTCCCGCACACGCGGCGCCCGCCTGCTGATGCTGACCCCGGTTTCCGCACACTGTGCTTGCCTGCCTGCCGCAGGTGATGAAGATCATGCCCGTGCAGAAGCAGACCCGTGCCGGTCAGCGCACCCGCTTCAAGGTGCGCTCACGCTCACGCAGCGGTTGGCGGGGGCAGCGGCGTTTGGAGGCTGGGTTGCATCGCGCCCGCCTGGCTCAGAAGCAGGTGGCAGCGTGGCGCAGCACGGCAACCCGTGCGGGGGCGGGCGCATCAGCAGTGGTGGTCAGCAGGCTCTGGCGCGGCGGGGCGGCATGTGGCGCTGAGGCACAGCCGCAACGCAGCATCTGCGGTGGCGCCGGCCGGCAATGCAGCAGGGCGCCAGGCAGCGAAAGGCTCGTACACGCAGCCAGGCGCAAGCAGGCGGCAGTCCTGCCCTCCCGCTAGTCGCAACGTGGCATGCTCACCCCCCTTCCGCTGCACTACCGTGCTGTGTCGCAGGCCTTTGTGGTGGTTGGCGACTACAACGGCCACTGCGGCCTGGGCGTGAAGTGCGCCAAGGAGGTGGCCACCGCCATCCGCGGTGCGTGTTGCTGCGCTTTAGTTTGTCGGCCGGCTTTGGGTTTTTGGGTGCCCGGTGATGAGGGCCTGTGCGCGCTTTGCCTGGCGTGCTGGCTTGCCAGCAGCCCTGCCCTCCAGCCGCGCACGGCTAGCGCAGGCTCGGGCGCACCTGTCCGTGTGCCGACCAGCCGGCTCGGTGGGATGCGTGCTGCTGTATGCGTGCTAGCAGTGCCGCAGAGTGCTAGTGCCTGGCCACCAATCGCCCAATGTCTTTGTTCGCTGCACCCGGCCAATGCTGGCTTGGGCGCACCTGTCCGTGTGCTGAATAGCTGGCCCCGTTTCGAAATGTGCCCTGCTGTGCTGCAGGCGCCATCATCCTGGCCAAGATGGCCACCGTGCCCGTGCGCCGCGGCTACTGGGGTAACAAGATCGGCAAGGTGCACACCGTGCCCACCAAGGTCACCGGCCAGTGCGGCTCTGTGACCGTGCGGCTGATCCCCGCCCCCCGCGGTGAGCAAAGGCTGGGGATTTGAAGGGGCCTCTACTGCGATTGGATTGGTCAAGCAGCCGCGGATTTGAACGGGGTCTGTACGCGATTGGATTGGTTGAGTAGCATGACCATGCGGCTGGTTCCCGTGCCCCGCTGCGGGCGCCGGTGCCCCCGGCATCAGTCGGTGGTGTGAGCAGCGGCGCTGCCCGCTGGGGGCGCCAGGCTGCATTCCGCCCGTGCCTGCTGCTGTGGCGGCTGCGGATTGCGCATGCCGCACATGCGTAGGGCCGGCTCCCCATCTGCAGCCGTTGCCTGACATGCCTCGCACTGCCTGCCTGTGCGTCCACCCCTCCAGGTGCTGGCATTGTGGCGGCCCGCACCCCCAAGAAGGTGCTGCAGATGGCTGGCATTGAGGACTGCTACACCTGCTCCCGCGGCTCCACCCGCACCCTGGTGCGCCTCCTTGCTCGCTGCTGGTGCCTGGTGCAATTGTGCGGTACAGCCGCCCGCTTGCTGCCTTCCTATGCCTGGCGCCAACGCAGCGCGGTTTTCTGTGGCCAGCTGGCTACCACGCTAGCACCGTGACTTTTGAAAATTGGCACTCGCTTTGCCCCTACCCCTGCAGGGCAACTTTGTGAAGGCCACCTTCTACGCGCTGGCCAACACCTATGGCTTCCTCACCCCCGACCTCTGGCGCGAGACCGTGTTCACCAAGAGCCCGCTGCAGGAGTACTCCGACTTCCTGGCCAAGGTGCGGTGATAGGCTGCGAAACATACTAGTAATGCTCCTGCCTATTGGGACAGCCTTTAGGTTAGACTTTGCACCAGGAGTGCTCCGACTTCCTGGTCGGGGTGGGGTGATAGGCCGCATGCTAGGCTGCACTACCATACTGCTGCTACCATAATGCTGCTGCTTTATGAGGGAGTGCGTATCGGCAGGCTCGCAGCCCAACACGTCTCACCGAAAGCCGGCGTTGGGCTGCATCGCATGCAGGCATCCTGGCCCCCAACACCGCTGCTGCCCGCTGAGACTGTGCTTTGCTTCCCCACCTCACCCAGCCGCCGCCCCCTGCCCTGTCCCCGTCCCCGCAGCCGGTGGTGGGCAAGGCCTACTAAGCGACCGACCCGTGCCCGCCTGCCCGCACCATGCGGCGGCAGGAGCAGCAGCGTAACAGCAGCGCCCTGACGCGAAGTTAGACGAGTTGGACCAGCGGAGCGCCGGGGCGGCCGGCTGGCAGGGCAAGCCGGCGCCTCGGCACGCACTTCACACCCTGGTGCTGCAGCGGGGAGACCGTTGTAACACCAGACCGCGGAAGCAAGGGAGCATGGGACAAGGACAAGCGAGGCGTTTCCTGCCAGCGCAGGGCGGCCTGTTCCCCATACTTGGATGGCTAGCATGGCATGGTTTGCCCAGGCGCTCGCTACGCTGATCTCAGGCCACGCTGGGGCAGGCAAATGCAGGCATGATTACCAAGTTGCTCGACAGCGTTGGGCGGTCTAAACATTTGCTGTGTGCCACGCAATCCATCGCTAAAAAACTTAACACGCCTGCGCTGTTGCAACACGTCGGGCTGAGCTTGATGTGAAACACTGGACCGTCAGGGCAGCGGCGCCCCAGCGCGTTGCAGACGGGTTGGCGGCGCTGCCGCGCAGGCAGACCTGGCCTTGCGTACAGCGCGTTTTGGCTCACTTGCACGTCTCCGTCATCACACTCCGACCTCCTGCTGTGTGCAGCCAACCCTATGGAGGCCCCTGCAGCCACGCCCCCGGCCGGGCCGAGCATCGGCGACCTGCCGCCGCCTCTGCTGGGACGCATCTTGTCACTTGTGGGCAGCGCAGCCGAGATAGGGTGAGCTGGGCGTCGCCGAGGCTTACCGCCGCCACCACCGCCGCGGCTCGCTCACCGCCTCTCGCCCCTGCTGCTCTGATGCTCCACACCTGCTGCAGCCCGGCTGTGACCCTCGTGTCGCACGCCTGGCATGATGTGTTTTACTCAGAGCCTGCCCTGTGGGGCACCTTCCGGCTGGGCTTCGCAACACCGCCGCTGAGCAATGTGCCGACATGGCGGCACGCCGAATGGCTGGCTGCCAAGCTTGGGCTGCTGCGGCGGGTGGCACCCCTGGTCACAGCTGTGGAGATCCACGAACTGGACAGATTGCAGGCAGCCGCAGCCAGCAGCTCCCTTTCCAGATGGGTTGAAGAGCTGCGCTCGCTTCCACATCCTGATGCACTGCGACAGCTTGAGCTCACCAGCTGGTCTGCCGTGGGCCTTGCTCGCTGGTCTGCCGCCGGCCCTGCTGGCACGGTTTTCAAACCTGCACAGCCTGACCTCGCAGCGGTGCGGCAGCATTGATGCCTCCATGCTTGCAGCTGTATGCAGCTTGCGAAAGCCGACGGCTCTGGCGGGCAGCCTGCCACCGCAGCTCCTTCCAGATGTGGCTGAGCAGCTGCCGCAGCTGCAGTCCTTGGTGATACACAACTGTCAGCCCATGCCACATGCAGGCCGGCTTACGCGCCTCACTGGCCTGCAACACCTTGTCTTGCGAGAAAGGTTAGACCGGGGTTTCTGCCTACAGCCTCCGGCACCAGCGCAGCTGCCCCGGCTGCAGACCTATGCCATGACTTCCCGGACGCCGGCATGCCAAGTGAGCTGGGCAGAGTTGCCGCTGTTTTCAGCGGTGAAGGTGGGAGACAAGTGGAGGTTGAGCATGCATAGGCTGCCGCGCTCACACCGCGCTGCTCTTGGCCTGCAGCACTTGCATGCTTCCCAGCGGCATTTGCAACTCCGTTGCCTGCACTCCTGCCCCCGTCCCTGCAGTACCCTGGAGCGGCGGTTGGTCATGCCACCTGTGAAACACAGCTGCAACCAAACAGCACTGGCGGCTGCAGCGTGCAGTTGGAGGGAATCAGGCAGCTGACCTGCCTGCAAACGCTGCTGGAGGCAATGATGCCGCCCGCAGGAGGCCCAGTATACAGCCTCTGGCTCGACGGCCGGCTGGGTGTGTCGCATGCCGCAGCAGCAGTGTCGACATGCAGTGCAGCAGCCCGCCGACTGACAGCGCTCCAGAAGCTGCGATTGGAATTTTGGCCCGCCGACCCGGCTGGCATCTTGGATGTCCGACATCCATGAGTCATGCTGCACGCCCTGCTGCCCTGCACAGGCCAGCAGCTGACCTGTCTTGAGCTGCTTGACAGCCTAGCTGCGCAGGTGCCACCCTGTGTGGTGCAGCTGCGGGGGCTGCGTCGCCTATTGGTGGGAGACAGCCGGCTACAGCTCATGCAACTGCCCGACGGCCCTTACCTTGAAGGTGCGTTTGCAGCAGCGGGCAGCTGCTGTGCAGGCAATGCACACACAGGTTTATCGACTGCTTGCAAGTGGACCTGCAATCCGCAACACTGTTGGGCTAATTGGCGGTTGCGTGCACAGTTGCCCCTGTTCTGCTAGCCTGTAGCCATTCAGGTGCCAGCAGCATGCTGATGGCTCCCTTCATGTTTGTGGCATTGCTCGCGCTGTGCAGGTCTGGAGGAGCTGCACATGGAGTACACAGGGATTGTGGAACTACCACCAGCCGGCTTCACTGCTCTGACCAGCCTGCACCTGCCCCGCACCATGGCATTGACCAGTGCTGATGCGGACCGTCTGTTGGGCCTGCCGCGCCTGGCTGAGCTGGGCGTGCGCCGCTCGGCCGTCCCCGACGCGGTGCTGCAGCGTTTACTGCAAGCACCTGGCCTCCGCCTGGTGTATTTCACTCACTGAACTGTGGCTCACAACTACCTGTCTCTAGCTGTTACGATTTAGCCATTGGCTCTCCCGTCTTGCACACGCATGCACTGCCCTTTCGCATGCACATGCACAGCGTGTGCCCGCCTCCACATTTTGACCGGCCACTTCCCAAACCGCCGCTGTGTGAAAGTGTGGCCTGCTCAGCTGGAGCAGGTTGACCCAGGTGCACAGTGCAGCGGACCCATGTGCCGCCCTCCAACCCATGACCGCTCAACACTCCAGCGGCTGGGGCATTTACATGGCTGCACAATTGCAGGGTGGGCGACGCACAGCCAATATAACACTGCAACTACGTGCGCTCAGATGGGTTTTGTTTTCAATCTGTGGTAGTGTCAAGGCATGGTGGTGGGGAAATGCTACATGGAAGCAGAACGAACTGCGTAGGGACGCCAATGAGGCCGAGCAACCTTGGTACATACTCCAGAGGTCGGTTTCAGTCGACGTGTCAGCTATGGTCTGGCGGGCAAAGCAGTGCTGTGGTCGCTCAGGTCACATCGTGTTTGCTATGGGCTGCATCGCGGCAGGACGCATGCGTGCGAGGGGCGAAAGGCCCAACGGCACGGGGCGGCACGCATTTGTGTGCCTCCATTCAAAGTGCCACAGCGGGGCCATGCTGCCTGTGCGGGCGGCAGCCGCCTCACATCACATCATGGACAGCCGCGGGCCTGGTCATGATGTGTTCACTTCTTCGATTCCGCAGGCGGCTCAAACACCCAGTCCCATGCCCAGCCCGTTGCTTCGATGCGCAGCTTGTTGGCCTGCAAGGGCGGCAGCCGCGGGGCATCAGCAGGCGGAGGAGAGGGGCCCGCTGGGAGGCAAGTGCTGTTTGCGGCACTTGCGCAAGGCATGTGCGCGCGCAAGCAACGGAGGGCCCGGCGGCGGTGGAGGCGGCTGGCCGCAGTTGCGGCACTGCTAGGAACGACTCACGTAGGCCCAGTTGTTGTTCGGGTTGGACATGCCCAGCTGCACGCTGGCAATGTAGGCAGTGTTGTACCTGCAGCACAAGCCGGCAGAGCAGTCGTCGCTTTGCGTGATTCGGTGGCGCACGTGGCAGAGACTGCGGGATGGCCTGGGCACCACATGGAGCATCCAACAGCAACACATGTGTGCATGTGTACATGTGTACATGCTGTACAGCAGCAGCAGTGCTGGTGGGTTGGGGCTCCGCGCAGGCATGTGCACAATCACTGACCACTCAGCATAGGTGGCATTGCCCGAGTCGCGGAAAATGTGTGTATAGCTGCATGCGCATGCAGGAGGGAAGGGCGCAGAATGTTGGTTTTGGTTACACCTAGGGGGGGCGGCTGGGCGGTGGGGAACTGGAGCAGGCACTTGCGGGCCGGCGGCGCCGCAACCGCACTCGCCCCGCTTTGGTTGATCAGTGCCTGCTTGCAACTGCCCAGCCGCCTGGTGCATATGCATGCATGCCCCCACGTCAACTTGAAGTGTCCCCCCACTGGCCCACCCCACCCCAGCTCTTACGTGCGCAGCGAGCGGGCCTGGCTGAAGATGTTCTGAGTGTAGTTGGTACCCTGGATGTTCACAGTGTTGGGCACGTTGTCCACGGGCAGGGTCGTCTGGATCTGCACTTAGAGAGGACAGCAAGGGAAGGTGAACCATGCCAGCGAGGACAGGGGGCATGGCACCTGCGGCTAGCTGCTGCAAAACCTGTTGTGCCCGGCTCGGCTGGCGGTGGTCGCGCCCCTCCGCTGCATAAGCTCAAGGGATCAGGCCGGGCTGCTCCCCGCTGGGTGCATGCAGGTAATGCTCGCAGAGGCGCTGCAGCACTTGCCCAGTTGGTGCCGGCTCCGGGCTCGCATCCAACAGCGGCAGGGCCCTGCTGGGTGGTCGGTGCTGGTGCGCCCGGTCCATGCTGGCAATTGCCGCTGGGGATGCGGACGTACTGCACAGCGGGTGGGCGGGCAGGCGCACAACGTGCTTAGGCTGTACAGATTCGTGAATTCACAGCATGCTGGGGAGGGTGCACCTGTTGCAGTGCAGGCCGGCGGTGGTCTCCGCCCTGAACCCGCCCCGGGGCCTCTCTGCATGCACATGCGCCCAGCCAGTGCTGCCCCACTGGGCTACGCTGGCCCCGTGGCACCCAAGGGGCGCGCAGAGAGCTGACTACTGTCAGGAAAGAAAGGAAGAAAAGATAACGAAACTCACCGTGGGGTTGCTGTTGTAATTCGGGTAGTACCACAGGTTGAGCGGTGTTGCATCTGAGCCGAGGGTCGCCCAGCTGCAGAAGGGCCAGGGGAAGGGCAAGGCTGATCGATGGGCTGGAAAGGCACTGCAGACTGCGTGCCGGTGTACTGGTGTGCATGTGGCTGGGAGCCTGTGCAAGGCTGCATGCAGGCTGAAGGGCTGGCCAACGCTTGGTTGCCCCAGCGCTTTGCATGCACAGCTGCCCAGCGTGTGCTAGCCCCTCGTGCATCTCACGTGACCTCCTCCACCCATTGCTGGCTCTTGCCGGCCATGTTGGTGCCAATGCCCCAGTGGCGGTAGGGCTGCATGAGTAGGGTAGAAGGAGCAGATGCAAGCAAGCCTATCGGAAATACAGGGGTGTGGAGGCACTCCTGCCAAGCAGTGCTTTGGGGTCTGAGGCAAGCCGGGCAACCGACAACCAGCCCCCGCTCCACCCAGCTCCATTGCGTACACTCATCACAGAATGCACTCATACTACTGCCCATGACCGCCAACCATGCGGCGGGCCCACCTCCGAATGCACTCATGCCACTGCCCATGAGTATATGCACATGCACATGCATGCATGCATGCGGCGGGCCCACCTCATAAATGAAGTTGGTGGCAAGGGGAGCACCGCTCAGGGTCCTGGCGCTGTTACTCTGCACCCGAATCCGCAGGGTCAGGGTACCATCGGTGTTGGTGATGCCTGCCGGACGGTACCACCTGCAAATCGTTGCAGGGTGACAGGTGGCGGCGGCAGGTGGCGGGAGGCAGTACCGCCGTCCGTGGACATGGGGTGCCTGGCAGTACGGACTGCCATCGGTGCATGTGAGGTGCAACATGTGCGCTCTGCAAAGCTGACTGGGTGCTAGACCCCCGCAGAGACGATGCCGCCTGTGTCGCAGCGCGCCAGCAGCGGGCCCAGCAGGGGCCCTGCTGGCCCAGCAGGCCCTACGATGCGCAGCATGGTCGGCACACTTAATTAAGCAATCGCATCGCACCAGAACTTGATCTTCATGTTGTCGTCCTCAACAAAGTCCTTCCACAGCATGCCCCGGAACAGGCCCGGCGCGTTCTGCGTCCACGCCGGCGGGCTCTCAAACGAAGTCGCCGTGAAGATTCTGCAGGCGGGCAGGCGGGAAGGGGAGGGGGCTCTGGCATCCGCGAAGCAACCTTGTGCGGCCCTTGAAAGCAAGGTGTGCCCTCGCAGGCACACCCAGGGCACGGCAGCGCTGAAAAGCACCACCCACTACCCCGCAAAGTGCCTTCGTCCTTTGCCCAGGCAGTGCACAACTGCTGCCCAGCCAAGAAACCCTCACGAGTCGCCGGCGTTTTGGTTGTCGACGCGCAGGGCTCCGGTGATACCTCCAGGAGGCGAGTCTGCGATGTTGCCGGTCACGCTGGGGGTGGCGCCCGCCGGTGTGAGCTGCAGGCAAGCGGCGGCAGGGGGTCAGCAGGGCAGGTGGTCAGCAGGGCAGGTGGCCAGCAGGGCAGGTGGCCAGCACGGCGTGGTCAGCACAGCCAGGTCACCGATCAGGTACGACTTGGCAATCAAGCCGGAGACCCTGCGTCTTGCTGCCAGGGGGGGATGGCCCAGCCCTGACAATGCGTACTGCGCAGCCCAGCTGAACTTCGGCGATGAATGCGCAGGTTCCCCGACCGCTTGTGTGCTCACCTGGCTGGCCAGCGTCACCAGGGTGGCGGTGGCTGTGTTGCTCTGGAACCAGACGCCCCAGCGGTTGGGACCGTAGGCCAGCGTCGCCCCTGGGACGTACGGGTTGATGGCCCTGATGGTGCTGGTCAGACTGTTGGGCGGCCAAGCAGGGGTGGTGAGGCTGGTGGCCGACGTGGCGGCCGGTCCGTCGCCCACTTGGTTGGTGGCAAACACTTGGAAGGAGTACTCCTGTTGGGACCAGTAGGAGCCCAGCGCCCAGGCAAACTTGCGCTGCAAGCAGTGGGGCAGGGGGCAGGGGGCGAAGGCCAGGCGGACAAGATGTCAAGCTGGGCAGTGGGTTCGCCAAATTGCTCGCTCCGGTCGTGGGGCACACGCCAAGCTTGCGGCGGCGGCGTGCAAGGGTGCATGCGCCGCGCTGCGACAGTGTGCTGCACCATGCTGACCATCGGCATGACGGTTCTGCAAGGCAGCGAAAGCAGGGGAATGCTGGAACCGCACTCACCTGGCTGCCAGTGAGCTCCTCCCCCAGGCTGACGATGCTGATCTCGGGAGCAGCGGTGCCGGAACCAACAGGCAGAGCCTTGACAGTGTAGGACAGCAGGGCTGCGGTTCGGGGCGGCGGGGCAGGAGGCAGTCAGGGCTGTCGGCGCCAAGCATGGCAGCCAGCTCTTAGCAGCGAGAGGGGGCGCGAGGCCCTCCCATGCAGCTGCTGCATGCATGCGCAGCAGTACCGAGCCTACCGGTGGTGCCTGTGCTGGTGGGGGGGTCGACAACGACCACCAGGTTCAGCTCTGCGTCCACATAGAAATCGACGATGGTGAGAGCACCAGGCCTGCAAAGCAGATTCATCCGGCAATATGGCAGCCGTGAGTGGCAGCTCAGATGCCTCCGAGCAGGGGGGTGCCGCCGCCGCAGGCGGCACCTTGCAGGGCAGCATGATGCGTCTCGCTCTGTGTGACCAGGCAGCCCTGCACATCAGCAAGGTCTGCAAGTCATCGCCTGCCCACCCCACCGGCTCACACTTGGGCCACCAGGCATTGGCCGGTGGACGAGCAGAAGGAGGTGTCGGAGGGGCAGATGCAGCCGGATGATCCGTCAGGCGAGCACACCTCGGCGGTCGCTCCGCGGTCACACAGGTTCTGCGTGGGGTTGGGTGGAATGGGAGCAGGTGGGTGATCAGTCCCGGCTAAAGGCTGTGTATAAATGCCTTGGATGAGAGCTGGTGAGCTTGGCGCCCTGTCAACTCGGTGACTCACCACGCAGGTTCCAGCTGGCGCAAGGGGGTTGGAGCCGTCACGCATACAGTCGGGGGTGACGGTGGGGCAGAGGCACGCGGGGGTGGCATTGCAGTCGGTCTGGCCGTTCACACAGGTGTCCTGGGAGAGGGGCTGCTCCTGCACCGTCACACTGCCAACGCTCTGGGTCGTGACGCTGCCGCCTTCAACCAGCAGATCAGACAGGGCAGAGGAGAGCTCGGTCGGCACAAACAGCACATCCTGCGGGGGCAGAGTTGGGGTGCAGCTCCTTTTGAGCTCGCTGCAGGGGCAGCGGCGGTGGTGTGCTGCAAAGCGGGCAGCCCGCTATGCTGGGCCTGCCAGGCTTAGCAGTGCTGGCGGAGCATGGATGAAACCGGAGCATGGATGGAACAGGTGCCGCTGTCTTGGGCGGCCCATTTGCAGGCTTGCCTGCTTGAAGGTGTCAAGACCGCTGATGGCTGCCTGGGTGCTTCCGGGCCGAGTGTCCAGGATAGTGGCATTGCTCTCAATGTCTAGCACCGTCTGGGGATCGTCTGCCTTAAGGCGGCGGCTAGGGCCCACCTCCCGAACCGACACAATCTCCACACCCACCATCTCTGCGGGCGGACGCGGCGTGGAAACATGCGTGTCAGCCGCATGCGACCCACAGGCCCAGGCAGGGACCCAGACCCTGCCATAGGTGCGCCCCAGCGGCATGCCGTGCTCCGCTGCTACTTTGCTGCATAGCACTGGGTGGCAGCCCCTCAGCACGCCAGCCAGCTTGCCTGGGGGGAAGCCCGAGGCCCTTGCCACTGAGAGGCGGATGTCGTCAACGAACCGCTGACGCACGGTAGATGTGAATGTGGCCAGGGAGTAGCCAGCCAGCCTCAAGGTGAAGGGCAGCTGCAGGGAGGGCGGTGGGAGGGGTGCGCAGTGGCAGGTGTCAGGCGGGAGGGTGAATGCGGGCAGGCCTGGGAAGCTGTGTGGGCACTTGCTGGTGCCGCTGGAGCTTGTACGGCCATTCCTCAAGGCTCTGTGCTGTGACGGCAGCCAAGCAGTGCAAGCCACAGTCACATCTGGTTCAGCGTCGCACCGTGGGAATGGCGCGCACGGCCAGGCAGGCGCCATCATCCGAGCAGAAGGGGGTGGTGTCGGGGCAGGTGCAGCCGGACGTCCTGCATGACTCGCCCACGCCGCACAGGTTCTGAGCAAGGTGGGGTGGGGGGCAAGCGTGGAGGTGTCGTGGTCCGGATCAAGGGACCCTGGTTGCCTGGCTGGCTGGCGGGCAGCTTGCTGGCTGGCTGGCTGGCTGGCTGGCTGGCTGGCTGGCTTCAAGCCAGGTAAGTTACCTGGCACAGGCCAGAGGGGCGGCAGTCGGGCGCGCTGGGCGCGCACACGCAGGCATCCATGTTGCAGTTGTTGGTGGGAAGGCACACCGGCTGCAGTGGGTGAGCAGGGGGCGGGCAGAGCGGCAGCCTAGTGGGCGACGTGTGTGGTGTGCGGGCAATGCCCTGTGCATGTGGCGCCAGCGGCAGCGGATCCGCTGCACTCGAGTGCAGTGCCGCTGTGCATGTGGTGCACCGGTGGGGTGGGGCTCGGCGGGGCGGGGCTGCGCTCATGAAGGTCCTTTGCTAGCTTGAGGAAGGCAGCGGTCTCTGAAGGGGAGGGGTGAGGAGCGGCGGTAGTGCTGCTCAGACGGCGGTAGTGCTGCTCAGACCATGCATGGCCCGTACCGGAGCCGGCAGGCACTTGACCAACAGCGTGCCGACCGGCGCTCTCAGGGGGTTGACACCGAGACTCACTGAAGGCCAGTGCGACCACGGCGGCTGGGTGCTGCAGAACGTCGGTCAGGTTGTAAGCGATCAGGCCGCCAGGGGTATCGCTCTCGCTGGTGCTGGCCTCGGAGTGGGTTACAACGATGCTGGAGGCGGGGTTGGCGGCGGGGCCGGCGGCGGCGGCGGCAGTGACGGCATCCTGCGAGCGCCAGATCGGGCAGGGAGAGCAAGGATTTAGTGCAAGTTGACCAGCCAGAGGGTCGGTCAACCTGGAAGCTTAACCTGGCGTTGACCCGCCGCAAGGTGCGCCGCCCGGACCGCGCCAGGGCAACCATCCTACCGGGCGCTGATGATGATTATCACCTGCTGCGCATCGCTGCAAGCCGCCGCCAGCAGGAGGAGGGCGCAGGTCAGCGAGAGCCGAGCGCCCATTTCGCCCAGCGCCCGTCCACTGCCCACCGCTGTGCTTCACCCGATCCTGGCAAGCTGTCCGAGGCGGAAGAAGCAAAGAAGGGCCACCGCGGCGGCCAGCGGAACCCTGCTTCACTGCCGCCGCCGGCAGCCCACCGTTTGTACATGCAGCGCATTGCTGGACCAGTGTACAACTTCACCATGCAGCGCCGTCGCACCGTGCGGGCTAACTACTGATGCAAACAAACTATCCAGGGCTGCCGCCAGCTGGTGCGTTCGGCCTAGCATCGCCACCTCATCCAAAGGCGGGCCGTTCAGGCGCCGGCGGTGGCGACGCAAGCCGGCGGCGCTCCTGAAGGCGGGTGGCCATGCAGAGCGGGCGGGAGTGCCATGTTGCGGCACTCCAGTACCTGAGTACTAGTGCAGCATGGCGGGGCACGGCCTGCTGCTGAAGGCTCCTCCCCGAGCACCAGCTGCAGCTGCGCTTGAAGGCTGGTTACCATGCATCCTGTGGGGAGCACGGCGTTTGTTTTTACACAAACTGGCTGGCAAGGCCTGCACCAGCACAACTAGCTGCCCCCTCACCAGCCGCGCGGGCGGATGAGCCCCCGGCGGTAAGCCAGGAAAAATGCCAGCCCGGTGGCTGCGCCGCCCAGGTGGCCTGCATGCGCAATGCCGGAGCTGCCGCCGAATGCGCCGCTCACGTCGCGCAGCAGCCACAGCGCTCCCAGCAGCGCGGCAGGCATGGGCAAGATGCCTGCATCGGGGTGCACCGTGAGGAGGTGTCAAAGCACGATGGTGGTAACCGCAGTTGAGTGTTGGGGGAAGGGGGGAGGCATGCGGGTCGTTTGTTTGGCCTGCTGGCGTGCGGGGGGAAGAATGGGACACAGGCGGGCAGGCCGCGGCAGTCGCGCTGCAGTTTGCAGGGGCAGGAAACTGGGACGCCAGCGGGGCAAGCATTGTTACGGCAGCAGCTGCGGCGCTTGCCCCCTCACCATACAGCAGCACGGTGCGGGTGGGGAACATGAGGATGTCCACCACCGCAATGGCATTCACTGCCGCAGAGGCGCCCAGAGCGGAGGGCGCAAAGCCAAACCAGCGGGCGCGGCCGAAGCGGCCCTCGCCTGCGGGAGGGGGAAGGCGGGTTGGTGTTGGCGCGGCCAGGCTGTGCCAGCTGTGCTCACTTGTCGCATTCTCTCCCTTCATCCAGGTTGGGGTGCAGGTCGCTGCATGAATGCAGGGCATGCTACCAAAAACGCGGCATGCAGCTGAACAACCGAGCAGGTGCAGCGCACAGCAGCACTGCCGACCACTCGGCATTCCAGCCCTACAGTGCGCACAGTCTGTGCGCTGCCAGCAACAAGCCTGCGCACCATGCTTGCATGATTGGTAGAAGTACCAGCCGCAGTGCGCTAGCGAGCCCACCACGCCGCCTGCCAGGTACAGGTACAGCAGCTGCCGGGCGGGGGTGGGGCCAGGGAGGACAGCGTGAACTGCGGCGGCCACCTCCAACAAATACAGCCCAACTGCTGCCTGTCGTCGCCGTCCGTGCATGCACTCTCTCAGTCTCTGTAATGTCTCATAATTCCAGCCAGTCAGCCAGTCAGTCGTGCATGCAGCCGGCGCGTTGCACCGCCGCCCCAAAAGCTTGCCTTCCTGCCGCCAAACAGATTTGAAATGTCCCGGCCGAAGAAATACAGGCCCAGCAGGTTGGCTGCCAGGTGCATGCCGCTGGCGTGGCTGCAAGGGGCGCAGGTCGGCAGGAGGCGAGCAGGGGAGGGGTCGGGGGGCGGCACAGTGGGGCAGTACGGCAGCGGCACTCTCACTGCTTCCTTCATCTGCCACTGCTGCTATTCGGACAGATGACGCAGCTTCCTCTGCCGCTGCTACAGCACAGCTCACGGGACCCCCGAGCCCACCTGAATGCCGCTGTGACTGCTGTCCACACCCGGCCCGACCGCAGCGACTCAATTGACACAACGGCATGCTTGTTCATCTGCGGGGCAGGTATCGACGGGTGTTTGGCAGCCGTGGCGACTGTGGGGGCTTGCAGCACCATGTCGGGCACCACGTTGCACACATGAGCAGCAGCACAGACGCCCAGCAGGGCAGAGGAAACGCACCTGCCACGGCCAGACCTGCCAGGCCACCCAGCCCGCCACATTGACGCCCATCAAGCCGTACAGCACATGATCGGGGTTGGCATCCCAGCGGCGGCCGACCTGCCGCGGCTGGAACTGCAGGTAGCGAGCAAAACCACGGGTCTGCTGCCGGGCCGCCGCTGCCGCCGCCGCCAGCCCGGAGGCGGTGCCGCCGCCGGCGCTTGCTGCTGCCGCTGCCCGTGCTGCTGCTGCACCCTGCAACTGAGAGATCACCGGCTGCAGCCGCTTGCCGCCCTGGGCCGCTGCCGCCGCGAACGAGCGAGCGGAAAAAGAGACTGGCTGGGAGGTGACTGCGGACAGCGATCCGGCGCCTGCGCACTGCGCGGACGCTCGCTGCAGCAGCCGAGCCGCACAAGAGGCCAGGGCTCTCGACATTGCCCGCCGCAAACCCCAGGCCACGGACTGCACCCTTGTCCGTGCTGGTATACGATGCAGCAGAGGCTGGAGGTCGGGGCTGAGGCAGCCGATCGTGCGATCATGCCGCCCTTGCAGGCGGCGCCAGCGGCGTGGCAGCAGCGGCGGCAGCAGTGGCAGCGGCAGCAGCCAGCGACTGACCTCAGGTTCCGGGCATCTGGCACCCCTGGGGCTTGCCTGCTGAACCCGATGGCGAACACTGCGTTACAAAAGACAGAGCTCTTGGCACTAGGCTGAGCAAGCATTGCCACGCATCTTTCGCCCGCTCTCACACGATGCAGCTGGCAGGGTTGATGTTCAGGACAGCTCCCCCAGGCACACATCCTCCCAGGTCCACAGCTGGCACTCGATCTCATCGTCATACTCCATGTCCTGTTCCTAGGGACATCCGAATCGACGCAGGGTGGGTCAGGACTGGAAGCCATGTTGCGGAGCTGCTCGACAGGTGCAGGCGCCGCCTGGCAACGCAGGGCACTCAACACACATGCAGCTCACCTTGCAGCCCACCACGAACCACTCGGGGTGACCTTCAAACTTCAGGCCCAGGCTGACGTGCTTCTGGTTGCCCCAGCCACCGCCCCACCAAATTGAGGCTGCCTTGTCCTCAGAGGACAGCAGGCAAGCGGCTGTGATGGCCGGCGCCGCGCCGCCCTGCTTTGCTGTCGCAACCTCATCCAGATCTGGCGCCCAGGTCATCTCAGAGCAGCCATCTTCAGACTCTCCATCGCTGTCGCTGTTCCACCTTCCTTTCCATTGCCCGACAACAGGGCTGCAGGCAAAGGAATGTGGGAGCTCAAACGATGTGATAGCAGACGGGCCCGCAAGCAGCCTGCCAAGAGCCCCCAGTTTCCGCAGGTTTGCAGTTCAGGTACGCTCGCTCACCGAACAACGTAGCACGTCTCATCTGTGAAGTTCAGCTTCATTTTGGTCCAGCCTGCATTCAGCTGCCAGTCCTGCAAAGTTTTGCCCACCAGGCAGGCTGGCGACACCCCTTCCTGGCCGCTGAAGGGAACAACTGTGGCCTGCACAGCTTGGTCAGCGTGGTCCCAATGGTCAGCTGCTGTAGCTGGTCAGACAGCTCGTCGCCCGCCATGTCGCCTGGCCACTGGAAGAACATTGGAGAAGAGACTGGGTGATGCAACCGGAAGTGCCGACTAAAGCCGCCGAACGTTGGCCACCCCCCGCAGCACACGGCGAGTTGAGCTCAGCTCTGTGGGCGATTGCAGCCCCAGGCCACCAGCTACCTGCTCCGCCTGTTGCGCCTTTGGGTTCAGCCACGAAAGTTGTTCGAGAAGTTTGGGCGCGAGGCTGCTGGCTGTTGCGGATCAGGGCTGCGCCAATAGCTCCGCTTGTACAGCAGGGCTAAGGGGGCAGCGAGCTTGCCCCGCTCGAGGGGCACAGCGGCACAGCAGCCCGTGCACGGCGCCGTGACAACAGGGAAGGGAGGGGCGGCCCTCACACATGAATGTTTGCTCGTGCTGTTTGTTTCCAATCCTGTCTATATGCACGCCGGGTTCGATATTGAGTATATCGAACCCGGCCCAGGCCTGAAAGCACTGTGGTGTGACACCTGCCCGCTCGTCTTCTGAGCATGCGGCGGGCGGCGGCGGCAGCCAGGCCTACCCAACAATTCTCTAATGCCGCGATGCGCCTGGAAGCGTCTGTTTGAATGTGTGCGCAGTGTTAATCTTGAGGGATGGGGCAAACAATAGGTAAGCGCAAATGAACAGGGTTAAGGAGGTTGGATCGCGATCTGCTGGGCACCGTTTCGAATGCTCGGCTGGCTTGGTGAGATGCATGCACGGCTTCGTTTAATGGCAGGGGTTCGGTTGAATGGGTGCTGGAAGCTGGCTAAAAAGAGACGTGGTAGCGGGGCAGCACACGGTTGCAGTGTGGGGGAGAAAAATGCACTCAGCTGGGGGTGCTGCCTGACCAGTGCTACACATGGAGGGTCAAATCGGGTTGACGAGCTGCTGCGCAAGGGAGGGAGGTTTGGCGGGGTCGGCTGGCTCGGTGGCAGCGCGCAGAGCAGCCAGCACGTCTTGGAAGGTGGGGCGCTTGTCTGGCTCCCACTGTGTGCACTTCTCCACCAAGTCCTGCAGGGCGGTTGAGGAAGCCGGGGGTGTGAAACATGCGCCACCCGGCATGGCTGGCTGGCTTTTCACCTGTCTGAATCGAACAATAAAATGACAGGGCCCCGGGTGGCCCACACCGCACCGCCGGGGGGATGGTGCAGCTGCCCTGGGCGTGCATCATCCGGATGGCGCGCCCCTTGCATTGCAAGCATGCACAATCCCAGCAACCGCAACAGAGGCTCGCCACTCACCGCCAGTGTTTCCATGATGGCCCGCGCCTGCGGCGCCAGCCCCTCAGGCACCGCCGGCCGCGGCAGCCGCATGGACTGAGGCTCCATGTACCACTGCACATGGGGGGTGTGTATGGGTGGAAATTGCAGGTTGAGTGTGAAGCGTTGCTGGTGCTTGCTGGTGCTTCTTGAGCTGCACACCACTACCAGCCAACAGTGCACCAGTGGTGCTGCACTTCCATCCACCGGTGCATCCAGCTGCACCCCGCTATCAGCCACCAGTGCATCCAGCTGCACACCGCCTCCATCCAAACAACACTGCCAAGCCGCCTACCTGCGTCTGGATCTGGAAGCCATCCATGCCGGCAAAGGGCCGCCGCCGCTCCATGATCTCAAACAGGGTAACGCCAAACGAATAGACCTGTTGTAGGAGGAGGACGAAACATCTCATATGGGGTGTGAGAAGGGGGCTGGTTGTGGCGTTGGAAACAATGGCCTGGCAAGCTGCACCAGGACCACAGCACCGTCCCTCATCCCAGCGGCAGCAAAAACAGCCCAGCCCTCAAGCCTGCAGCCGCCAGCTCACGTCCGCTTTCAGGATGCGAGCCTCCTCAGCAGGGGTGACCTGCCGCCCTGCACTGGCGCTGCCTGGCGTTTCCGGGTTGAGCAGCTCCGGGGCGGCGTAGGCGGCCGTCCCAATCACGCCTGCATGGATGGGTGGGCTGGGCACCTCGTGTGGGCTGACTACGGTGTTGGCAACGCAAGCTGGCAGGCAGGTAAGTAGCGTGGAGCCCGGCATCTCAGATGCTCAGCCAGACAACACTCTAAGCCACAACCTCGCCCCGCAGACCACCCACCCGGCGTGAGCGTGCGCTCCAGCCCTCCTCCTGCCTCGCCCTGGCCGCGGCACTGGGCTGCGTATCGGCTCATGCCCAGGTCGCCAACCTTGACCACGCCGCCGTGGCCTGCATGTCACAACAGCAGAAGCGTTAGCGTATGAGGCAGCAGTCATGTGAATAAGAGCAGCGGCACATGCCCAGGTTGCCAACCTAGACCACGCCGCCATGGCCTGCAGCAAATCGCAAGCTACAGAGGAGTGTTGGAGTGAGTCAGCAGTCATGTGAACGTGAGCAGAAGCTCGTGCCCAGGTCGCCGACATTGACCACGCAGCCATGGCCTGCAATATATAGGTGCGTCCAAATGTTGAACTGTTTCAGGCAACCCTGCGCTGCGTGCCGGGCAAACCTCGGCTCTACAGAGCATGCTCAGCATGCCCTTCCAGCTTAACACAACCTTCGTGAAACACACCTAGGAACACGTTGCCCGGCTTCAGGTCGCGATGGAAAATGGCCGGCCGCCGGCTGTGCAGGTGCACTATGCCGCGTGCAATGCTGCGGGTGGCGAGGTGCAGGGACAAGCACAGGCAGGGTTGGCACGCGGTGTTTGCTGCCCCTGGCTGCACCGGCATGATCCCCACTGGATAACAGCGCAGGCCTGCCGACAACCACCTTGCGCACGAATGGCAGCAGCTTAGTTGGCTTCAGCTGGGGCCGGCTGCCCATGCCTCAAAAAGCTCAACTGTCCTCCACACTACAGCAGTAAGCCCACCTGCGCACGATGGGCAGCAGCTTGGCTGGCTCCAGGCGGTGCCCGCTGCCCGCGCTGCGGTGCACCAGAACATCCAGCGTGCCCCTACAAATCAGGCGTGTGCCCCCGGATGGGGTCGTGGTTGGAGCAGCGGGTGTGGGCGAAGCGGCACGGCCAGCGGCGAGGGCGGAGTTCCTTGTGTGTGGACATGCCCTCCCAGCGCACGCCAGGTCTGAGTGTCACGCAGCGTACGAGTCACAAGCTTCCTACCTGGGGCAGAGCTCCATGACCAGGTAGAGCTCGCCTGCGTGGGAGCACAGCCCCCGTAGGCCCACAATGTTGTCGTGCACGCCTGCATGGCTTGGACAAGGGAGACAGACGGCTGCAGCTGGGCTGCTGAGGGTGGCTGCCCCATGCTGTGCAGCAAATCGCAGCCCGGCAAACCGCCACAGCACGTTGCGGCAGGAGGGGAGCGGGCTTTCGATTGCTCACCGGCATGCAGGTTCATCTCAATCTCCATCAGGCTGCAGTGGGGCGGAACGCAGGCAGGGGAGCTGAGTGCATGCCACACCGTAGGCAGGGGGCCTGACTGCATGCCACAACGCAGGCAGGGGAGGTGAACGCATGCCACAACGCAGTGCTTGCTGCGAGGGCATGCCATTGCACCGTGCAAGTTGTGCCCAAACGGAGGTCCAGCCGGCCCCGCCCTGTTGGTTGCACACCTCAACCCACCTGCGTGTGCGCTTGACCGCAACAGGAGTCTCGTGGTGCCAGGCGGCGTACACGGAGCCCTCTGCATGGTGAAGTGAGGGGTGCATACATTCAGGATTAGCACTCAAGTGAGCAATCGCATGCCATGTGAAGAAGAGGCAGCATGCATGCAGGCGAGGCCGGCCGGCACAGCTCACAAACCCAGGGGGTCTCAAGACAGCTGTGTATCCAAGCCCTCATCCAAGGAACTGGGTACTGGATAGCAAGTTCACACGGTGACGTGAAGCAAATGAATAAAGCCAAAACGCACCTGAGCCCTCTCCCAGGAACTTTCCAAACTCCAGGTCCCTGTAGTCAATCATCTCCACCGGCACCTGCGCAAAGGGCAGCAGGCGCAGCAGCTATGAGGCGTGTTTGAGTGCCACACATGCACCTCAAGCTGGCGGTGCAGTGCCCCTTCCATGCATGTCATGGCAATACACCTCGCTCCCCTCAAACACCCCAGACTCACGCTGATGCCCAGCCCTCCAAGGATGCCCATGGCCATCGGCGAAATCAGCTCCTGCCCCATGGGCGCATCGCTAACAGCGCCGGATTGCCAGGCCTCGCCCTCCCCACGTGCGCTGCTGGGGTCGCTACCGCTGCCGCCCGCTGCGCCGCCAGCAGGGTGCGCACCAGCAAAGGGTGGGATGCCCGCCCAGGGTGCATGGCTTGCGCCGCCGCCCGCCTGCTGCCACTGCGCCTGCTGCTGCTGGCCGGCCGGGGCAAAGGGCAGGGCGGGGCGGTGGCCAGCCTGGGGGCTGTACTGCGCACTGCCCGCCAGGCTGTTGAACCTGCTCAGGCCGTTGAACGGCGTGCGGGCCGTGGCTGCAGGGGGTGGAGAAGGGGGCCGATTTCAGGAGCCACTCGGGGGTCACTTTGAGGAGACGCGCATGTAATTGTTCAGCAACCAGAGCTGCCTGGCATGTGGGGCCAGTGAGCAGCCAGGAGTTGCAAGCATGCACGCATTGAGGCGCACAGTCCACGCACCAGTGGAGGGAGAGGGAAGGCCCCAGGAGCTGAACCCAGCAGACTCGGCGTGCGCCAGCTGGCCCGACCCGCCCAGGCTGTGAGCCGCCAGGCTGGCCAGGGATGCAGACGGTGGCAGGTCTGATCCAGCATCTGTGCTGGCCTCGCCCCAGCCCGGGACAGCCTTGGTCTCCGCATGCAGCCCCTGCTGCCCCTGCTGGGCCGCCTGCTGGGCCGCCTGCTGGGCATGCTGGGCAGCAGCCGCATCTGCTGCCCCCGAGCCGGCGCTGTGCAGGCGCGCCGTGAACTGCTGCTGCTGCGCCGCCACCCTGCTGAGCCTGCTGGGGCTCGGGGTGTGGTGTGCCTGCGGCAGTGGGCCGTTCGTGGGAGAGGGTGTGCCCTCCAGTCGGCGGGGCGGGGAGGGCGTGCCACCTGGCGAGCCCCGCCTGCATGAGGAGCTGTACGGGCTTGCGTTGCCGCTGGCCGTACCGCTGTAGCTGCCGCTGCCGCCGCCCTCCCCGGCAAGGAGCGGGCCGAAGCGCCCCCGCTGCTGGGCCGCCAGCTGCTGCTGCAAGTATAGCTGGAAGTTGTGCAGCTGGTGCTGGCGCTCGGGTGAGCCGCCGCGCAGCGGCGACCGCTGCTGCGGTGTGCTGGCCTCGCTGCCGTCTGGGCTGGGGGCGGCCGTGGTGCCAGCTTGCAGAGAATGCTGGCGGGATGGGCCGGCAAAGGCTGCACTTGGGGGGATGAGGGGCACACGGGAGATGGCTGAGGATTTGAAAATGTAGGTGTAATATCAGTTGCAACACGTGGTAGCAGCGTGGCATGCACGCTCAGCACAGATGGCCTCAACTCCCCGCCAACTCACCGACCAGGTGGATGAAGGGCCCCGGCAGCATCCGGCCGCCGGCCCCTGCCGACGGCGGCGTGCGCTGCCGCAGCCGCGACGACGGCAGCGGGGACGGTGTGGGCTGCGGGCTTCCCTCCGCCAATACCGCTCCAGGCGTGATCACTGCCGCGATGCCTTGTCCGCCTGCCTCGCTTGCTGGGCGCTCCTCTGCCCAGTCCATCAGTGTGAAAGTGCGCTCGTGCCGCGGCTCGATGGCTAGTGCCTGCTCCTTTCCTGCCAGCGCCGCCGCCACAGCTGCTGGCGCCACCGCTGCTGCACCTGCCGCTCCCGGCCCTCCTGCTGCCTTGCCATCCGAACGGTCTAGCAGGCTGGCTGGGAAGGTGACTGCCCGCCGGAGGCCGCTGCGCAGGCGGCCAGCCTTGCCGCCGCCGCCACCGCCCCCTCGTGGAGAGGCCAGCTTGACAGCAGCGGGTGCAACGGCAGCGGGCTGCAGCCGGGGCTGCCGGTCTTGAGGCGCCTCACTGCCGCTGCTGGTCCGGATGTGCAGGCCCCGGACGGACTGTGCGCTTGCTACCAGGTGGATGGTGTTGCGCCGAGTGTGCGCCGCCCCACTTTCGCTGCGCGCAGTGCTGCTGCCGTGGCCGCCGCTGCTGTCGGCGCTGCCGCCGTCGCCCGGCTGCCGCTGCTCCTGAGGCAGGTCTGCGGCTGGCTTGCTGGCCAGCCCTTGATCAGGCTGCTTCGGCTCCTCCTGCCGCTGTGCAGCCGCAACCAGGAGGCCACGGCTGTGGGCTGAGGCAAGCTGCAGCTGTCTCGCGCTGTCTGCCCGGCTACACACCCGCCCAGTGTTGATGCTGGGCAGGCGGGGCACCGGCAGCTGCAGTGCTTCTGCCTCGCCAGCCGCAGCGGCTGCGCTGCCGCCTGCCGCAGCGGGCACGTGCAGGACGGCCTCACTGCACAGGCTGCTGCTGAGCCGGCCCATGCCGCCGCTGCTGCTGTTGCCGCCGCTGCGGTCGGGGCGGAGAGCCCCGCTGCTGAGGGTAGCGCTGCTGCACCGGCCAAGAAGGCCACTGCCCGTGGCTGCTGCCACGGCTGCTGCTGCTGCTGCTGTGGGTGTGGAGCGGCACGAAGACAGCAACAAGTCCTCTGGCTGCTGTAGCAGCTCCAGCAGGAGGCGCAGGCCCAGCTGCCACTCGCCGTACTGCCGCGCGCACGCAAAGCGCAGGTTGAGGTCCCGTTCCAGCAGCAGCGCCAGCCGGATTGTCAGCTCCTGGTCGCTGCGGCAAACGGAGAGGGCGCATGTAGTGTAAACACATTGAAGCCAAGGCGGCTGGGGTGATGTCCAGCAGCAGCGTCAGCCGGATGAAGTGGGGAAAACAGCTTGGAGCGTTGCGTACGAGCAGAGCCGTGCCAAGCAAGTGTAGAGTCAAGGACGTGCTTTGCAGACCACGGCAGGCTGCAGTCAGTTGCCCCCCTCGCACCCACGCAGGCGACAGCAAATAAGGCAGCCACCCATCCATCAGCCCACTCACTTGCAGTGGATGGCTTCCACGTGTGGCATGAGCACCCAGCGGTGCCAGTTCCACCGCAGGCACGCTCCATCTGTGGACAGCTGGAAAAAGCGCTGCCGCCCGCGCCTGCTGCCACGCCACCGCAGCCAGCTCCAGCCGCCACCACCGCTGCTGCCCAGGCAGCACAGGGTGCTGCACGGCACGCCCACTGACCCGCTGCTGGTCAGCCCCAGGCTGCTCGTGGTGCTGATGCCCGGTTGAAGCGCGTCGCCACTGCCTGCAGCATCCTCCTCGCCGCCGCTGCCGCTGCTGCCGCCGCCGCTGGGCAGCTTGAGCAGCCAAGCGCCCCGCACCAGCGGCAGCAGCTCGGCGGGCAGGTGGGACTCTGGGTGCTCGTCAGTGCTGCCATCTGCTGACCCTGGCCCAGAGGCAGCCACCACCTGCTGCAGCTGTTGCTGCTGCGCGGGGGCAGCGCCAGGCAGCAGGCAGGCGCAGGCCACCTGGCGGGCCGCCCACCAAGTGGCCGTCCTGGCCATCAGGAACAGAACCGAGTAGGCAATCAGGTAGGCCTGGCCGTGCGGCTCTTGCAGCTGAGCGCCCTTGGTGGCACCTGCGGTGAGGAGGGGACAGGGCAAGGTGTACGGGCGGTCAGTGAGGGGGCGGAGAGAGCAGACGGCATGACACATTGTGACCGTTCAAGAGGCAGGGTCCAAACCCAGCAGCACTGTCCGTCATGCTCCAAGAAGGATGCGAGCCGCGGCAGATTGCGCCCTCGCCCTCAGCTCACCAGCAAACAGAATGAGCAGCGGCGGAACGTAGCAGAGGGGGAAGGCCAGGTCGACAGCTCCCGCCAGGCGGGATGGCCGCCGGGCTCGCACCGCCAGCCAGCAAGCTGCCAGCCAGCTGGCCAGCAGGGGGGCGGCTGCTGCCGCTGCGCCGATCAGCAGGCCAACAGGCTGTGCGCTGCTCGCACTGGTGCTGGGGTTGGCTGCATTGACTGCGGCCACCACGAGCAGCAGCACCAGCAGGGAAGCATCCAGCTTGGCTACAGCTGAAAAACGCTGCCTCGCCAGCGCTGCCGCCCGCAGGCGCTGCTGCTCGGCTGGCCTGAGGCGCCAGGCTGAAGCAAACTTGCTGTACATGCGCCAACCCCAGCCGAGGTAGGCAGGGCGCGCCACGGCAGCGGCCGCCAGCAGCAGCAGCAGGCAGGCGGCTACCGCGGTTGCAGCGCCCTCCTCGCCATCGCCTTGCAGCTCGGCCTGCAAGGGAGCAGGGCAGAAGTCGTGTGTTTCAGCGGGTCACGGAACACGCAGCATGCCAGTGCCGTGGGAGGGCAGTAGATGCACGAGCTTTGACAAAAGCAGCACCGAACGGAGGTTATCGACCAAAATGTGCGAAAAATGTGAAAAGTGTGGAAAAGTGTAAAATGTTCCTCACCAGGAACACCGCCAGCTGGGAGATCTGCAGGCCCCCCAGGCCCAGGCAGGCCAGCAGCTGGTACGCGTTCTCCCGCTCAAACGCGTCCAGCAGCAGCACCAGGCTGAGCAGCGCGGTGAGCAGGATGAGGAGCAGGTCTTGCAGCAGGCGGCCCTGCGGGGTGCGGGCCGGCGGGCGGGAGGGAGCGACACGAGGGTGGGTGCCACATGGTGTTGCCCCACCCATGAAAGCACATAAGTTATGTATCGCACACCCTCAAAGCAATGCATTCAACTCGCGACGCGTCATATGCCTCACCCGGGAGAACTGGGTGACGGCAAACACGCCCGCCGCGAGGGCGGACCCCGCCCCCAGCACCAGCAGCGCCCGGCTGCTGGCCGGCAGCGAGTGCCAGAGGGGCCGCGCCGGGGACGGGGCCGGCGGGGCGGCTGCCGCCGCCTTGGGCGTGGGTGCTACATCTAGGTGGACGTCAGCTGGTGACTTGCTGGCCGACATGGCCTGCCGCAGCTGGCTGGGGTGGGAGCCTGCCTCGAGCGAGACGGCGGCGGCGGCGGCAGGTGGCGGTTGGTGGCGCACCGGCCGCTCGGCGCTACCCACTTCGCCGATTGGGCTGCTCAGTCCGTCAGAGGGCGCGCGGGGGCAGCTGGGCCGCTTGCGAGCGGGATGGCTGCACGCGCCATGGCGGGGGGCCAGCAGGGGGGGTGTGATGTTGGCCGCTCTGTGGGTGATGTGCAGTGGTCCGCGGTGCTTGCAGGAGCACACCTGCTGGGGTCGGAGGACCGAGAGAGGGCACAGCACGCAGCATCAGCTCAGCAGCCGCTTTGAGCCCGATCACCGGGCCAACCAGTTCTCACTAGCGATCGGCCGCAAACACCGGGCAGCCGTGGCCTGGGGCCCTGCGCAGCGCGTGTCACAGGGTTTCTGCCCGCCTCCCCGCGTCTCCGCGGCTCAACACGCTGCCTGGTTGTCGGATCACTGTGGTGCAGCATCCCGCTCCAGTNCGCCGCCGCCGCCGCTGCCGCGGTGCGCTGCCGCTGCCGCTTCGCCTCTCCTCCCCTCTCCTCTGACTTCTGGCACTGCTGCACACCTTGAATGCTGCATCCTTTGCTGCGAGACTACACCTGCAGGCTAGCAGGACCCGTAGGACCCGCCATGCGTGGCTTCAGGACGCCCGGCGACAAGCGGCCGCTGGTGCTGCTGCTGGGCTGGTAAGTCGGTGTCGGCAGCTCTTGGATTCGGTATTTGCAGCGCAGGCAGCAAGCCGATGGCGTCGCCTGCATGTTCCTAATCCCACCAGGTCTTGCGTGTCTCCCACTCGCAGGCTGGGCAGCAAGCAGCAGCACCTGAACAAGTACACGCGCATGTGGCAGGTAGCTGTTTTTCCCTCTCTCTTTTTGTCGCACGCCGGTGCCACGGCGCCACTGCAAGAACGGAGCAGAAGCCGCCATGGCTAGCCAGTGCTTGACAGCTGACGCGCCAGCCATCTTCCCACCGCCACCGTGCAGGACTTGGGGGCGCAGGTGGTGCCGCACCAGCCGTCCATCCTGCAGGTGCAGTGCAGGCAATCAGCGCCGTGGGACTAATCTCGCTCTGGTGCTATGCTGCTGCTGAGCCTCGCTCTGGTGCTGTGTTGCTGCTGCGCCTTGTGCGGCGGAGGTGCTGCTCCGATGCCGCAGCCGCTACTCGCCTGCTGCAGCCTGCAGCAACTGTGCCACCGCTTTGCCGACCCACCTTCTTGTCCCACTGCTCCCACCAGACTGCCATGCCCTCCGCGCAAGACAAGGCGCTGCTGCGCTTTACAAAGGACTTTACCGGTTCACTCTGCACTTTCCCATTGCTCCCACCAGACCGCCATGCCCTCCGCGCAAGACAAGGCGCTGCTGCGGTTCATGAAGGACTTTACCTACCTCTACTCCTCCCTGTGCACCGTGCGGGGGGACACGCCGCCCGTGCTGGTGCACACCATGTGAGGCGCCGCCTTGCTGGTGCCAGTGCTGGTGCACGTCATGTGAGGCAGCCACCCGCCTTGGTCGCTGGTGCACATCGCCGTGTGAGGCGCCGCCTTGGCTGCTGGTGCATGCCAGTGAGCCGCCGCCTTGGCTGCTGGTACCCGCCATGTGAGCCGCCGCCTTGGCTTGAGAGCGCGGCTGGGTGAGAGGAGCCTGGAGCGGCCGGTTGGGCCGGTGGCACACGCGATGGCCAACGGCCGAAGCTGCAGTTTTATGAAGCACCCCCCAGCCTCCAACCCCACTGCTTCACAGGAGCAGCGCGGGTTTCATTGCCTTTGGTGCCATGAGGCACCTGGTTGTGGACGTGCCGTTCAGCCCTCCCCCCGCCCACTGCTCCACAGGAGCAACGCGGGGTTCATCGCTTTTGGCACCATGCTGCACCTGGTATCGCTGCTGAGCAGCCCCATCCTGGGGCCTGCCTCCAGCGGGGACAGCCCTCGGCTGGTCTTCGACCCAACCCAGGTGGGCTGGCGTGGCTGGCAGGGAAGCCATGTGTGGTGCGGGTTGCAGCCGCCTCGTCTGCGGGTGCATGTGTGCTGCTTACTGTGCTGATTGAGCACATGAGCTGGTCTGAAGAAGCCGGTTTGCACGATTGCATGCACGCAAATGCCGCATGACGCCGGTGCCGTTTGCCTGCCCTGCATGGCAGATGGCGGCAGCGGGCGGCCTCACGGCTCGGAGCTACGGGCTATGGGGAGACGGGCGAGGCAGGCGGCGGTGAGAGCAGACGCTGTGTGGGGTGGCGGTGCAGAGGCGCGGACTGGCTTGTCATGCTACACGCACGTCGTGCACGTGTGAACATGGCCGTCTCCGATCCTGATCTTGCAAACCCTACGCAACATGTCATGTCGCGCGTGGCCGCCATGCCACGTGCACTTTGCAGCCATGCAGTCATGATGGCATGGTCTCATGCCACAGCAATCGCATGGCTGATCAATGCGCCTCTCACGTTGCGCAGGATGGGCGGCGACGGCGGCGGCGAGCAGCACCCCTTTGCAACCGACCCGACCGCCATGGCAGTCCTGTCGGCGTTCCGGCAGGTGCTGCACAACACGCAGGGCATCATTGTCGACTCAGGTGAGGGGCTGAAGGGGTGCTGGATGGTGCGGTGTGAGCCTGTTGCAGTATTGTGTGAGTTGAGAAGGCATGGCATGAGCCTGGTCTGTGGACTGTGCTGGTGTGCGGGCTTGCCTGTGGGCTCCCATGATGCAAGCATGCCGCCATGCCCGGCGCCCCTGCCCCATGTCGCCGCAGCGCCGTCGCAAGCCACACCTGGCATCTGGAGCAAGGGCTTTCTGTCGGGTGGGTGTGCAATGGCACTTGTTTTAATCAGCCATGGCTGTCCAGGCCTCGTCATGAACGTCCCATGCCGCACCATGCCATTTCACATAGCCGCTAGCAGGCCATGCCATGCCTACCCATGCTGCCGTACACCACACAATCCCATGCTTTCCACGTCGGCTTTCCAATACCCGCCACGCCACACCGCGCCACACATGGCATGCCCACATCTTGGAAGTGGCCCCTCTGCTCCTCACACGCCATGCCATGCCATGCCATGTCAAAGCCATGCTATGCCATGCGCCATGCCTTTTATTGCCATGCCTCCCACCACTGCGCCTGTCAGGCATTCCATGCCAGGCCAGGCCAGGCCATTTGGCATGCCATGCCATGCCGCTTGTCACGCCATGCCGTTTGTCGTGGCATGCCATGCCCCCCCACCATTGCGCCTGTGGGCATGCCATGCCATGCCATGCCAGGCCAGGTCAGCCACTGCACAGTCGCACAGTCGCACACACACGCCCTTCCTCCTGCAGCGGTGTTCAGCGAGCCAGCACAAGATGTGGAGGAGAGCCACCCGCTGCTGCTGCGGGGGGCCCACGCACTTGCGGAGCGGTACCTGTCGCAGCCCCATGTGGTGAAGCGCATCCGAGAGGCAAGTTGGTGCAGCAGGGCACTGCTGCTGCCGGCATGTGGCTGTTGCTGTGCCTGCACGGCTGTTGCAACGCCGCTGTTTCATGGTGCCACATGGTCAGCGCTGCCGCTTCCGGCGCCCCCACTCCCATGCTCGGAGTGTGCTGACCACTGAGCCCCTCACGCCGCTGCTCATGCCGCTGCGCTGCAGATCCGGCATGCGTGGCAGTACCGAGTGCCGCCATGCCCGCAGCTCTACCTGTACAGTGAAGCAGGCGAGCGGGTGAAGGCATGTTTCCGAGTTGTTGTGAGCATGGCCCGTCATGGCCGGGCAGGATGGCTGCAACGCTGCCCCTCGTCTGCACCAGCAATGCGCAGGGAGCAAACCCAAGCCCTAGACTGAGCCATCGACCCGATGCAACTCTTCCCCCTTCAGATGCGCTCATCCCGTACCACCACATAGAGCTCTTCATGCAGCAGCAGGCGGCACATGGCATCCCGGTGCACCACCACCGCTGGGTGGACAGCGCGCACTGCGAGCACTACCGGTGAGCGCGGGCTGGGCGGGGGCATTGATGCCATTTACTGCTGCGCGGTAGCCGCAGGCTGCTGCCGCTAGCCCAGTGCACCCAGTGCGCCCTCCTGGCATGGGCCTGCGCTGCCTTGCCAACTAGACTGCCTTGCACACCCCTCTACTTGCAGGAAGCACCCGCAGCAGTACACCAACCTAGTGCGGAGCTTCACAGAGGTGTGTTCGCACTCTCAATCAAGTCCTGAAGTGTGGGTGTAAACAGGCAGGCAAGCAGGGAAGACCATTCGCCCCGCCCCAGTGGCTAAACGCAGCCCACTTTGCAAACGCAGCGCGTTTTGCGCACAGGGAGAGACATCGCAGTGCGAGGGCCAGCTGCTGGCTGTGGTTAGCCCGTCCCCATCATGCCTGCTGCGACGATGTACACGCATTTCATTTCCATTGCCATGTTTCCCTTCCCGTTTCTATCGTGTTACTATCGTGTGTGTGTGCAGCAAGTTGGAGGGCATGTGTGAGCAAGGCGAGGGTGAGAAAAGCGGAGGGAGAGGCGGCGGCTCGGCGCCCTGGCTAGATAGTATGTCTAAGTGATGCGCTTGCTGCAGAGGCTGAAAAGGTGTGGGGTCAACGTCGCCTCAAAAGGCACTGAGAGCGGCAGTCAACTGGTGCAAGCTCGGGGAGCAGCCGAGTTGGGGGGACACTGAAAAGGGGAGGTGCCGGCAGCTCACGCCACAGCGGGCGGCAGGCAGGGCAAAGAATGGGGCATTGCAGGGTATGCATTGCAATGCGGGCCTGGCTGGACACACAGCGGGCGGGGCTACGGCACAAAAAAAAACAAGGACCAAAAGCTGTGGCTAAGGGCAGAACACAAAATGCCTCACACGCTCGGCGCAGCCTACGGCCTAGCCTAATGGTGTGGTGTGGTGGGTGGAACAGGGCAGCAGGCAACGATCAGTGCCTATGGCAGGCGGGCAGGCCTCTCCTGGCGTGCAAGCGCCCGGCGCAAGCAGCGGCGGCTGCTGTCACAAGGGCGAGAGGGGCGGCGTCTGCTGCCCGCCCTCCTCTGCAGCCCCGTGCTGGTCCAGCACTGGCTGGCTGCTGCACTGCGACTGGGGGCGCATGCCGGTAAGAGAAGAAGACCTGCTGACCTGGCGTAGCAGGGCCTCCTGCTGAGACGCCTGCCGCGACAGCTGCTGCTGCCGCTGCTCGGGAGTCAGGTCAAGGCCGTGCACGTCGGAGGCGGACTGCACGCCTTCAGGCAGCTGCAGGGGGTGGCAGAGCCGCAGGGCGGGGGGCAATTCAGGCGCAGCGGGGGAAGCGGGAGCGTTGCTGATGGCCGGCAAAGGTTCACAGCGGCAGCGACAATCGGCAGCCCGCAGACAGAAGCCGGACGCCATGTGTGGCTAGGGCTGTGCACGTGCCCCTGGGGGGGAAATGTGGGGACGTAGCGCAGCATGCCGCCCCCTCGATCGGGCGGCTGGCTGCCAGGCTGTGCAGGCAACGCGGCCACCGCGGAAGACCCACCAGACCCACCGGAACCCACCATCCCAGGCCAAACGCACTCACATCCGACAGCTTGGGGCTGATGAGCTCTCCAGAGCCCCGGGACTGAAGATTGAGCCGCGATGCCGAGCTGCGCGGCAGCGGCGGCAGTGGGCGGAGCCGCACCTGCGGGTGGGAGGGAGGGGGCAGCACAGGCACGCCGGGCAGGACGGGCGGTTGGTGCAGGCACGCAGAGAACGGACGGTTAGTGCGGGCATGCAGAGACACGCCTGCAACCCGTGATTCGTCAGGAGGCTGCCACACAGGTGGAGTGTGGAATCCGTGCAGGCAACACACTCGCAACCGCAGTCCTAACGAACAACGTGCTGTACTCCCCACACTCTTACAAACATGCTATGCTCCCACACCGAGCAGCGCACGCACCACCATGATTGTGATGTTGTCCCCGGGCGTGCCAGAGTGCAGCGTGCGCCGCTGGTGGATCAGCGCCTGGTCAATCAGCCACTCCGCCACCTGCGGGATGGGGCGGGTGGGCATACAGCAATGCAGCATTCGGAACCTGGGTGCAGTGCAGAGCGCTTAGCAAGCTTGGGCCCAGCAGGGGTGTGCCAGCACGCGGCTCAGAAGTGGCGACATCGCATCAGCACGCAGGCATGCCAGCGACATGCACAGACATGCCAGCGACATGTACAGACATGCCAGCAACACGCATGCATGCCGCGCACATCAGCGCACAGCGCACATCAGCGCACAGCGCACAGCGCACAGCGCTCACCGCCTGCGGGTCCTCATCGAGCTTGCGCATCTGCCGCCGCGTGTCGGACAGGACCGACGACTCTGGAGAGTAATAGTCCCACAGCCCATCTGCAATGCGAGCCCAGGAGGATCCGGTGCAGGGTTCAGAGAGAGGCTGGGATGACTGTGCGCGGCAACCAAGCAGGGGTCCTGCCATGTGAGCTGGTTGGCGAGGCGAACCTTCGCCCGACGCACTGTAGCTGCCACTAAAGACAGGCAACATGCGCTGTTTCACACACCGAAAAACTGTTGCCCAACACGCCGTAGCTGCCACTAATTGCACGCAACGCGAGCTGTTTCACGCACCGCTGGCCGTGATGACAAACTCCGACAGCTCATCTAGCGGCACGCAGCAGATCTCTGGCTCTGCGCACAGAGGAGCATGCCCGTAGCAAGTTAGACGCTGCTGCTGCCGTTCAGGGTCCATGCAAGCAGCGCCATGTGGCAGCGGCGGTCCAGGCCCGTGCAGAGCCCCAATCCAACGCATGCATTGTGGGTCGCAAACTTGGCCCAGCGGCGCGCAGCGCACCCAAATGAAGGGCCCCAGCGGCCGCCCCTCCGCATCCCTTGACCCTTCATCCCAAACGCCTGCCAGCACAGGTTCAAGCAGCGCACCTGAAATGAGCGGGCCCAGCTGCCGCCCCTCCGCATCCCGCCCCTTAAGCGGCATGCCGAGGTCGTAATCCCCTGCGGTTGGGTGACAGCCACACCCAGCGGCAGTTGTCGGTGCACTGGCATGTTGCGGCGTTGCGATGCGTGCACCATCGCAGGCACAAAGTGCAGTTGCGCTTGTCAGCCCACCACTTGCCTTATGGCGGCAAGGAGGCAGGCCACCCAGCTTCAAAGCCCCTACACCACAGGCAGACACACACAAACACGCACCTAGCGTGCGGCACACGTTGATGTCTGAGCCGCCGATGTGGTCCGCCGAGCAGTAAATGCCCACCGCCTGCAGGGGCAGCAGGCAAGGATGGGCACGAGCCAGACAATGAGCCAGCCTGGGCAACGGCTGCAGGCGAGTGCGGCCATCACAGCTCTGCGGATCGGCTGCCACGCAACCACGTGTGCAGCCAGAAAGCAGGGGATGCAGTTTCCGTAGCAGAACCCAAACCAGACGTGCAGCAAAGAACAAGATACTCAGCCCACCTGGAAGCGCTCCCGCTCAGAGGCCAGGTTGGGGTTGTGGCACGTGTTGAGCTCGATGCAGGCGCCGCGGCTGCAGCGCATGGGCGGGTGGCGCACACGCAACCCACACGTTGGCTGCCACCACCATGCGCAGCAGGTGCAGTGCCTCGGCATGCCTCGCACCCACCGGATGGGCACGCGTGCAGCAGCCCACGGTTCCTCGTGTGCATCATCACGCATATGCAGCCAGCAACACCTGCAGCACGCCTTGAGGGTGCCCTCCCCCCCTTCCCAGCAGCTGCAGCGGCCCGCCCACCTGGACAGCACGCTCTTGCAGTCCCCCACATTTGCTGTGTACACGTGCGTGGCGGTCAGCACGTGCACAATCAGCGTGGTGCCGCCGGTCGCCAGCAAGCCCTGTGTGAGCGGCAGGAGAAGCGGCGGCAAGGCAGCAAGCGATCACACGAACCGACGTGCACCTGCAGCAGCAGCATAGACCTTCACTGCAGCTGCAGCAAGCACAGCAGCGCCACAGCGCCACAGGTGCCTACAGCATCTGGCCAAGTCGTCCAACCCTGCACACCTGGTTGTGCCGTGCGAACACGGTGTCATCTAATCGCTGGATCGTGGCTCGCTGCGGCATGATGCAGGGGCGGGGGCCACGACACCTCTCAGGCCCACATGCGCATCAGCAGCGGCTCAACGCACAGTTCAGCAGCGGGCCGCAACTCAGCTCATCAAGCGCAGCAAAAAACGCAAGCAACAGCGCGGCATTCCTTTCCAACAGCCCCAAACAAGGCGGCTTGCCCAGCCAATGTCAGCGGAATGCACCCTGCTCTCCCACCCACGCACCAGCGCATCCTCTAGGTTGGGCTTCTCCCCCACCGCCGCTCGCAGCGTCTCCTCGAGCTCCTCACACACCAGCTCACTCACGTGGTGCTGGTGGTGGCCGTCAGCCACCTGCAGGAACGCGGCAAGGCAGCAGCACAGCGTTTGGCGCTTTTGAATCCGCGCTTGGTGGTGGTGCTGGCAGTGCCTTGCCAGTGCAGGCATGGAGGCAATGGCGCGAGGGAGAGGCTGCGTGCATCCGGTATGCCAGCAGGTATCCCAGCAGCAGGCCCGCTTGCAGCCACATGCAGGACGCGGCCAGTGCTGGGACGCAAGCAGGCCATGCTCAACAAGCCACAAATACGCATGCTCAGACAACCGGCGACACCTCCACTCCGCCCCCCGGCTCTCACCGCCCAAACTAGTGCTGCGCCGCCAGTGGGCAGCGGCAGCGTAAACTCTACGCAGCGGTCATCCTGGTATGGCCGGTTTCCCGGGCTCTGCGCCCAGCCTACTGTGAACTCGGGCGCTCCCACAGCCTGCCCAGCCAACGGAGGGCAGGAAAGCGCAGTGTGAGAGGAGAGGTGCACGTGCAGCAGCAGCAGTGCGGCATGGCTGGTTCGGCGCAAGCAACAAGCAGACCAGGGGTGATGCTATGGCGGGCAGCTCGCTGTGCACGCCAGCGATAGCATGAAACAGCTGAGCAGCCCAGCCCAAATGCAAGCGCGCCCCTCACCTCGCCGCTGCTGCCGTCGGCGGCGCCGGAGGGCGGCGGCGGAGAGGCTCCCCGCCCGGTTGTGACGCCGTTGACGCCTGCTACCGAGCCGTTGCCGCAGCCCAGCCCGTTCTGGCTGCCGCCAGAGGCTGGGTCCGAAGCGCTGCTGCTGGGTTGCCCCGCTGGCCTCATTCACTGGGCGGTCGCCGCCATGGTCGCGCGAGAGCAGGAGCAAGCGGATGCTGGATTGCTGGGCCGCACGTGAGGGCGGCGCGAGCGTGACCGCGGCTGGGTGTGTGAGCGTGAACCCCTGTGGGCCGGCTGTGACAGCCACGCGTGATCCGCGATCGCTCTGGTTGCTTGGAGAATGGGTTGCAAAGCCTGGGCGGCCTTGGGGAGCAAGTGCTGCTGCCTGCTGCGCTTGGAGCCGAATTGGCCGCTTGCGGGCCTTGGTGCTGCTGCGGCGGCGATAAAGAGCTACGGCGACCCTCCTCGGTGCTGTTGCACGTCCTTGTGGCCCTGCAGCGCAGCCACAGCGTGTCTCCGCGTCTCTTCCTGCCCGCCTCCTTGCCTGGTGTCGTCAGCTGCAGCAATAAACTGGCGACTGACCCCAAAGGGCGATCGCACGGTCCACTGCCGCTTGCACAGCCCTGCCGTCAGCGCCGCCGCCGCCGCCACCTGCGGCAGGTTGTTGGCAGCGCGGCCATCAGCGCGTGGGCTGGAGGGGGTCTCTGGCGGCCGCTGGGTGGCCGGCGATCGGCTGTTGGGCCCTGGACCGCCGGTCAGGGCGCAATGGCGGGCACAGCAGCGCCCCCGACGCCCGCCGCGCTGCAGTTGGAGCCCCCTGCCGGGCGCCGGGCCCCCCCCAGGCCCTGGCCCGCACCTCCCAGAACTTGGCGCCGATCTGGTTGCCGCACTGGCCGGCCTGCGGGGGCGGGGCGGGCGGGCAATTGGCGGCCGCCGGTCAATTGGCAGCCTCGGGGGCTGGGGCCGCCACCGCTGGCTCTGGCGGGCCGGCCGCGCGGCCACAGGCGATCCAGACGGTCCCCGGTCAATATAGCGGCCCCTCGCACCTGAACGTGAACAATTTCCCTCATAGCGTTCAAACTGTTAAGTCAGGTGGCGAAGGAGGATCAGTTGACGGTCTCGGGCTCGTGTGCGAGTGGCAGAGACAAGGCGGCGGGGCAGGGCGCCACCCCTTTAAAGCCGGCCCCATGCCACCGCCTGCATGAGCAACCTCCCCCTCTCGTTCTGGGGCGCCACCGTGCCCAAGGGCCTCGCTGTATCAAGCGCCGCAGCTTTCCGGCGGCAGCGGGGCGCTCCGCCCCGCCTCCTCCCACGCCGCCCTGCCGCCGCCCCGCCTGTCGCCGTCTGCGCCCATCCTTGCCTTGCCTGGCTGCACATGCGGCACCCACCAGGCACAACCTGCCAGCGTCACATGGGGGCCACTCAGGCCGCCGCCGGGCCGCCGGGCCGCCGCCCATGTCACCGAACGCCACCGCCACCGGTGCCCTACCGCCGGGCCGCACTGGTCGACCTCCAGAGCGTCCAGTGGACCTCCGCATGGGCGGCGGTTGGGGCGGCATCTCCTCCTCCTCCCCCCCCCCTTCCATTCCAGCCAATACCCCCATTATGTGTACATCGTGTTCAGGCTCATCTTGTGTACAAAAACCACCCTTCACGCCCCGTAACCGAACACATGCTCCTGCACCCACAAGGCGGCGGCGGCGGCGGCCACGCGTTCGCAGGTGGGTGCTTGGCTGCGCGGTTGTCTGGCCATGGGTCCTGTGCGCCGATTACTGGCCGCTCGGCTGCAGAGGCGGGTGCCCGGCCGCACTTGGGCGCGCATCTGCACGTGGGTGCTTCATGCCGTCGCGGCCTTTGCGTCCCGCCCGCTGCTGCCCCGTACCTCACTCCTGCCCTACTCCTGCCTCTGCTGTCTGCCCACCTGTCTTCCTTCCGTGCCCAGGATGCCAAAGATGTGGCATCTGGCTGTGTGCTGCCGTGTGCTGCTGCGACCTGCATGCAGCGGTTGGGCGAGGCTGGCTTGCTGATGCATGCAGTCTCTGCTAGGCTGCCAGCTCTACATGCAGCTGGGCTGGGCCGCTTTGGGTGGGTGCACCAGAGGCAGTTGGGTGCGGTTGCATGTGCCTCGCCACGCCCCACCTGCGCTTGCGTTTGCCTCACAGGCACCCGACCCCCACGCCCTGCACCTGCCCCTGTGTGCAGCTGTGTGCATGGCGCATGTTTCCCGTCTGGCTGATCCTTGTGCTATTGACGCCCCCGGCGTCCCTGCTGCAACGCCTCCTCATCCTGCAACCAGGTGCTGTGCAGGTGCGCACGGGGGCGCGCTGGCCTGTTTGCTGGCTGCTGGGGCGGCGTGCCGCGCCCTGATCCAACCGCTGTGTGCGCTGAGCCGCAGCATGCATGCACAGATGTGCCTCCCCAGGCCCAAACAGGCATGGTGCAACGAACAGGCAAGCGCCGCACTGCTGAGCATCGTGGCATGGACCTGACGCTGCCGCTGCTCCCCGTGTTGCCACGACGGCGGCGGCCACGCATGCCGCAGCCACATCGGCATGGGAGACTGGCGCAGGGTTGTCAGCGTGCCCCAGCGGTCTGCAGGAGAAGCGAGTGGGTGTCCTCGTGTTGACCAGCGGAATGAGCGCGCGGTGGCACCGGGTGCAGCCCTCCCTGCCACCTTGACCCACCTCCAGGTTGTCGGCCTCGCCCGCCTTCTTCTCATCGGCAGCAGACGGCTTGGCTGCACCCGGAGCAGGATTGGTCAGACAGTCTGTTCGGAGCGTGGAACGCGCCCGGCCAGCAGCGGCCTGTGCCGCCTGCGTGGTTTCACACAATTCGATGAAGTCCTCTCACCCGTGAGCGGCAACACCTTGCCGCTCCCGCTGCTCAAACTGCTGCAGATTGGTTCATGCACTCCCTACAGCCCTTGACTGAGCCCGTGATTCCATCCGCTGCCAGTTCCTTTATCCGTCCGCTGAAAGCAACTCGTTCCCATGTGCTTGCACACCTCGTTGGGCATGTCCTCACACGTGGCACTTGGTGACAGTGCAATGTAACAACAGTAAAGCGGATCGGCAAACGGGACGGGTTGAAAGAGAAGTGGTTGGGGTTTTCCATTGGACAGATGTCAAAACAGCGGCTTGGCAACACGGCTGCCTACAGCGGCGGCAGCACTGCTTGGTGCAGCAGTGCCGGGGAGTGAGGAACAGCTCAGCAACGCTGGCTGGGAAACAGCAAGGCAAGGCGATGTCGCAGCGTGGCGCGCCGTGTCGGGGCGACGGCGCAGCGTGCCGGCGTGCCCAACACGTTTCCAGATCTCTGCCGGGGCAGCACATGCAATGCCTCCTGCACGCTCCTTGTGGCGTGCCTTGAACGGCGGCGGCAGGGGCGGGCGGCAGCCATGATGATGCGCCACACACATCGATGCCCCATGTTCGAAGTTTGGTGGGTGCGCTTGCCCATGGCAGCGCGCTCCGCCTCCTCACTTCACACTGCCTCCTCATTTCACACGCTGGGCCCCCGGCGTCGTTCAAGGAACAGGTTACACACGTCGTAGGTCAGGTCAAGAGATTCACATGTCAAGGGGGAACACAAATCAGGGCCGCGGCCGCCGCCCGCTGACGCTCTCAGGGCGGCGGCGCCGAGTCTCCTCACGCCTCCTCGTCGTAGCCCTCGCCCTCCTCCTCGGCGGACGCGTCTGTTTGGAAACAGGGGGCAGCGGGGCAGGGGCGGGTCGGGTTCAGAAACGATACGGGGATTAGGGGAGGCCATGCATGGTTGCAGTCGTGCCCCTCCATCCCTACTCACGCTCCCCACCCCCGCCAACCCCTCCACCTTGCGCGTTTTTTTATCTTACCCTGGTACTGCTGGTACTCGCTGACCAGATCGTTCATGTTGGATTCTGCCTCTGTGAACTCCATCTCGTCCATGCCCTGTGCCAGGGAGGGGTGGGGGAGGCAGGGGATGTGTTGGGGGAGGCAGCGGGGGTCAGCGGGGGTGTTGGGGTGCAGGTTGGAAGGTGACAGCAGCGGCAGGGGGGCGACTGGGCTGATCCGCGCTGCGGCGCCAAGCCCGCTTAATATGGAATGCTGTATTGCACCCACCCAACTGGCAACCCACCTCGCCGGTGTACCAGTGGGGGGACTTGGGGCGGAGGTTGAAGGGGTGGATGCCGGCGCTGACCGCAACGGGGACCGTCCCACTCGGCGCGCTGCCAACAGCCAGGCCTTTGACGCACCGCAGGAGCAGCACAGCAGCCTCTGGGTTTGATGGGCGGTGCGGCTGAGGCCACTGTGGAGGCTGGTGCGGCGGCTGGCCTGGCCGACGCCCAATCCCGCTGCTCCCACCGCCGCATTCTTCGGATGGCATGCACTCCTGCGTTGCGGCTGAGGGGACTGGTGCACAAGTGATCCGTCAGGTAGTGACAGTTGGGTCATGAACAAGAGGAAGGGTGCCCGCCATCCCACCGCCGCCGCCGCCGTCGCTGCCACCGCCGCCGCCCAATGCCGGCTCGAGGTCCGCTGTTCCACCAGTGCATGGGCGGCACAGGTCCGCTGGCTGCGGCGCCGGTTACTGTGCCGACTGTGCCGGATGCTTGGTGGCGTCAAGGCCGCATTGATTGCCTCCCGGAAGAGGGCCTTGCGGACCTCCAGTGGAGGTCGGCATGGGCGGCGGCGGGCCCGGCGGTGGAGCACCGGTGGCGGTGGCGTTCGGTGACATGGGCGGCGGCCCGGCGGCCCGGCGGCGGCCTGAGTGGCCCCCATGTGACGCTGGCAGGTTGTGCCTGGTGGGTGCCGCATGTGCAGCCAGGCAAGGCAAGGATGGGCGCAGACGGCGACAGGCGGGGCGGCGGCAGGGCGGCGTGGGAGGAGGCGGGGCGGAGCGCCCCGCTGCCGCCGGAAAGCTGCGGCGCTTGATACAGCGAGGCCCTTGGGCACGGTGGCGCCCCAGAACGAGAGGGGGAGGTTGCTCATGCAGGCGGTGGCATGGGGCCGGCTTTAAAGGGGTGGCGCCCTGCCCCGCCGCCTTGTCTCTGCCACTCGCACACGAGCCCGAGACCGTCAACTGATCCTCCTTCGCCACCTGACTTAACAGTTTGAACGCTATGAGGGAAATTGTTCACGTTCAGGTGCGAGGGGCCGCTATATTGACCGGGGACCGTCTGGATCGCCTGTGGCCGCGCGGCCGGCCCGCCAGAGCCAGCGGTGGCGGCCCCAGCCCCCGAGGCTGCCAATTGACCGGCGGCCGCCAATTGCCCGCCCGCCCCGCCCCCGCAGGCCGGCCAGTGCGGCAACCAGATCGGCGCCAAGTTCTGGGAGGTGCGGGCCAGGGCCTGGGGGGGGCCCGGCGCCCGGCAGGGGGCTCCAACTGCAGCGCGGCGGGCGTCGGGGGCGCTGCTGTGCCCGCCATTGCGCCCTGACCGGCGGTCCAGGGCCCAACAGCCGATCGCCGGCCACCCAGCGGCCGCCAGAGACCCCCTCCAGCCCACGCGCTGATGGCCGCGCTGCCAACAACCTGCCGCAGGTGGTGTGCGATGAGCACGGCGTGGATCCCACCGGCACGGTGCGTGCTGGGGCGGGCTGATGTGCCTTGGGGGCTGCCGCCGGCGGCGACGCTGCTCGAGACGTTCTGCCGCTGCCGCCGCCACGCCGCCTTGCGCGGCCCGCCGACGCCCTTCTCGCAGCCCTGCTCACTGCCTGCCTGCCTCTCGCCGCCCCTCTTTATCCCTGCAGTACTGCGGCGAGAGCGACCTGCAGCTGGAGCGCATCAATGTGTACTTTAACGAGGCCACCGGCGGGCGCTACGTGCCCCGCGCCGTGCTGCTGGACCTGGTGCGTGCACTGCCGCCAGCTTGGTGTGGGGCCGCCGCCGCAGGCATGGCGGGCATGGCTTGGGCATGGCAGGGCATGGGGGTGCCGGCCATGCAGGGGCGCCGCCCCAGGCAGCCTGTGGGGCGCCTCCATGGGCCGCACGGTCGCCCCCATGTCCGGCCAGCACCCGTCTGCCGCCCCTCATGACCGCCTCCTCCTGCCCTCACCCACCCCCGCTCTCCATTGCAGGAGCCCGGCACCATGGACGCCGTGCGCGCCGGCCCCTTCGGCCAGATCTTCCGCCCTGACAACTTTGTGTTCGGCCAGTCCGGCGCCGGCAACAACTGGGCCAAGGGCCACTACACCGAGGGCGCGGAGCTGATCGACTCCGTGCTGGATGTGGTCCGCAAGGAGGCCGAGTCCTGTGACTGCCTGCAGGGTGGGTGGGTGGGGGCGCTGGGGGCATGGGATGGCGGCACGACTGGCCGGCAGCCAAGTGTTGCATTTCATCCCTGCCGGGCATGCCCGCCCGGCCCGCCGCGCCTCCCATGCCCGCCCCTGGCCATCACCCCTGCTGCCCTGCCCTCCCTCTCGTCCCCACAGGTTTCCAGCTGTGCCACTCCCTGGGCGGCGGCACCGGCTCCGGCATGGGCACGCTGCTCATCAGCAAGATCCGTGAGGAGTACCCCGACCGCATGATGTGCACCTTCTCGGTGGTGCCCTCCCCCAAGGTGCGCGGCTGCAGGGAGGTGGCTGCGTGGCAGCCCGCCTCAGCTGCTTGGAGGGTGCTGCGCTCGCCCATCCGCAGGCGGAGCATGGGTGCATGCCTGCTGCACTTCAACCCTGTGCTCACTCCCCGGCCTGCCCTGCGCTCACTCCCCCAATCCTCCCCCAGGTGTCCGACACCGTGGTGGAGCCCTACAACGCCACCCTGTCCGTGCACCAGCTGGTGGAGAATGCCGACGAGTGCATGATCCTGGTGGGTGCTGGGACGGTGATGGGGCCGCCCGGCAGGTTGGCGCTGCACCACATGCAACTGTGCGACGCAAGCGCAAACGTTGGTGCGCTACCGGCGCTGAAACGGCTTGTCGCCGCCCCTCCCTCCCCCCACCCCTGCAGGACAATGAGGCGCTGTACGACATCTGCTTCCGCACCCTGAAGCTGACCACGCCCTCGTTCGGCGACCTGAACCACCTCATCTCGGCCGTCATGTCCGGTGCGCAGTGCTGGGTTGCGAGGCACGCATGGGGAGGGTGGTGCTTGCTGGGGTGCCTGCAGCTATTGGGGGGATGTGGGCTGTGTTGAGGCCTGCTGCGCCTGCCGCGCCCCGCCTCGTTAACCCATCATCCCCGATGCGCCCTGCAGGCATCACCTGCTGCCTGCGGTTCCCCGGCCAGCTGAACTCCGACCTGCGCAAGCTGGCGGTCAACCTGATCCCCTTCCCCCGCCTGCACTTCTTCATGGTGCGCTCTGCTGGATGTGCAGGGTGCAGTAGGTGGCAGGCTGCTCAGCCGCTGTGCGGCTGCGCTCACTGCAGGGCCGCCTGGAGTGCCCCTTGGCTGTTCCCCCCCTCCCGCTGGCCTGCCCACCGCTGCTCCCCGTCTGTCCCTTCCCGCCTCAGGTGGGCTTTGCGCCACTCACCTCCCGCGGCAGCCAGCAGTACCGCAGCCTGACGGTGCCCGAGCTCACGCAGCAGATGTGGGACGCCAAGAACATGATGTGCGCAGCAGACCCCCGCCACGGCCGGTACCTCACCGCCTCGGCGCTCTTCCGCGGCCGCATGTCCTCCAAGGTGCGGCTGGTGGGGGTGGGTTGCAGGGCCGGAGTGCAGACACTTCATCAGGTCCAAACCCTGCCGCGCATGCCTGCTCACCTGTGCTGCGATCTCACGCAACATCGCTCACCTGCGCGCCCCGCCCCTGCCCCGCGCCTCGTGCCCCGCAGGAGGTGGACGAGCAGATGCTCAACGTGCAGAACAAGAACAGCAGCTACTTTGTGGAGTGGATCCCCAACAACGTGAGTGTGTGAAGGGTGGTGGGCCGGGATGGTTGCGGTGTGATGAGGTGGATAGATGGGTGCTGCCTTGTGCGTCCATGGCGCTCCTGGCCTCAGCTGGCTTACCGTCGGCTCGGCTCACCCGCGCTCCCGCCTCCCCTGCCCCCACCCACCCACCCCGCAGGTCAAGTCCTCCATCTGCGACATCCCTCCCCGCGGCCTGAAGATGAGCGCCACCTTTGTGGGCAACACCACGGCGGTGCAGGAGATGTTCAAGCGCGTCAGCGAGCAGTTCACCGCCATGTTCCGCCGCAAGGCGTTCCTCCACTGGTACACCGGCGAGGTGCGTTGTGGTGGTGCGGTTGTGTGGGCAGGTTGGGCGGGATGTAGGAGAGCCCAGGGGGCACGG